>CM039528.1:9264209-9308155 GCA_022433055.1 Begonia peltatifolia
TGAATTATGTTAAGTGTTTGTGTGTGTGTGTAGTGGGTAGATGCACTGTAGCGCACCGGGGACGTGTGGGTTCTCGGGGTGTTACATGTTCACTGTTAAGCATTGCTAGTTTATGTTTCTGATCTGATAGTTGCTTAGCCTCCACAGATTTTTAAGGTTTACAACATGCCAACAAAATTACGTTCTTCTACTGTTAATTTGCTGATTGTGAAGCACTTGTTAGGCTATTCTGTTAAGTAATTAATAGTGTTCTGTTGCATTAAATTTTGATGCTACCTCACTGTTGTGAAATGTTATTATTTCCTCTATATTAAAAACTTAAGTTGCACTAAATCGGTAATCTAAACTTACGAATTTGTTTTTAACAGCATCTAGAATTTGTTTTTAAGGAAACAAGAAATCAATTCTTTTATTTATATTTTTATCAACTAGTTTAAAGGGTGTTTCTGGAAATTCCCATCTAAATATTAATCCTTTATGGTACGTAGTTCCAAACAAACAAAATGTCACACCTTTCCTAAAACTCGGAATACAATGCAAACAAGAAGTGGAGCGTTACGTGAGCAAAACCGGGGTAAGGAAACTCCTCAACCCCTGGCGCAAAATCTCCTAATGGGTGAATCAAGTGTCCAAGGACAACTCGATGACCTTAACTAAAAGTTTGAGCAAACCATGAGAAGGCTAGATGAATGCAACAAGTCATCTCCCGAGCTCCATAGGAGACGAAGGACTGAACGTGAAAGGACACCTCAAGAATCTTCTGAAAAAAGGAGACATGAAGAATCTCGTCCAAGTAGAAGGTATGAAAAATCTCTTAAATTACGGAGGGATGAAGCATCTCCTCTAGGGAGAAGAAATGTGAAATCCCCTATGAGATGGGACAAAGAATCTCCTCGAAGGCGAAGAAGTGAAGAATCCTCTCGATGGAAGAGAGACGAAAGATTCCCTCAAAAGAGGAGATATGAACAACCTAGGAGAAGACACCACAACCGAGAATCTTTAGATGATATTGATAGGTTCAAAGAGGAGGATGAAGATTATAATCCTACCCACTATAGAGATCATGATGAGCTCAGTAATGCAAAGTTATCAATACCTTCATTCAATTGAGCTAGTGATGGAAACACATTCCTCGATTGGGTTGATAAGGTCGGGAGGTATTTGACTTTTACAAGTATACTGAGAGATCCAAATTAAAGCTCGTATCCGCTAAATTAACTGGTTATGTTGTACTTTGGTGGAGTAACCTTAAATCCCAGAGACTACAAACCAGAGATGAACGGATCACCACCTGGCGAACTATGAAGGCCTATATAACTAAGAGGTTTGTGTCTAGCCATTACCGACGAGATATTCTTACAAATGCAAAACTTCAGACAAAGCAGTCTTTCCGTGGAAGAGTACCTCTCAGAATTTAATACGTTGAGAATCCGAAAAGGGTGGGAAGAGCCTGAAGAAAACGTTATCGTTAAATATATATGTGGCTTAAACCGAGAGATTGGTGATGTAGTCGAAATACTAGCTTTGGACTCAATGAACAGAGTTATTCAAATGGCTACCACATTGGAAAGACAACTAAAAAGGAAAAAGAATGTCATTTTTACCAACAAATTTACCCCTAAGACCTGCGACAATAATAAATTTGCTACTAAGACTGATGGCAAGGAGCTATTCATGCGGAGTTGGCCCGCCAAAAGAAACCAACAACAAACCTTTATTAAACAATGCCAACAAGCTCAAACCTCGTGACATGAAGTGTTTCAAGTGCCTAGGGACGAGACATTCTATGGCACACTACCTATTGCAAAAAATACTACGAATGCAAGTGAACGTGTCACAAAATTAATAAAGTACGTAAGTAAGAATCGATCCCACAACGATTAGTTTTACAAATTATTAAACAAAATTAATTCCAATTTAATATAAATAATAAGAGTGTGATTTTTAATTTAAAATAAAGCAACAAAACAATTTAATTAAATAATAAAAAATTAAATTAATTTGTACAAGATAATAAGAGAGAAATCTAAGGTTTACGAGTTTACCTCAATTAATATTGTTTAGTATTCCTAATTCAATTTATTAATTTCTATTTTTATGTGTTAATGGCAATTTCACGAATATATTTATCAGTATCTTCTGAGTATTGACAAACTTATTCGATTAACCTCCCGCTATTAAACCCTAAAAATTAACTGAATACTGTGTGAATAAGAAATTATAACACCACATGAACGCATTAGCTATCTCTAGTCTAACATCCTTTTCATGATAAATTAACCAATTAACGATTATTTATCTCCTTACAGTCTCAAAATAACTCTACAAACATGCTATTGTTGATCAGGCAATCACAAGCATTAAAAATAGAATAAATTACTCGATACAATATTAGAATAGAAAATTAAGAAACTGAATTAAAAAAAAAAATCAAACGATCATAATCTAGTTACATCGTAGCCCTAGAAAATAAAATTAGTTCATGCTAGAGTAAAGAAATACAACGAGAATAATAAAGATAATAATAATTCAGAAGAGAAAGAGGAAGAAAAACTATGCTGAAATCCAATTCTCGAAGCTCTCACTCATTTCCAGTTTCTGTCTCTGCAGCCTCTGAACTCTCTTCAACGATCTCTCTTAATGATATATGTTTGCCTCTTGACCTCTAGGTTAAGTTATAACTCTAATTGTGAGTGACGCTCGCGGCCCACAATAGACGGTTGATATTAAAACGATGAAAATTCTCAAAACAACCTTTAAATTTTTAATTTCATTTTATCTGCACACTTACACCAAAAACATTAAATTCCTTCAAACACTTGATAATAACTTATCAAATCAAGTAGAAAAGAATACAAATAAATGTGTAAAATACACATTTATCACACCCCCAAACTTGAACGAAAGTTTGTCTTCAAGTGAACAAAATTAAATACAGCTATCACGACATATTTCAACCCCAACTCATTTAACAATATAAAACAAACTGTGGCAATTGTCTCAGCTTGAAAAACTCATACTAAAGTCGCCAAAATTAACATTTTGCAAAAGAAATAACTTATATTAGTGCATTGACAATTACTTACTTAGAAATCCTCGTGTGTGTAATTTCATTCGTATTTTCCTCTAACTGTTGAGTCAACTAATGTAGCTACAAGTAAGAACTGCATTCACGTCTCACTTGGGATCACTCTATTCACTCTAATCGTTCAACGGTTTTGCCCACCATCCAACTATTAGCTAATATCAGTAAATTAAAATAAGAGTCGATAGGTCTTTTAAAAGATTGTAATGAAAAACTAGGCTAAAGGGTAAAAGTTTTATGAATTCAATCGAATATTCAGAGCACAACTCATCTTTCTTTATTTCACTCACTCAAAACTTTCTTCGAATCACTCACTCACTCAAACTTTCTTTTATTCTTTTGCCTCCAAACTTATCTCGTTTAATATCACCCAAATTTACTCCTTTGTCATTATTACAAAATATCATTAATACAAATATAAATAAATATAAAATAAAACTTAAAATTTTGGCTCACTTGCTGTCATTTTTCTTTTTCTTCTTTTTTTTTTTCACAATCATTACTTTAGTGACCCTTTTTTTTCTTTTGCTTTTGTCTTTTTTTTTTTAATTTTCTTTTCATGTCACTTTGGTGACCATTTTTTTTCAATCGAAATACTCTAACATAATTCTAATAATACAACATTGAAAATCGAAATACCTTAATGCTAAACTAATCGAATAAATAAAACTAATAATAACATAAAAATAAATTGACATATGACAAAGGAGTTTTTTATTTATCCTTACCACCACTTTCTTCTATTCTCCTCTAAATCCCTTAATATTTATGTGTTTATTAGATAAGGTAGAAAAGTATATATGTACTAAGTTGAAATAGGTACAATTGAACGGTAAATAATATGCTCAAAATGGTGATTAAGGGTGTCATTAAATTACACAACAGGGCAGGTCAAGAAAACTCAAACAGTCCAATAATAGCCTAAGTCATTCTCTTATTTGTGAAAAATTTCAATTCGCATTCGTGAACGTTGGGTAAAACTAAAAAAGATTTTTATCACACTAGCACTCGTTATCATTATTTTTTTACTAGAGCTACACTCCCTTACCATGTTTACGCTCTTTCACTCCCTTATTATGTTTGGGCTTCGAAATATGTACATTACACGAGTATGATACCAACAGATCAAGTTCAAAAAGAATGAAAATGTGTGCAAAATTTTGAGCTTAACTTCGTAAGCACGAGTCAATACAAATTAACACAAGTCATCTTTTACTTAAAGTTTTTCTAAAAGTTAAAGCATAAATTTATTCAAAGTTTCAGTCATAGACACCTCAACTAAGAATTCAAATTACAAAACCAACAAAATAGAGCAATTATATAAGTCAAACTAAAATCACCACCTTCAAAGTTAAAATAGACACTATCATCAATGAATAAACTGAAAAGTAAGTGAAAAGTAACATACTTTGTGATGTCTCTGGCTGATCGTTAGTGCGGAGATAGTGTTTTCAAATGAAGGAGTAGTCGTGCGAAGTTCTTCTTACGCAGGCGAAACTCTCTTCTTTTTTTTTCATAATTCATTTTTTATTATTTTTTTTAATTATTATTATTATTAAAATAAAACTAGGTAGGAATTTAAACGGCATACTGATAAGACTACCATAAAAAAATTAAAATAAAATGAATGAGTTAACTCTCCAAGTGCTTGATTTAATATCATTGACTTGACGTCTAACAATTTTTATGTTTGAATGTACTCAATAACACCACCAAAATATAATTTCACTTCTTAATTAAAAAAAAAAAAAAAAAAGTCAAGACTTTAAGTGTTAAAACTCTTTCGTATCAATTCCAACAAAACTGAAATTCAAAATAAATAAATCAATCTTCATATTCAAATGCACTGAAACAAAAACAGAAAGCAAAAGAAAAATCAAAACTCTTACATATTAACTAAATAAAGAGAGAGAACCTTGCGTTATTTGCTCGTTATCTTGCTGAAATTATAAGCTGGTTTTCCGGTGAACATCTCTGACCCCGGCACGGTTGCTGTTCATACAGTTTCGATTGAGTTTTCTTTGTGGGCCTCGTTTATAGAAATGGGCCTCCGCCTTCCACAACAGAAAGTGCAATGCCAGGTGGGATCCGACAACGCTCACAAAGGGTCACGTTCTTTCCATTTACTTTTAGCACCCTCTTTTCGTAATTTCCTCTCCCTGTCAGATGCCTCCTCTCTCTTTCGGGTAATTCCGTCTTTTCCTCGAAACTTTATTACCCTCCTGTTCTAATAATATTACAAAAATGGCATTATAATTTTTTACAATATATTTTAAATTATATAAATATTAAAACCCTATAAAGTAATTATTACTGTAATTATTTCCGAATTTACCCTTCCAACATCCTTATCCTAATGTCAATATCTTTTCCCTTTCCTCTTTCCTTTCAAAACCTTGTCTTCTTCATCTTCCTCCTCGCACTTCTGCAAACCCTGTCAGTCATCTGCATCTGCGAAAATCTATCTCCTTCAGTACTTTCTCCACACTCGGCGCCTTTGTTTTCTCTTATTCCCTTTGCACTCTAAACAGCAGATCATGAGTAGGATGAAGAGAATCCAGCTTATTGAGCCGTTTCACCGTCATTGCCCTTCCCTCTTTGTCACCGAAACCTCCATTTTTGCTCCTAAAACTCTTGATTTTCCGTTCCCCTCGTTTTTCGAGGAAGATGAGCTCAGCTTTGCTTTCGATCATCTCTTCAGCTCCAACCCGTGCAGCTTGGACATTTTGGACTACGCTAGCGATCTCATCCGAATCGAAAATGCGCCTACGTTCGCGGCTTACAAGCGGATTCAGCGAGTCGAGAGGCTCAGAAGTGAGCTTCTGCTGCGGCGATTGAGTGACCGAGTGAGCAAACTGGAATCCAGTTTCGATCGCCTCCTCGGCGCGAAAATCAAGGGAGCAAAAGAAGATCGGAAGTACACGTGGACGTCGGAAATCAAAGGACCGGATGTTTATGGAGTTGATCGGAAGTACAAATGGATTGCGGAGATAAAAGAAGGAAAGATGGATTCAAAAGAATCGAAAAGGGGAGGGATCGAGAAGAACTACAAATGGACAGCGGAGATCAAAGACAAGAATGAAGACGGAGTTCCGATCGTGAGGACTTACACGTTCAAATCGACGGCTGGTGATGCAGCTGAGGATGGGGACTCAAAGAAAGAAAAAGGGATTAAGAAGAAGAAAGGAAAGAAGGCGGAGAGCTGCCCCCGTCTGGTTGAGATTGAAGAGCAGGAGGATCATGGGGCTGCAGTTCTGAGACAGGTATGAAGCTTATCATAACCAAATAAGCTCTGAAATCTTCTCTAACAACACAATAATTACTGGTAAATTTTCTCTTAATGTGTAAATCACTGCTTCTAAAGCTCAGACTCTTCGGATACCAGCAATCAGAACCTCCATGGATGGCAAAGTGATGATAAAATAATCTAACGAGAAGAAAATATGTGATTCTGTTATTTTAGAAATCTGTTTAGATTGATGCAAAGTGTGTTAAAGACACGAATGAAATTAAAAGCTGTAAATATAGTGCAGATTTAGGATTACCAAACCATCTGCATTTCAGATAAAATTTTAAAGTTTATTATTTGGTGGAAGGCATTTGGCAAGAGAGGAGCTATTCAATCTAGCAAGGGGAAGAAGAAGGAACTATCTCCTCAGGACGCAGCAATTTTCATTCAGATGAGTTTCAGGGCCTATTTAATCCGTAGGTCAAAGGCTCTTCGGGCACTTAGAGATCTGGCCGTCGCCAAGTCCAAGCTGAAGGAGATCCGGGCATTTTTCAATAATTTTTCCTACCGCAGGCAAATCGATCGCGATTCTGAAGAACGGCAAAGGTTTTCTGAGAAGATCATCGTTCTCCTGCTTACTGTTGATGCCATTGAGGTATTAAGGATGTTTCATTCCCATTACTCAGAATACTTGCTTTTTGTTGTGTGGATGTAAAAGAAAGAAATTAGAAAGGAAGAGGTTTCTGATGATTACTTTGGATCTTCAGGGAGTCGATTTAATGGTGCGATCTGCAAAGAGGTCGATGGTAGACGAGCTAGAAGCAATGCTGGATGTGGTGGACCCACAACCGATAGGGAGGACGCATTCGATGAGGAGGAGGACGTTCGATATGCCGAGTGGAAGCCTGGATAAGGAACTGGCAGCAGGGGTGGCCGAGGTTGTCCAATTGATTGATGATGAAGAGAAGGCGGCGTCTAGTTTCTGAGGGACAACTAAGAGTTTTCTGGTGTTTGATTTAGCACTAATAAGCTAGTCTTTCTGATCGCAACATCTTTGTGTTTGGCTGTGTGATGCATGGAACATTGTTGTATGTTGGAGATTTCTTAACCAGTTTACTTTCCTCCTTTTTTTTGTGAGATGGATCTACTTTTTAAAGCGTGAAAGCTTCTTCTAGTCCAACTACATTTTTCTTAACCAATAGATAATGGATTTAAATTTTATTTCTAGGCAAATAATCCTTTAAGGTGGGAAGGGTAGTCTCTATCATTGAAAAATATATAAAAAATGATGTGATTTTGTATGTGTTAATTGTTGGTTCATCATTTTAATATCTTTTGATTCAAAGATTTTTTGAATTAGATTTGCGTATAGTTTTATAGTTATTTTAGTTTTGATCAAATTTGTATTAATCTATTTGAATAGATTAATTGAAGTAAAAATAAATAAAAAGGAGAATTAAAACTGATGGAGGGTAAGCAAAGTCGAAAAAAAAATAAGCATGAGAGAGATCTTTTGGTAAACGTTATTTTTTTTGTAATCTCGGGGTGAAACTGCACGATGTTATAACATTACGAAAATTCTTATTTTTTGTATTCTCTAATAAAATTCATCGTGGACATAGAACAATTTGATTCAAACTACGTAAATTTTTGTATCTTAATTTTTTTCTTTTATTCTTCTGTTTTAATCTTTGTTATTTCTCATCTAGTGATTGAGTTTTAAATCACAACAATAGGTACGGTGAGCATGGATTGTTTGTTTTGCTTTTAATGGCGAAATTTGAGGTTAACAAAATCACAGTCGAGAATGATTTCAATCTATGACGAATCAAGATGAAGACTTCTCTGGTTCATCAAGGATTATCTGCTGCTATTGATCCAAGGTGTTCGGGAAGCTTTAATTGTCGAACGGTGATAAGGCTTTTGAGATGGAATCTAAAACGCATAATGTTGTTTGGTAAGTTTAGGGGACGAGGTACTGAGGGAGGTCACCGAAGAAGGTTCGACGATTTCAATATGGTCCAAGCTTGAAGCTTTATACATGAAAGGTCGTTGACGAATTGTCTGTACTTGAAAAAGAAGTTGTACACAATCGCAATTGAGGAATCTAAGGAAATGCACAAACATATTGATAATTTCAACAAAATAATCATTGACTTGAATAGTATTGACGTCAAGATAGAAGAAGATAATCAATTTATTATCATGTGTGTTCTCTGCTGAAGCAGAATGAGTATTTTGTGGACACTATGCTCTACTGGAAGCAAACCCTAACCATGGTACAGGTTAAGGTTGCGTTCAATTCAAAGAAGTTTCAGTGAAAAGCTAGACATAATGAAGCACTAGATGATGAGGGGTTATCTGTATAGGGAAGAACTCAAAGTGATGAACAGAAAGACTAAAGCAAGGTCAAATCCAAACAAGACATGAAGTGCTTCTTTTGCAAAAAGAAACTACTCTTCAAGAAAGATTATAATGAACGGAAGAGATGGATGGCCAAGAAGGAAATCGAAACTGGTGATGCCCGGTGGTCTCGAATGGTTATTACTCTTCGGACGTTCTAGTTGCATCAACGAAGGATTCCAGTAATAAATGGATCCTTATTTCATGTTGTTCTTTTCATATGACTCCAAAAAAAGTTTGACTTCAAAATTTTCAACCGTACAAAAGTGCAGAGCTCCTACTCGGAAACAACAAATCGTGCATTATACAAGGCATTGGTTTGGTACAGATTATGATGTTCGATGGATGTGTTCAGAAAATAAAAGACATGAGGTATGTTTCTCAACTTAGAAGAAACCTTCTATCAATCGGCATGTTTGATGATTCTGGTTGCATGGTGAAAGTTAAAAAAATCAATATATGAAAATCATGAAATGGTCGATGATTATGATGAAGATAGTTCAAGTAAATGGTTTATATTTCCTGGATGATAAAACTGTTATTAGCGGGTCTCTAAATATTGCTAAGAATGTGAAAGAAAATACTCAGTCAAGTAAGAGTTTGAGCTCGGACGTTCGAGAGAAACAAGAAAAACAGTGCTTCATGAGGAGTCAGTTCTAGGAACGAAAAATAGTCTGAGAAAGCAGAAAAAATAATGCTTCAAGAGGAATCGGCTCTGGGAATAAAAGCTAGGTCAAGCAAATTGTGCTGGATGAAAGTAGCTCTGGGATTGTTTCTCATATTGATGATCAACAGACTAAACTAGTGTCTTCTAAATCAGAGAGAGTTCGGTGGAAGAAGGAGTGATGGATTATCAACTCACTTGAGACAAGTCTAAACGAGTTGTGAAACCGACTCAACATTTCAGATATACGAACTTTGTTGCATATGCTCTTCTAGCTTCTGCCGATTTTGAGAATGGTGATCCTGTGAATTAAAGGGAAGTTATTGATCAAATCAAAACCAAAGTTCTTGCAGTTGTAAAGTTTGAGTCCTGTTTAAACTAGGTGGGTATGGAGGAAAACTAATCTGTACAGGATGATGCATAGGCTCCGGTAGAGTTGTTTAACGAGTGGGTTGGCTCGTCAGCTCGCTCGTTTGACTTACTACAGTAGCAGGCTTAAACTGACCCAGCCCATGAGACAGCTCGAGACAAGCCCAAGGGTTGGGCCAGGCGGTCTCCGAACGAACCGACTCGTTGGGCTAGGCTTGCAAGCCAGCCTGCCTAACCCCCTCCTAGCGCTCTCTCTCTCTCTCTCTCTCTCTCTCTCTCTCTCTCTCTCTAGTCATTTTCTTCCACTTATTACTGTACTTTGCCTGCAAAGAAATAACAAGAGTCTGCTCATCGACGATCCCTTCTTCAGGTCAGGTTTGTGGTAGTTATTAAGTTCTTCCATCTCTCGAGGCAGGATTTGGGATCTCGATGAAGAGGCTTCTCAATCCTCTAAGAAATGAGGTTCCACTCTTTGGGGCCATACTGCTTGACGTAAGTTCGGAGGAATGAGTTTTCTTTCGGCTGCCAGTGTTGGCGATCTTTCATTTCATCTCCACCATTGTCTCTAACTCTTCTATGCCATATTGAGTGAACGTGAGAGAGGGGTGTTTGATGAAACTTGGACATAGTCATAGACGAGAGAGGGAGAGAGATGGATAGTGAGTAGTGTGGTGTAGTGTAATGCAACAGCGACAAAGAGTGTCAGAAGCGAAAAGAAACGAACAAGACTAGATAGAAGAGAGAATGGGTGGGCAATATTCAATTTAAAACTTGATTTATTGAGAATTAAACAAAAATCTAAATTTTAGAATGATTTAATCATCGAAGTTTAAAAAACGTTCGAAATGCATGCATCATGGATCTAATATTTAATTTAAAAGGAGTATATCTTATTCTCGATAGGATTTCTACAAATTTATGTATTATACCTTTAATTACTAGTGATCATATAACAAATGAAGTTGCTAATTTATATACTTATTATGAAACAAAATGTTTCAATGTTAATCGTTAGTATTCATGATCTCCACATACTGACATTTATCCTAGTAGTAATAGTGGTGGTGGTGATCGGGGTAATTTTAGTCAACAATATATTATTGATGATATATGGAGTGAATTATAAACTGAAAATTATTCTACTTCTTTTACAAATGAACTCACTATTTATTTTGAATCTCGTTTCAATTTTCTCAAGATGAAAATTTTGATATTTTAGATTTATGAGAAAGACATTCTACCACTTATACTATTCTTTCTACACTGGCACATTATCTCATATTTCTACTGTAGCATCGGAATATGTTTTTAATACAGGTGGACGTGTTTATGATGAATAAAGAGAAAAACTTGCACCCAACTTTGTAGAGGCACTCATTTGTATCAAAGATTGGATCGACGTGAAAACGAGATATTAACAACAAGATAATGAAATTCTTGAAGAGTTTAAGAATTTGGATTTTGAAAACTAAAGATTCTTTTTATTGATTTTCTTTTATAATTTAATGTAATTTTTTTTTAATTTATAATTTTTTTCAAATTCTAATTTCTTTTTATATGTCAAAATATTTTTGATGATATTTATGTGATATTTTTTATTACAAAGTCTCAAATAATTTTTTTATTAATACATTCAATGTTATATAACTTAAAGATTAACATAACTAATTTTTTAAATTAAATGAGTAAATATCATTGACATATAATTTTTAATACTTATTATAATTTTAAATTAAAAATTTTTTAAACTTTTTATTATATTAATATAGTAAAAAATATTTATATATGCTCGGCTAATTAAAGTTCGTTAGGCTCGTTGAGCCGACTCGCGAGCCACGAGTTAATCGTTGAGGCGGCTCAGTTCGGCTCGTTTAACTCGTGGCTCATGAGCCAACTCGAATTGAAATTTTTTCAAGATACATTGGGTCGTTAGGCTTGGTAAGCTCATTAGGCTCGACTCGTTCAACTCATTAGGCTAGATAAGCTGGATTACTTGTGGCTCAGTTCGGTCGCCTCGTTTGTCATCTTTAGACTCCGAATAGCAGCATGAAGATCTTTCAAAATGAGAACTAATGAGAAGATTGTTAATTGTTAATTCAACATTTTGATTTGATTTAACAAAATTTTTTAAATTATATTTGCATCTAAATTTTATAGTATTTTATCTTTGTTCAAATTATATTAATCTATTTGAAATAAATTAATTGGAACGTTGATAGTAGATAAGAAGAGATAAAAGAGGAATCATATATGATGGAGGCTAAGCAAAATCATAAAGAAAATAAGCAAAGAAAAAAGAAGAAAAGAAATCCATCGAGAATCATTACTTTTCTTGTAAACTCGAGTTGATGTTACGTTATGCTGTTGCATTACAAAAATTTTTATTTTCTGAATTCTCTAATAAATACAGTTGGAGTTTTGTGACGTAAATATAAAATGATTTTGTCTGAACTACGAAAATTTTCATATCTTGATTTCTTCTTTTATTCTTTACTTTTAAACTTGATTATTTTGAATTTTAAATCACATCACACAATTTTTTTATGCGAGGCAAATTTTATAAAAAATAACTTTTGATACCATTTTAACAATTCTTAAGGATGAGTTTTTCAATTTATTTTTTTTTTTATAAAAATCACAAAAATTGTACTATTATGGAATTTCCAGTCCAAAGAAAATTACGTGACAAAAATATAATTTATTTACAATTAACGTCACCCCTAATTTAAGAAATTATTTGGCTCAAATAAGAGTCCATAATTCATAAGTTAATTTTGTAAAGTCGATTTTCAAACTCTTGGGCCTTTTATCAAGACCAAGGGCTCCTTGTTCACGGGTAAAGGAAGAGACATTAGTTTTGTTATTTTCATAGTCATAAAGTATTTTATATATAAGATTGCCAGACGTAATAACACATGATATCAATCAATATTAAACCATATAAAACATGATTTGGAATGTCACGTCCGATTGACACGAACAAAATAGCAGACTGAGATGACACATAATTATTGCAGCAAAAAAAAATATCCCTTTAATTACGAAATGAAGATTACTTCTAAAAATGTTTAGAACAGAACTAAATCCAATAAGAATACCCTTACTTAAAAATTCAGCAGAATCACCAATAAGAACGAAACTCATTCTAACTCTCATATGATGTTAAAACAATGCAAATATTCTTACTTATAAGTATCCAAGTCCCAGTCGATGAAAATAGAGTCAAAATCGATTCCACCGCCCATTAAACATAAATCTCAGTTTTCAAGTCAAAATGAATTTCCTGAACTACAAAATTTAAGAAGAACACCAATAATCAAGTGGATATTAGATTATAGCTTATATTTACTACATAAAAGCAATGACAAGAAGATCTTGTTGGTTTAATCGACATGGGTTCCTGCCACTTCAATCAAATTTTCTTTTTCATTTCTTTTTTTTTTTTTTTTAATAAAAAACAATACTATATATTTTACTTTCAGGCTTGGAACCTCTAATTTCAAATCACGGGATTTGGCGTCCAAAAAATTGTAAAAGCTCAATGTCACAGGCTTCAGACTGGCCAGAAACAGATATTTTTGAGTCCGGTCCAGTGGGTTATATAGCACACCCTACCAGCATAACAGATTGGACAAATATTAAATTACCTTTTCTACATAGATTCTTCTAAGATGACCCAAAGTCTCTGTAAAATCTTTGGGAGGTGGGCATGTAAATTTCATGAACTCTTTCTTGCAAGGATGTCTAAACCTATACAAATCAATGTAAACGAAGGTAATGGTTAAATAATAATGTTTTAAACTTCTAGTTGCTAAAAGAGAAGCAAATTTGAGAGTCGACAAAGGTAGGTTAGAATATAACCCAAGAGTCAGGGCATGCAAGCAAGGCCTCTCTAGTCTACCAACCAGCTGCAAAAGTTGGCCATGGTAGCTACACGGTATTTTGGGACGAAGCATCGACAATGCCATGTTTTTACTTCCTCCATACACCTCATCTCCCAGTAAAGGTATTCCGATGTATTTTGCATGCACTCGAATCTACTTTTAGAAATTAAAATCATTAAACTATCTCATATTCAAGGAAATTACAAAAAAAATATGACAAGAAACTAGTATAGAATTCAAAATCAACATTAATATAGATAGGAGAGATTGATATGGAATCATATGAAGCTGCCCATTATGCTTCATATTAACTATCTAATATAAAAACATTCGTAAATCTAAAAGTGGGAAGGTTAAGTACATTCTGAAGGTTTGACGAGCTATGTAAAACTACACGCGTGCCGATATAGATCTGAGAATATACATTGAATCAACATCTGCATCATTTAATGAATCAGATTTCGAATTTTGTCTAAGTACCTGATGAGTTCGCCCGGTTTCTAATTTCCATTCAACCAATGCAGATCCACCATGCGCAAGTACTTCAATTACTTTGTACCTGATAAATGATTAATGATGCAGGGCAGATAAGATGTCATAATCTGAAAAGGCATATGAACATTCATAATTCTTTAAAGAGTGAGAAAAATAAAAACTTCAATATGGATCTCATTCACTCCCTCAAGGTCATATTTAACTAAAAATTGTTAAAAAATAAAGAACAGTAAAAAACAAAGAAACAAAAAACTTGTTATAACTTTTTATATTTATGTTTGAGCACACGTGAAAGCCATACTTGTTTGTTCCAATCTTTTAATGAATAAAGAGAATGATAATTTTCCGTGACAAAACTTCATCTTCTTCTTTTGCAAAATCAATGATATGGATGTTAAACAAATTGGGGAGTGAGATAAATGGCTCCAAGTTAAAGGCTAAGCATGAAGAAGTTGGGCATGCTACTAGGTGGAAAGTTCAAAAGAACACAACCATGAGGAAAAAGATACCAACAAAACAGTTTGACCTGAACTTTAATCTCCATATGTAAAATGTTATTTAGAAATATCTGTTTAATAGTATGGTACAAGGGTCAATCAATCACCTGCTAGCAGCATGCCGAGCCTGTCTATGAGCACTTGGTCCAAGAACAGCGCTCATACGAAGACGATTGTGAGAATCTCGACCTATTGGTACATCAACACGTCCAGAATTTACAGAGGGAACTCCACAAGTGAGACTGGTGTATACTCTCTCAATTGTGTGTAACTTGAACTGTTGAGATAAGTGGGCATGAGAATGTTCATCCTGAAATCAAAATCCAACACTGTAACACTATGCCTGCAAAGTTAAACATGCATAAGGACCAAATACAATAATTTATTTGTTTCTCACTCCTAACAGAAATTCCAGAAGGGGGAACAAATGACCTTGGCAACAACAAGCAATCCAGTTGTCCCTTTATCCAATCTGTGCACAATACCTGGTCGAACACTTGTGACAGAACTATTGGAACAGAACATTGCCTGGGAACTAAACTCGTCATCCGACGCATTGATAGAATCAGAAAGATCCTCGTGGTTCAAAAATTCAACCACTGGAAGACTGCAGTGATGGAGAATTCCATTTACTAGAGTTCCACTAGCATTTCCAGGTGCTGGATGAACAACCTGTATCATTGAGCAACATAATGTATCAATTTCATTCCAAAATGGAATATATGTAAATTATATCAAACACGACCTTAATGCTCTAGTTGGCTGTAAAAGTTAGGGCTGGGGGCATTAAGAAAATGATTCTCAAACTCTACAGATTATATTTATTTAGTGAAAACTGGTTGCAATATTCAATCTTCAAAGCAACCAGATTTATGTGCTAGTGTAACCATGCTATAGATCCAAGCTTCTAACATCTCAGCATTCATATTCCAATGCTGTAAATTGGAAATAGCAAGCCTAGATACAGCAGTTTTAACAACCCCTAGAATTTATGAAGTTAAAGAAATAGCATACAAACTTAAGACTGGCACACTTTGGGAAGTCACCATGTGCGCAGGTTTGTTTATAACGAGTACATGGTCATCTTCATAAACTATATCCAAGGGCATTTGCTCAGGTTCAGCTCTTAAGGGATGCATTTCTGCAATTGTGCAATTGACCTCATCCCCAGCTTTGACAAGGTGTGAAACCTGCTCATTACCAAATAAAGCTCATACTTTCCCAGTAGAAATTAGCATCAAGACAAAAAATCATGGTAGATCATGGCTTCTCACAAAAATAAAAACCTTAGCAAACCATGCAATTGCGGCACTAAATCGACCATTTGAGAGTACAATATCTCGTTAACTTCGCTAAAGTGGGAGATTCAAAAATAGACCATATATCGTGCCATAATGAGGATTAACAAATGTGGGAAAGAGAACCATCTCAAAATGGGAATAATAAACAAATGGCAGCATCCATTTTATCAATAGCTCAACTTTAATACTCTACTTGTGTACATTAATTAAAATGATGAACCCGTTAATTTGGTATTAACAAAGTGTGTTCATCCCATTTCAGTGAAAAAAAAACTAATACGAGGAAAAAATTATCTCAATTGCCACTTAGAGTATGAGAATAGGATTCTCACCTAGAACAAATAGCAAGACAGTTACAAAATGGGAAATAAAATCATTTCCTCTCCTGGAAGAATAACCAACTCCTCTATTAAGTATAAATCTATCATTTCTCATTTCAAGGAAATTCTCTTGGTTCTAAAAGAAGAGGTTCTTCATTTTTTAAATCATCAGTTCGTTTACACCATTTTTCGTCATTTAAAAATATTTACATAAACTTCAGGCCGATTGCATTCTTAGGTTTTGTTCGTTCACTGTATGAGTAAGTTCCGCTGCTAGAAAAGGCAAAAACTACGTTTCGAGAGAAACACAATATTTTCCAAGAATCTGTTTAAAATCAAATTAAACGTCATTACTCGCAAACAAGTATGCAACATATCCAATAAGAACCCAATAAAAAGCCACCTTATCAATAACCCTGCCATTAACACTAACAAGTCCCAATCTGATACTGGACTGAACTCGAGCCCTACTTATTCCATCGATTCGAGAGGATATCCAAGCATCCAGCCTCAGCTTTCCAGTATCAACGCTGACGATCTCCTCAAATCGCGCGCCGCCGTAATTGGTTCTCCGAACCGCGGGAACTTCCAAGCTTTGATCGTAATCTGCATTGACGGCGGAACTACAGCCGATTTTCAGGATTCGGAAGATCGTAAGAAAACTTGTGGAACTTGGGGGTGGTAAAGTTCGAAAAGTGGTTCTCAGAGGAGATGAGCAGCGTGGAAGTGGATGAAGCGAGATCATCTCTGCCCAATTCGCATTCTTGAACAGAAATAACAACAGTTATCGGGTCTCATCTATACTTTTATACTCCGGGTGGGGTAGTTTATAGAGTCGGGTCAGTATTATATGCCCCGGATTGTAAGGATCAACGAAATGGTTTTTAATTAGTAAATTACTTGAACCTTTGTTTAGGTAAATAAATCTTTAAACTTAGAAATTATATCAATAAGTCGCTCTTGTTAAAGGCGCTGTCGATGTAGTTTCTTTTTTTTTGGCTGCGTGATGTCTTATATTTCTTTGCTAGACAATTTCTACAACGAAGAAGTTGCAATTTGGCAATGAGCTGATTTGTAGAGGAGATTTTCCCGATGATACGAGGTCGAAAATCTCTTTTGAAAATTGTCTTCTCGCTCTATAATCACTATTTTTTTCTCGAAAGGAATCACTTGCTAGGAAAATTAAAACTTCACATAAAAAAAGCAACCGCGTTGACAACACCATAATTGAAAATTTTAATTATTAATTTCTTTAATTTTAGAGATTTAGCGACCTAAAAAATTAAAATGACACTTTTTGTAATCTTTGCACTCTTTTCTGAAAACATACTTAAAATAATAATTTTTATTGAGAATTATCGTGATCAGTACTATTTACAGGTATTCGATTTTTCCGGACAAGAATTCAGATGCAAGCATACAAACGCAAGTTTTTCCATACCTTTCTCCTCTTCCTCCCCTGCCTAATCTACCCGCTAAAAGAAAGAGCCACGTAGACAATTAAATGACAACTTTTTATCTTGCGAGCGACGACTTCGTTGCTTACTCATCTCCCAGTCTTCTGGCGGCTTCCTCAACGGTGACTAGCGGTCTTCATTACAGGCTTTTCCTCATTGAATCTCTTCGTTGCTTGATGTTTTGCGGAGACCAAGCAAATCGACGCAGATGGATCAGCTAACTGAATTGAGGTCGAATGGCACTGTGAACTGTGCAGCAAATCAGACAATGTTCGACTTTTTTGGCTGACGACTAAGACCGGCTATTCTGTGTGCACAGACTTGTGCGAAATCGGTGGGAGTTTTGCTGTTAAGGTCGTTAGTAGATTCTTCTTCCGCACGTACTTCTCTCTTCTTCAGAGAAGGGCTTCTGGTCGGAGCTTGTTCGCAGGGGTTGTACGAACTCTTTGCGTCGGCGTCAGGCGACTAGCAGAGGCGCTGACTTACCTGGTCTCCCTTGGCGGTGGCAACTGGTCGACTTCACTCTTATCCTCGGCAGATCGGTGACGAGCTTCACTTCTTCATAAGAAACTAAGACGAAAGGAGGCTTTCTTCTCTCTTTTTCACGAAGAAGAGAACCGGCGATGACACAAAGCAAAAATACCGTTTTTTTAAGGTTTTTTCTTTTTAATTTAAACCAAATTTTTTTAAATCAAACTCTAATCTATCAATTCTAATAATTCATACTTTAAATTATCTAAACTTTAACAAATTAAACTCTGGCAGACGACCTATCACCGTCGGCTCTTAGAGAACGGAAGTCCATTATGGAAAAACAAACGTCCGATTTAAATTTTTTTTTAAATTATTTATTAATTTTAAAAAATATCAAAAAATATTACATTTATTTGAAAATTTTATCACACATTCACCACAATATGATAATATAACGTGAAAATTTTCGTAATTTTCTAATAGTTGTACGATTTATTCTAATATTTTTACATCTGTTTTATAAAATAATTAATTAAAATTACAATAAATTGTACGAGTTTTATAAAATCACGAACATTTCTAGACTATCTTTCTATGATTAGTGAATATTTGGTAAAAATTTTAAATAAATCAAATATAATTTGGTATATTTGTAAAATTAATTTATAAAATAAAGAAGTAATTTTAAAAAACTACACAAAATATAATATTTACTTGAAACTTTTATTACAAGTTTACCAAGTCATAAAAACATAATGTGAAAATTTTCGTAATTTGCTAACCATTGTACGATTTATTGTAATTTTAATAAATTATTTTATAAAATAAAAATAAAATAATTAAAATAAATCATAAGAATGTTAGAAAATTAAGAACATTTTTAAAGTATTTTTGCATGACTTGGTAAACATGAAGTAAAATTTTCAACTAAATCAAATATTTTTTTGTATTTGTTTAAAATTAACTCTTTATTTTCTAAATTAATTTTACACATATAGTAAATGATATTGGATTTATTTGAAACGTTTATTACATGTTCACCAAATTATATAAAGATAATCTAAAAAATTTTGTAATTTTATAAAACTTGTACGATTTATTGTAATTTTAATTAATTATTTTATAAAATAGATATAAAACATTATAATAAATCTTATAAGAGTTAAAAATTACGAAACTTTTCAGATTATCTTTTCATAATGTGGTGAACATGTGGTAAAATTTTCAAATAAATTTAATATTATTTAGTATTTGTAAATTAATTTATAAAACTGATAAATAATTTTAAAATTTTTTGAGAACGGATGTTGATCGACATTGCGTTAGGGTTTTTAAATTTTAAATAGTTTGAGATTTGAATTGTTAGAATTAATAGTTTAGAATTTGGTTTAAAAAAATCAATAGTTTAGAGTTTAATTTAAAAAAAAAAAAAACCTTTTTAAAAATTTTTTTTTTTCTAAAACTTGCAACTTTTTCACTAAAATTGCAGCCTCAAAATTTCATTACAAAACTTTTAACATTAATGTGATACCAAATGTTGAAAAATAAGACACTAATAACAATAAAAAAAAATAAACACAAAAAAACAGAAATACCAAAATTTACGTGAAAAAATTTTTTTTAAAAAAATTAAAAACATATGAGAAATTTACTGATCATAAATCAAAATACAGTTGAGTTTTGTTACTCAAACATAAATTTATACGTTAAATGAAAATCTTAAACTTAGTCAAAACGAGATTCTTAATGTGCACTGAACCGGCCCAATCCAATTAAAATTCGGATATCACTGAATCTAATATACAACTTTGATCTTTCGATTGTTAGATCATACCCACTTGATATGCTAACTTGTTAAATATATATATGTATATATAAAAGATGTTTTGAAGTAATGGAAAGAGATGTTATGGAATTCTTAGTGACCTTTTACCCTTTGAGGGACACATCCAAGGAAGGTGAATTTGATAATTTTCTAATGTAATTTTAAAGTTGTACACAAAATAAATCGATAATTACAACAGCATAAAACAACATTCCATGGGCAAATCAACTTTATTATTTAAAATTAAATAAATAAAAATAGTGAAGATTAGGTTGTTGGTGGTTTGATTGTTAGGTCGATATGTCTTTGAAAGAAAGATGGGTCTTTTTAATATCAGAGCATGTGATTCATAAAGATGTTGTCAATGTCATACGTGCTCCATGTTCAGCTGTCCTTCCCAATTTTCACTAAATTCCAATTTCTCTATTTTAATTTATTTGAATATTAAAATAAAATAAAGTTTTTGTTTTCACTTGTGCTTTGATCAGTTGGATCTGGATCCCACGTGACAGATAAGAAAAGCCCCTTTAACGTTGATCAACTTTAAGCAATCATTGCATGTAATAGTTAATTAGTAAAATAGAATCACATAATATATTCCTTTTTATTCTATTTTGCCTAAGTTGACGAAGTATAACTCCAATTAAATTTTCATTTCAAGAGGCTTTGTCATTGTGACGTTAATGTTTCGAGAAAGAACTATGATTTTTGTTTGAACTTTAAATTTATTTTCTCTCTTTTTTTTTTTATTGTGGCATTAAATTGCTAGAATATGCAAGAAAGTCATCCGGGTGGCTGAATTATAATTAATTAGGGTTCGCACGGTGGTCCTATCATGTACTTTGATACTTCCTTAATACACATGTACACTCGTTTGTTCAACGTTCTCTCGATATTAAGGTTTTGGCTACGTGATAGGTTATGAATTCAAATATTATAGTCAATCAATATTACAATGACGGGTTGGGGCCAAATTCTTTGATTAAAAGAGAATTTACGTAACACCAACAAACTACACCCAGTAGCATAATAATGTCGTTTTGGATTAAGATCTGTGCAACTTTACTCTTGAGTTTTATCTCAAAACATGTTGTACTAGTTGAAAACGAAATGTTCCATTATAAAGCAGTTCAAAAATCACAAACTTTCAACGTAGAGTCATAATCATATTACTCGATTTTAGGCTCCAACAAACCATCACAAGGATGCATTAGCTACCATGATACGACATAAAAATGTTATGGTAAAGTTTCAAACACAATTGTGAAGGTAAATTTCTCGTTGTTTGACGATTTCAAAATAGCATGTTCATTAATTTTTGTATGATCATATAAAATACATTTGCCATGGTAGTATTATATCATAGGCTATATTTCTATATGATTCACTATGGACAAAGCCAATCACCCAACATCTAGAGCAGTCCAACACTGTACACTGTGCGTTTGTCATTTGGCTACGTCCATAAATACATTAACATACAATATTTACAAGTCACATTTTTTAAACCCTAACAATACTTTGTTTGAAATAATTCAATTTGGAAGAAAACCCATCAATGTGTTTTTTATTTTTTGCCACATTTTCGGATATTAAAAAATTTTAGGAAAGGAAATTTCATTTTTCATTTAAAATAATATTCAAACAGATGCTTCCAGTAGTGGACTACACATCTTTGTTTTCAATGTTAGTCACGTCATTGTCATGTAATTATAGTCCAAAATAGAAAATTTCTGAGGATGAATTTACTGCTACTACACTAAAATTTCAACAATATAAACTTTAATTATTTAAAAACTAATTTTATTTCTACGTAATTTTTAAATCTAGTAACCTAGATCGGTCTTTTCTTCCGGTGCACCTGAAAATACTAAATTAGAGATACAATATCGTCCAAAAACAAGCTGTCTTTGCCCTTTCTCTCTCCTTAATTTTAACCCTACAAGTACACATGCTCTCTCTCTCTCTCTCTCTCTCTCCCCCCCTCTGCTAAGCTTGACAGCCTTTAAACCTTCTCTCTCGCTCTAACTAGCAAATAACGTTTTGCCACACCACCTCCTTATCTCTCTCTCTCTCTCTCCTCATTATTTAAGAAGCCAGTGACCTACTTTTTTAGCAAGAAGGGAAGAAGATAAGAGGAGAGAGAATACCCATGAAGGGTTTTGCTCTTGTCTCTCTCTCTCTCATCTTCCTCATTTCATTGACGATCAGGCAAAACCTACACCCATTGCAGAAAAATGGATCCAATGAGCAGACCAGAACTCCGTCGTTTGTGGAGGAGCTGCCGAGAGGAGTGGCGGAGGGAGTGTCGGCCAAATCCAACCCATCTTTTTCCAGACAAGCGGTGTCTTTTAACTGGACAGCAGCCATGTTTGCTTTCCAACGAACTGCTTTCCATTTTCAACCCGAAAAGAACTGGATGAATGGTAGGTAACTAACCCTCAAATCATCTACTTTTCAAAATTATTTTTAATTATATTCTAAACTTAAAAAGAGTAACGCCAAGCTATGATATAATTTGTTGATTAATTTAATATTTTAAACACAAATAATCAACTAATTAAAATAATTAATCGATCCATTACTAAATAAATAATGGGAAAGACGTAATTATTATTTAACACTCATTTCCCTTCCATAATTACTTAAAATGTTGATCTGATATTGATTGTTGATTAACTATCTAACGATCCCATTCATTATTTTTTCAATTTTTATTATTTTATTTATTTATTTTCAACTAACTTATGTTTCAATTTTTTCATCGTATTCTCATCCTTGACGCGTGGAATTACTTGCAATTCAAGACCCCGACGGTACGTATGCTTAATCACTCTGATTAAGGATGATCAAAATTTTTATTAGATTTTTTTTTTATAAATTGTAAAGAAAAAAATAAAATTAGGAAGTAGCAACAAAAAAAATAAAGTCAAGATATGGGTGGAAATAATTTTAAAAGAATCTTTGCGTTTAGTTGAGGACCAATCAACCCAATCTTGTCTGTGCCACGTGGGATCCACGTAAGCCCTAGTCAAGAGTATCAAACAAAAACTGTCCATAATTTGACTCGTCACCTACCAGTCATCGTTTGTATATAAAAGGTTGCGTCGTTTTGTAATTATTGGATGTTCGCAGGTCCACTGTTCTACAAAGGATGGTACCATCTCTTCTATCAGTATAATCCTGATTCAGCTGTGTGGGGCAACATAACATGGGGCCACACAGTATCCAGAGATCTCATCCATTGGTTGTACCTTCCTATCGCGATGGTTCCCGATCAATGGTACGATATCAACGGCGTGTGGACCGGTTCCTCCACAATCCTTCCTGACGGTCAGATAGTCGTGATTTACACCGGCGATACCATTGATGCAGTGCAGGTGCAAAATGTAGCATACCCCGCGAATTTATCTGATCCCCTCCTCATCGATTGGGTTAAGTACTCGGGTAACCCGGTTTTGGTTCCCCCAACTGGTATTGGGCTAACCGACTTTCGTGACCCGACTACCGCCTGGATTGGGCCCGATGGGAAGTGGCGGATCCTGATCGGATCAAAGATCAACGACACGGGTATTGCCCTGGTCTTCAAAACCGAAAACTTCACGACGTACGAACAGTCAGATACACCCTTGCACCAAGTTCCAGAAACGGGTATGTGGGAGTGCGTAGACTTTTACCCGGTTTCAATAAACGGGTCGAAGGGTTTGGATACGTCGGTAAACGGGCCGGGCGTGAAGCATGTGTTGAAAGCGAGCATGGATGATACGAGAGTGGATCAGTATGCAATCGGAACGTACTTTGTGGAGAATGATACGTGGGTACCCGATGACCCGAAACTGGATGTGGGTATCGGGTTAAGGTATGATTATGGAAGATACTATGCATCGAAGACTTTTTATGATCAAAATAAAGAGAGAAGAATCCTTTGGGGTTGGGTCAACGAAACAGACACTGCTGAGGATGACTTGGAAAAGGGGTGGGCGTCTATTCAGGTAGGTATGCATGTTTATATGAATGGATGGATATATATGTATGTATGGATGTATGTATGCATGGATGTTCATAGATGTATGTATGTGTGTATGCATGGTGCAGACAATTCCGAGGTCTGTGCTATTTGACAATAAAACAGGATCTGGGTTGCTTCTATGGCCGGTGGAGGAGATTGAGAGCTTGAGATTGAACTCAACCAATTTCACCAACATTGTTCTTCAACCTGGGTCGATCCTCCAGCTGGACTTTGGCTCCGCTATTCAGGTCTCTCTCTCTAATCTTGTATAAGCTATAACAGTCTAAAATCTTAGTCAACTGACATAATTCATAGTAGAAGTGTAGGGTCTTCAGTTTTCTTAATATAATATTGTTCATTTTGATTTTGAGTCTACAAATTAGCATAAAATACATTATTACAGGTGAAGAGAAAAACTATTCTTATAAATCATTAACTTTTTACTATTCTAATAGATGAAAAATTATGCACATTTACTAGTATGAGTTGACTATAACAATCAACAAAATAGTGGGTTGTTCTTGACTTCATAAGTTAGACTTCCACAAAGAGCATACACAATCTCACATGAGATGTGATCGAGCAGAGTGATTAATAAATAAAATTATTCTCTAAAATACTATGACGCATTTTAGGGTAATCCTGATAACAAAATCATGCGTGTTTCGATTCAAAACAGACAATATCATGCTAACTAGAAAACTTTTTACTTAAGATATGGATATATGCAAGTACGTTATGCTTTTACATAAAGAAGATTCAATCGGTTTTTGACAATCAAAAAATGGGAATCGGGTGCAGTTGGACATATTTGCAGAGTTTGAAATAACAGAAGTGGGAGAAGAGAGTGGAAACAGCAGCACAGGATGTGGAGAAGGTGCAGTGGAAAGGAGCAGCTTTGGACCATTTGGCATTCTTGTTCTTGCAGATGAAGCTCTCTCTGAGCTAACTCCTATTTACTTCAATCTCATCAATGGATCTTCCAATGGCGACTTTGAGACCTACTTATGTGCTGATGAAAAACGGTATGTTTCTTCCTCCTATTCGACACTGCACACACGTGTCAAGCCGATGCCTTCTCGTTTCGAATACAACCAAATGGATAGTGAGATATTACATAGATGGTAGATAAATGCATAAATAGCGGATAGTTACACGTTATGATAGCATATGGATAGTTGCACGTCATGGTCGTAAAATGTTATGTATATATCACATAGTTGCATGTTAAGATAATGTTTAATTTCAAATACAGTATTGAATAATTGCATGGGTAATTAATTACCGTTTTTATTTTTGATCGCATCACATTAGTTTTTAACTGCGTAAAATGCTTATAAATAGAGCAATAATAGGTTTATTTTTTAATTTTATACTATAATTTTATTTTATTAGGTGACGATGTGTTACTGATGAATTTTTTTAATAATTAATGTAAGTTATAAATAACTAAAAAAAATATTAATTATATAATTTAATAAGTGACACATCATGAGATAAGATATGAGTGTCGAATTAAAAAATAAAACGATCATTACTTTTATAAGTAATTATAATTACTATCGTAAATGGGTTATACTATAAAAACCTTTACACATGAAAAAAAAAACATTAAGTGTAAGATGAAATGATAAACCGAACATTCCTGGATCTCATCTTAGACTTGTAGCTCTTCAAAATAATGTTCCAAAAATTCATTTTCTGAAACATTATTTTCTAAGTTTCACGTCGATAATTGAGAAATTAAACGCAGATCATCGAAAGCAACCGGAGTATTCAAACAAGTCTATGGGACGGAGGTACCGGTGTTGGAAGGCGAAAAGTACAGCATGCGGGTTGTGGTGGATCATTCAATGGTAGAAAGCTTTGGACAAGGAGGAAGAAGGGTGATATCTTCACGTGTATACCCAACAGTCGCCATTAATGGAGCAGCCAAGCTATTTCTCTTCAACAACGCCACTTCCATAAACGTGACTGCTACTTTGAATGTATGGGAGCTTGAATCTGCAGATATTCACCCATTTTCTCTTGATCAGTTTCAGTAGAATTTAATATTTTTATTGCCCACTTGCAATTTTTTATGTAATAAAACTGAGAATTTTGATTTGCATTGAGGTTATTATGCTGGGTTTTTGGGAAATAAAAGAATACGAATGAAAGTAAAGAATTAAAATGAGAATAAATAAATTAATAAATTAATCTTTTATAAATAAATGAATGCAAAATAATGACTGAAAAAAAAAATTATAAATTATACAAATTTTATTTGGGCATAATCCATTAATATAGGAATTTTAGAAGCTTGAGAATTTTGTGTTCTTTAAGATTTATTTCATTTGTGGGCAATTGCCTTTTTATGGGTATGCGACAAGTATAGATAACAAATGAGCAGGCTCGTGAGCCAACTCATTGGGTTGACTCGATACTATAGTGGGCTCGACTTGGGTCGACTGAGCTCTTTTAATTCTGTTTCGAGAGCCAATTAAGATTGAGATTTTTGGATTGGTTCGTTGGGCTAGACTCGTTCAGTTCGTTTGATACACTAAGTACAAATGATCGACAATTAAATAGATGTCAATCTAATTAGTATGTATGTAATTTATAATGATACAACAACTTAATATTTATAATAATATTTGTGTGATATTTTTTATTACATTATTTTAAATAATTTTTTTTAAATATATGAATTTATATATTAATAAAATAATTTTATTAACTAAACAATTAATTATTATATTTTGACATTATAATGAAAAATAATTATTATAGTTTTAATAATTAAATTTGTTTAGAAATATACATTACATTTATATAAATTGAAAATATTTATTTATTTTTGGTTCGTTAAAGTCGTTTAGCCGGCTCAGTTCGACTAATTTAAAATTGACTTGGAAGCTAGCTCGGGTTAAAAAAACATTTCATAATCCAACTCGTTAGGCTCGACCGTTTACATTAAGAACTCAGTAAGCTAGATTTTTTCAAACTCGATTTGGCCCGATTAACTTGTTTGTCATCTCTAACATGAAATTAAGAGTAATACTATATTTACTCTCTAAATATATTTGTTGACATATCAAACATGTAATAAATTAATTATTTATAATATATTACATTAATTACACTGATAATTATTTATTATGTCAACAAATATCCATAGATAATAGAATAAGACAGTAGCATATAAGAGAATATACGAGAAACAATATTATTTAGAATAAAGTTAAGTATATAAATTAGTCTTATAATAACGTGATGTTTATGTGTCGCTCGTTAATTGGTTGAATAATTATAATAAATTATAAATAATTATAAAAAATCAGTTAAATGTACAATATTGTCTATAATACATGACAGGATAGAGGTGAGGGTGAGGGTGAGGGTGAGGGTGAGGGATTCTAAGAACAAGCCCAACATATTATATATAGAATAAGAATGATGTTTGTAATGCCGTTTTCATTACCCAGCACAGCCCCGCCCAGCCCACTTGTTCTTGAAAATTTTAGTATTTTATGCGGTGCCCGCCAACCTTTCGTCTGGGTTGGTCTTGGCGCGATGGATAGCAAGCTACAGATGATTTGTTCTGAGAGGGGAGAGGTAGAGAAACAGCACACTCCCATGTCTTCTCCTCCTACGCCCTCCAATCACTTTCCCATATATCTCCATTAGCTTACATGTGGCGACTCCCACGGATTTTATTACGTGATTGAGGAAAAGGGGGAATCTCCGGCGCCGCAATATCGGCGTCCACGGGTTGAAACCTCCGATCCGAAGATGTGGAATATGTGCGTCCGCTTCTGAACCTCAACCCAAGACGAAGAAGACCGAGTTGAAGACGAAGAGGATAACGACGACGACCCCGTAAAGGAAGCCGAGGAAGAAGCCAAAGGGGAAGCATTATACTATGGCGTACCCACATATAGACCGTCGGCTAGGCCTTTTGATTCCGATTCCAAGGAAGAGTTGTCTCCTAAGGAGAAGAGCAAACTGGAACCACTGGAAGATCAAAGTGGGCAGATTAGGACTGAGAACTACTCTAAGAAGACAAAAGAAGTGGAAATTTTTGAAATCTACAACAGCGAGACCGATACAATCAGACCTCTGCAGTTTCCCGATTTACCTTTAGTTCCCTCCCGAAGCCACCTTCTACCTCGTTGGTGGCTACAATGCTCTAAAAACTCAATATGGCTTTAAGGATGATTTTCCTCCCTTGACTAATATGTTTTGCTGGGAGTCAGACGTTAACAAGGTCTGGAAGTCACTGCCAGGGCCTAATGTTCTTTCCTTTAATGATCATTATCCTCCCCGCAAAGCAGCTGTTTGGGCGGCCGGCACTGTTTTTGTGAAGGGGCATTCTTTTAAGCATTGGAGACCCACCTTCCGTGGTCTTTCTTCCGGTGATACTGCGTGGAAAACATTGTCCCGTTTGCCTGCTATTTACATGTCCAGCATCTCCACCAACAATCCCCTTCCCGTCAATGTCTCGAAGATATTCTTCCACATCGGTGGCCATGTTTATTTTAGGATTTTTTTTTTTTTTTCATTTAAACCATCGAACCATCGATTTATTTTAAAAAAACCATTAAAAATTACTATTCATAGGCGAAATCACTTAGGTATAAAAAATAAACAAAACAGTCATTATCGGTTGATCGGTGTGACTAGATCGATCGATCGATCAGTGACATTGACCAAAATGGAATTGATTGATCGGTATCTCTCCATATAAACTAGTGATAACTAACGAGCGTGCTGGCTCGGGTTCCAGTAGTGTTTGGAGTTTGGCTCGAGTTGTTATTATAGCGGGCCGAGTTTGATTGCTTCTTTAGCAACAGTCACAAAATCGTTGCTGCTCTCTCTCTCTCTCTGACTGCTGTTTCTCTCTCTCCCCCAGCAACGATCATAAGATTGTTGCTTTGTTTTATTTTCTCTTAGAAATGGAATCATTGTCCTCTCTTGCTTCTCCTCTTTTTTTATAAATCATTTTCTCCTCTATTCGTTTTTTTTTCGTCAATTTCTTAAATTTATTATTCAATTTTCTCTCAATCAATTTAGTGCTATCAATTAATTTCTCTCATATTATAATTTATTATTTTCTTTGTTCATTTATTTTTTTTACATATATTTACATAATTTTTAATTATAGTTTTATAAATTAAATTTTTTTACATTAATTTTTTTTAGGTTTCGTATATGTGGAGTTGATCAATTCACACAATCTACAAGGTTTTGTTTGACATTACTTTTGTGGTATTAATTTATTATTAAAAATTTAAGTTTATATTTAGTTTTATTTATTATGAATTCTCGTAATTATATTATTGATGATAACGATTACATAGATTAGAGAATAAATTGTTACATTTTTTGTGGGATAATCTGCACAAATATTTACTTCACTTAGAAAAAGAAAACAAAACACTTTGAATGTATGAAATATTTTGATTTAAAAGATGTTAAAATTGTGGGCAAAATAGAAAGTAGAGTTCAATGTAAATATTGTAATAAAAATTTTGATTATACTTCTGTTAGTTCCACTAGCACTATTGCTAGACATTTTAAAAAATATCACTTAAATGTTGAAATACGAGATTAAACATATTTCAATTAAATGTTAGTGGCAGTGACATTTTCACATATTGACAAAATAGAATTAGAGAAAGGATAACATAACTTGTAGTACAATGCGACTTGCCTTTATTATTCTTCGACTGTGAAATGTTTGAAAAATTTATAAAATAATATGTAACTCCTAGTTTTAAACATGTCTTTAGAAGTACTACGAAAGTGATATCCTTAAAATGTTTATAGATATGAAAAATAAATTAATTATATTTTTTTTGAAATGCTCCTTCAATGTTTATTTGCATTATTTCTGATTTATGGAGTGCACGTAATGTTATTGATTATATAGTGGTAACATCTCATTTTATTGATAAATCTTGACAATTAAATAAAATAATTTTACGATTTTGTAATTGTGGATATTCTCATTTTGGTACCACTATCTGTAGATTTATTATGACAATATTGCAATAATATTATATTAAAAATAAAATTTTTAGCATATATAAACCCCATGCCATTCTCTTATTTTCTCACACATTTCTTTATTTCTCTCCACTTCTCTTATTTTCTTCCTCCGACGATTTTTTTTTTAGTTGACGGGCAAGGTATGGAATTTTTTTTTTATAATTTAACGTTTTATATTATCTTACATTTTTGTAAATTTCTTTTATTATGTAGATAAAAAAAAAATCTTTTAAGATATTGCATTCTCTTATTAAATCTTATCTTCATTTCTCTTATTATATTATATTTTTATCTTTTATGGAACTTTGTAAATTTTTTTGCCATATTTTTTTATTGTATTTTTTATGTGAAATTTTAAAAGCAGTGATTTTTCTTAGTGAATATATTCATAATCTTATTTTTCGTACCGCTTATTTAGTGGTGTAATTGTACTGTGTAAGTAAATTCTTTCCAGAAGATTCGAATTTAAGTAACATCGTTTGTGACTTAAACATTTCATGTGAACTTATTTTGGAAAAGTAATTTTGTTTAGAAGACTGTACAGTACAGTACAGTCTTTGCTAGTAAATATTCTGATAAGTACTTTCCATGTTTTACAGCGGCGGCACAATTATCATAACATATCAAATTTTTATCAAGTTCATTCTACGCAATCTTGACAGTATCTGACCAAGGAATTATTTCAAAATGAAGAGTGTCAAGCAAAGTTTGAGTGAGATTTGGTCAAACATGAGATTATTTAGTAGAAGAATGTCAACTTTAAAGGGTGGGAGTCGTTGGGGATCAAAATAATATTTTGCAGCATCGGCCTAAGCGGGGTGTATTCATTGAAGGGCGATAGCTGCGACAAAATAGTTTCCTTGTTCTACACGAATTTGACAACAACCAGGAGAAGAGTTTTGACTAATCTGATGACGTACTTCTTTGGTACAGAGCTTATGATACATCCAGAGATGATGAATGCAGTGCTAGGGTTTGCCATGGAAGAGGCATAGCGATATTACAAGGTTTCTATAGATTGCCCTTTTTTATGATTGCGTGAGTGAATAGAGTTCTTACGTAGAATTCATAGCAATTCCAACTTTGCAGTGTTCGTAAAGTCACGATCAAAAGATTTGAATGTCATAGGTCGAGTTCTTCATAACATGCTAACTTACACCCTTCTGCTGCAAAATTGACATAGAGATCTCTTGAGCTACATAAACCTGTATGTCATGAAAAAGTTGTGTAACGGGAAGACTTTTAACCCTGGCTTCTTGATTATGGGTCACATGTATGAGGTCGGGCGGACATTCAAGAAGAATCTCTAGTACGGTGCACTGATTCAGAAGATTATCGAGCGAGCTGAAATTCAGATACTAGATGGTGAGTAGAGGAGAGGTCACAGATTCACCGACGTATTTGACATGACTTGTTTGACTCGGATAGGCCTTGTGGATGTCGACGACACTTGGATGCTGAAGAACAATGAGAGGACATCCACCTCTCGGCCGTCATTGGCCCCCTAGGAAGAGGAGACCACATCGCCGTCACTAACCTTATAGGAAGATGAGGCATATGAGGCAGTATTTGCAGCATAAGTATCAAATGCAGCAGACGAACCACTAGCAGCTCTATCAGATACATCAGCGCACCAGTATGAGGAGTATCAGATGCAACAGAAGCACCTGTAACAGGTGATCGAGTTGTAGCAGAGTCAGCAGTGAAACTGTGATGACCCGAATGTGTACGTATGAGAACGACTGCGGGGCAAACCTCGGGATGTAAGCCGAGTGTAAACAAATCCCGGACTCAAATATAAGCAAATCTTGGGTTGTGAAAGAGGAGGTCGTCACAATACTACATCGCTTAGGAAGGTATATGGAAATGAAACATATGTAAGGAAACCTTTCCAAGATAGTAAAACATGTTTTGGAGCACAATTGACAACGGATCCCATAAGAACTCTAAAGTTAAAAGTACTCCTACGATAGCAGTATCATGTTGGGTGACCGACTGGGAAGTTCTAACAAATCTATGAGAGGAGGATATTGGGCTCCGGCTCAATCCCCATAACGGACAATATTTTACCGAAAAAATGGATCGTTACAAATGGTATCAGAGCCTGTACTCAACCGAAAATGTGGCCAACGAAGACGTTGGGCCCCTGAGGGGAGGGTGATTGTGATGACCTGGATGTGTACGTATCAGAACGACTGGGAGGCAAACCTCGGGACATAAGCCGAGAGTAGGCAAATCCTGGGTCATGGAAGAAGGGGTCGTCACAATGCCAAATCGCTTGTGGAGGTATATGGAAATGAAACATATATAAAGAAACCCTCCCAAGATAGTAAGATGCGTTTGGGAGCACAATTGACAATGGATCCCATAAGAACTCCGAAATTAAGAGTGCTATGGCGAGAGTAGTACCATATTAGGTGACCGACTGGAAAGTCCTCGCCAAACAAATCCGTGAGGAGAGGATATTGGATTACGACTCAATCTGCAGAGCGAATAATATATTACTGGAAAAATAGGTCGTTGCAGAGACATCATCCCTTCATTGGCAGAGTTGATGGGTTTGATGCAACGGTCCAAGATTTGATGGTGAGAAGGTTCGGAGTCGAAGACGACGACGACATTTAGTTTTTAGTCCAGTTTATTTTTGTAATACCATACCTTTTGTGTTTTTTGAAATTATAGAATTATATATTTTTTGAAATTTAGTAAAGTATTTAATATAAGTTAATATAATTAATTATTATTTGAAATTTAGTAATAAATTTTTTTTATAAATTTATTTAAATAAATATCTGAAAAATAAATAATAGAATTAATTACTATTTGAAATAAACTAAAATAATAAATTACAATGAGGATTATCTTTCCAAATAATTAATATACTACAAATAATTAAATGTCATAAAAAAAGAATGATCCTTATCTAACAAACAGTCAAAGAAATTTATAAAATGTACGATAATATAAAATGTTAAATTATAAAAAAAAATTCATACATTTTCTGTCAACTAAAAAAAATCGCTGGAAGAAGAAAATAAAAGAAATGGAGATAAATGAAGAAAGGTGTGAGAACATAAGAGAAGAGGAAGAAGTTTATATAGGGGAGACTGGTCGACTGGTCTCTATTGGTCACGGGGCGCGTGACCATTTGGGACCAGTCTACCGATCCCATTTTGGCCAGTGCCACCTAGGCACCGACCAGATTGGTTGACCGGTTTGGCCACATCGGTCTACCAATAATGACTATTTTGCTTATTTTTTATACTTCGGTGGTTTCAAATGAATAATAATATTTGGTGATTTTTTTAAAAATAAACTAATAGTTTCATAGTTTAAATGAAAAAAAATTCTTTTTTTTTTATCTAATAGAAAATATAAAAATCATGATGTCAAATCATGGCAATGGGAGATCGGGGGCATGTGGTTCACTAGAGCATGGTGCCGAGGTATGGAGTTGTACGATGCCTATTTGTTTTCCTATGGCAGAATGAAACTATCACCGAACAAGTCTTACATTTGTGTGCATAGATGTTTAAGCCTGCCCAGCCTCGCAGCGCGTTATAGTAACATGCCGAGTCGAGCTTGCTAGCAACTGAGCCAAGGGCTCCCCAATCGAGCCGACCCGTGGGTCGGCTAGTCAACTGGGCGGGCCAGGCTCGCGAGCCAGCTTGCCCAGCAGCAACGGTCATTTGATCGTTGGTGCCTTGCTCCCCATCATCGTCATTGTAGCTCCGATCAACAGGTGTTGGGTTATGAAGTAGTGGTGGATAATGTGAATCAGGCAAAGAAGAAGATCAAGTATTCCTTTTTTCTCCAACTAACCCCATAACGCAGTCGAGGCCCGATTTACAGGGCTAGATTAGACTCGTCGACTGACACTGCAGGAAGCTACGAAATCAGAGGAATCAAACATGGAGCCGATCAATTTGTGCACCCACGAATATTATTTACTAGAGCTTTACTTCTCAGCTTCTCATTTGCTGCGTGACACGAAGGTATTTAGTACCCTCCGCCTCGGCCATTGGTATAAAGAAAGTGACCGTGCGATTAGACAGAAAGAGAAAGGAACATCAAGGCCATCATCATTACGTTGGGTATAACGTGTCTAACAAGTAAATATTATGAATATTTTTTTATTGAACGTAATTAATAAATAATTTTTATGATTAATTTTAATGTTTGCATTATATGGTATGTTTTATGAATTGAAAGAAAAATAATTGATTATTTGCGTAATTTTAAATTTACATATATGTTGATATATGTGTGATTAAATTTAAAAAAAATAATATTAATTCATTACTTATATTTAAAGTATATGATTTTTAAATAAAGTCATAAATACAGTTTATTTTCGTTGACAACGTATAGTCATATCCCGACTATATATGCAGTGACATAAAGTGATTATATTTTATATAATATGATTATATAGAACTGGATTAAATTAAATTATATTATTCTTATAATATCTGTTAAATGAAAAATAATTAATTTTATCATACTGATGGTCATATATATATGATCTTAATTCATTGTATTTAGTAGACTTTTATTTCATTCTAATTTATTTTTTGATTTACTCGGTATAGTTTTGTACGAGTTACGTTAGATAACTTTTATATTTTGAGAATAAATTAAATGAGTTGTTGGAAATATTAACATTGATAGAATAAAATTCATAGTACAAGATTTCTTTATTTGTTAGTTCATAGATTAAATAATTAGCGTGAAAATTTATAAATGTTATGAATTAATTAGTTAATTAAGAAGTAAGAGTAGTCAATAATAAATATGTAATATGAGAGGTTAACAGATTTTATACCTAACACTATTATTAATCTTAATGGAGAATTAATACATATGTAATGACTATATTAATTAACATTACTTTGAGTAAATATATTATATAGTTTTAAGAGTGCAATTCTAGGTATTTAGTAGAATTACTATTGAGTTAATAATTATTTTAATTAATATAAAAAATTTATATTAATTAATAAGAACTATAGTTCTATCGATCCATCTATCATTTTATATCACTATTCAAATTTCAATATTACAATAACAAATATATAAATGATTAATTATGATTAATTATTTATAAACACTCAAAAAAATGCATTATTATTCGAAATATATAAATAATTTGTATATTTTGAATTCAAAATAAAATGTTTAGATTATTTTAAGAGATTTAAATTATATTTGAGAAATCTGATGATATTTTATTTTTAAATTTAAATTGAAGTTTGTTATTTAAAAATCAGATTTTTAAAATTTGATTTAAAAAGTAAATCTGAAAAATCTAATGAGATAAGATTTGATTATATAAGATTTATTTTTAAAAATTAGTTTTACTAGTATAAATATAAAAAATTATTTTTTAAATAGATCTAGAAAAAATGTTAAATAAGATTTGACAAATATATAGAGAGAGAGAGAGAGATCTAATTCCTTTAAGAGAAAATGTGTGACTTTTTCTAGATTCGATTTTAAGAAAACATTTTCTAATATTGAAGATAGATGTCTTAAGTGTTGAGAACATGTCTCTGCACAAATATAAAAGTGTATTATTCGTGTAAGTTAGACGTTCATACGCAAGAATTTAAGTGAAGATTTTCAGAGAAAACTCAACGGTTTCAAAGTTTTCGAAAAGTACTTGATCCTAAATTAAAACTATTAAGATCAGACGAGACTATCTGAGTAAAAATATTTCTTAAAAATGTATTTTTCTTTACATCTTTTTCAAAAATATTTTTTTTTAAACTAATGATTCAATTTATAGTTATTTGTGATTTTTAAAATAGTTTTAAAATCACAAGAGTAATGTATGTCACTATAATTATGAATAACAGTGAATTCTGCCATGCGTGGGAACCATCAAAACGATCGGTTTATGGAACGGCCGTCTATTCTCCCAAACACTGTTTGACCCGTGACAATTATTGAGTCATGGGCCAGACAGGAGACTGACTAACGGAATAGACGACCATCCTTTCTCCAGTCCGTGTATCGCACATGGATTAGACATTTTCTACCCTCTAATCGTCCGTTCGATTCGACGTATCTAGAACGGATGACCATTGTTTTTAAATCGGTCGGTCGTTCGTTTCGGGCGTATACAGTAAACGGATGGTGATTGATCTTCCACCAGTGTTTGATTTGTCATGTTTTTTTATAATATAAGCTTTGCATTGATAAAATTAATAGTTTTAGATTTATTTTTAAAAAAAATTCATAGTTTAAGATTTAAATTGATTTTAACCCTGATGAAATTTGAACTTCAGAAAGCCGTAAATACTCATTATTTTTTGTTGGTATTTTGAAGGTTTATCGGGGAGCTTGGACAGCAGTGTTTACATCGCTTGACAACGTTGGAGTGTTGAATTTAAGATAGGAAAATTTCTATTGATGGCATTTAGTCCAAGAAACATATATGAGAATTGTGAATCTGGAAGAAAATGGAGAAACTGAGATGTCCTCCTCCTTTTAATGTTTTGTATTGCGGTGCTCTTGCATACTTTGCTGAAGCATGCTTCCCTCTCTCTCTCTCTATGCTTCCCTCTCCCTCTCTCCATGCTTCTTTCTCTGATTATTGTTTGATGTGTGCGGGAATCAGACTCATAATATTGCGGAATCGGCTATAAAGGAAAGTTTAAACTCGTCAGTTCTTCTTATCATCTCCTTCCTTTACATCTGCAGCTTCATATATATCCGGCAATGATGTGAGAAGTTTTCTAATTTGATTTACTCGTTTCGTTCGCTGTGGTAGGTTCTAATGCAGGTTTTTATTTGTATGCATTTTGTCACATTGCATAGGGTCGAAAATTTTGAAACATTTTGGCACATGTTGAAGTGGTTTTAGCCAACCTAGTGATGTGTTCATATATATATATACATACATTCTCTGTTAGTCTTGGTGTAGAAAAAAATTTAAAAGATTCAATTAAAAATAAATTTTTAATTTCAAATAATGTTAGGTTTATTTTTTATTTTTACTATAGTTTCACTTATTCATCAGTAGAATTAATATTATATTTAAATTATTAAAATTAATTTTAATTATTGTGTCAATTAATGAGCATCACCTTAGTAAGCAAAAATTAGAGTATAAAAATTAGATAGTAAACGTAATAATACGATATAATTTAAATACATTTTATGATATATAATTTATAATATTTGGTCTTTTTTTTTTTTTTCCTTTTATCTCAATTTCCTACTATGAAATAAAAATGTTAAAAATTATAAATAGATTGATTATTTTAGTTTTTTAAAACTAGGGTTCGCTACGTGCAAGGACGTACACTTCAATCACAACATCATAAACATGTAATCTTAAAAAAGCTGAAATTTTTCAATAAGACATCTACGACTCTTTTGAATCAGCGGGCTCTGCCGCTAACCTTGACTGACCCAAGTCATATCGGCAAAAGTTTGCTTTTAGATTCTTAATTTTCAAGTGAAATCCATAATCCTTTGGACCGAGATCTAATAAGAAAATAAATTATCTAAACACACTTCCTTGAAACCCCTAATATTAAACACAATCAATAGTTTTTTAATTACAATAATTCAACTGTAATTAAGAAAATAATAAACATCACACACATGATGGCATGTAATCCCCAAAAACAAAGACTTTCAAGCCAATCGCAAAACAAACTCTCTCAAAGTAATACAAGTGCATTAACAAATAAATATTTTATTTTGCCAATCTACTTCTCACTTCGAGTTAATTTACCTTCCACATCCGAAATTTATATTGCCTTCGAAATTTAAAAAAAAAAAAAAAAAAAAAAAAAATCAAATTAAAAAAATTTCAAATTTCATCGACCAAGAACAAAAGGAAACAACCTGAAATGTTGACAGAGACCTAACAGAAGATCTTCCTTCAATTCCCTTTTGGATCAAGTTTCCTGCACCCCTTGTCGCCAAGGTGCATGCTCAGCTTCATAATCTAGAAAATTATAAAAATAGGAATGAAAACAAGGAAACACCAATCCAAAACTAAAGAAACTAAAACCCAAAATCCTACGCTTGAGCAAATGCAAAGAACGCAGACAAACGACACCACAGAGAGAAGAGTCAAAGAAGACTGGAAGAAGAAATCCCACCTATTAGAGTACACACTTTCAGTTAGATTACAACTATTGTTACTTTCATATCATTATTACTATCTGTAGGTATATACATGTAAAACTCTGTTTTGAAAAACACATATACAGAGACATTAATTATCTCCGCCACTTCTTTTCTTCTTCCTCCTTTTCTGGTTTTCTCTACTCCTTTGTCTCTACTGTTCATAACAGAGAACTCAATTTCTCAACGTGGTATCAGAGCTAGTGAATGGTGTCCCCTTCCTCAACTTCCTCAACCACCCTTTCCTCCCCCTCAACCCTTGTTTCTCCATCTCTTCTACCATTTCCTGCAATGAATCAAACTTTAACCACCAAACTCAACTCCACAAATTACCTAACATGAAAAACTCAAATCCTACATGTTATCACTGTAAATGGAATTGCAAATATTCTCGATGGATCTTGTCTGGCCCCTCCATCATTTCTGGACACCTTCTCTTCTCAACCAAATCCCGATTTCACCATTTGGTAACGATACAACAGCTTTATGCTAAGCTGAATTTTCTCCTCAATATTAGAGGACTTGCTGCCCCAATTCATCGCTTTTACAACCACCAGTACAGTCTGACCGCTCTAGCCGCTCGATTTGCCTCTTCGTCGTTGTCCCACATCATTGTTCTCTGAAATCAACTTCACTGTCTCTCCAAAGATGGAATTTCGGTCGCCGCCTACATACACAAAATAACCTCTATCTGCAACACACATGCTGCAATCGACCAAATCATCTCATATCTAGATCAACTTCTCTATTTTTTGGGAGGATTGGGCAGCGAGTACAACCCCTTCGTGACTTCTGTCACAATTCACTCTGACCAGCCACCGCTTGAAGAAATTTGCAGCCTCCTCCAAAGTTACGACTTTCGATTAGAGAAACAAAACCTCGCCGTTGCTCTACCGACGCCGGTTCCGCTCCAAGCAAATGTTGCATTTTACCATCCTCCTCGCCGGACATGGGGCCCTCGGTCTAATGCTACACTTCGACCCAGCTCATAAACTGGTTTTCTTTTTAGCGGACCCAACTTGCAGCTTCAGCCTGGTCCATGGCACCCTCCTCGGCCCACTTAACATTACAGGCTCCTGTGCAAGATCTATAACAAGATGGGTTACTCGGCCCTAAGGTATTATTACCTCTCTTCTGCAGTCCAACGAGCCCGTCTGCCTCCTTTCCCAACCCAACCCTGCCAACCTCACAACTCTTTCCCTTGACCAGATCCAAGCCCACAATTTCTCAAACCATACTAATCCCTTAGCCCATATCCAATCCCTCTTTACCCACTCCTCTATCGACCCGACCCAACCCCAATTTTACTCCTCGCTTAACTTTCAGCATTAATCTCCTGTCCCCTCACAAAATCTGACCAAAAACCTCCCAACTCCGGTATCCTCTTTGCCGACCATTTCTTGGGTTATGGATTCCGGCGCTACCCACCATTTTATGCACTCTTCTAACACCCTCACTCAACCTAAAACTCTTCCAGTTCCTTCTCGCGTCGCTACAGCCGAAGGGAACACTCTCCCTCTGTTTCAATTGGGCTCTTCTGTTTTTTCGGCCATTGGCTGCTCACTCGAATTGAAGTTTGTTTATCACACTCAACACTTCTCGCACAATCTATTGAGTGTCTCTAAATTATGTCAAAACAAATATGCATTTGTTCAATTTCACTGAACTTATTTTCTTGTTAAGGATCGACATTCTCACCAACTCCTGCTCCGTGATGGCCTTTATCGCACTCCCTCGACCAGTTCCCTTTTGTCCCTTACTGCTAGGCTTAAAGATTATGCTTCTCTGCCAGCCACCCTTTGACATCTTTCGCTGGGTCATCCTTCTCTACGGGTGCTTCAGAAAGTTAGTTTTTGTAATCTTAATTCTAGCAATGTTTTGTATCAACCTTGTACTACTTGCAAAATGAGTAAAAGTCATCAGCTTCCCTATCCAATCTTGCAATCAAATGCTCATTTCCCTTTTGATGTTGTATATACGGATGTGTGGGGTCACTCCTTGATTAAATCTATCACGGGTGCACGATATTTTGTTCTATTTATTGACGTCTGTACTCGTTTCATTTGATTTTTCCACTAAAACTAAAAAGCAAAGTATACAACACTTTTGTGAATTTCCATCAATTTGTCCTTACTCAGTTCTGTGTTAAAATCAAAAGTTTCCAATAAGATTGGTAGTGAAATCTAAGTATCTTACCATTTTGTTTAAATCTCTGGGCATTCAACATCGAATTTTTTGTCTGTATATCCCAAATCAAAATAGTAGGGTAGAACGAAAAAACTGTCACGTTGTCGAAACCGGCTTCACCCTACTTTTCCATTCCTCAGTCCTTCGTCATTTCTGGACTTATGCTTTCCTCACAACTGCTAGTCTAATAAATTTCCTTCCTACTTCCGTCTTAAACCATAAGTCTCCTTTTGAATGTTTGTTCAACAAAATCCCACTTTATTCCTCCTTTCGTGCTTTTGGATGTCTCTGTTTTTCCTTCTTTTGTCCCTTTAATCAACACAAGCTTCAATCCCGGTCTCTTCCATGTGTATCCTTAGGCTCCAATCTAAATCACAAACGTCACCTTTGTCTCGACCCTAACTCTCACAAAGTTTACATCTCTCATCACGTTACCTTCGTCGAGTCTCAATTTTTCGTTTTCTTCCTTCCCAAGACCAAATCCTCAGTCCTCACCTTTTACACTTAATATCCCTTGCATATCTCACCCCCTCCCCACTACCACCCATCAACCTTTCCACCCTCCTCGTTTTCCATCATACCAGATAAAACACCCATACATACCAACCAATATTGTCTTAGTTCTACCAATATTGCCTTTCCTCCCAGTTTACCATCTAAACCTATGCTTACCCAAGTAACACATCCTCCTATTCACAACATTCACCCTATAACAACCAGAGCCAAAGCAGGTGTTTTCAAACCTATGGCTTTCCTTCTCGAGACTGTTCTTGAACCAAAAACATTCACTCAAACTGCAAAGTATCCTCATTGGCTCACTTCCATAAAAGACGAATTTTTTGCCCTCAACCAAACCAATACTTGGATGTTAGTTCCACTACCAAGAGGTGAAAAACTTATAGGCTGCAAGTGGGTATTCAAGACAAATCTAAACACTTGATGATACAGTTTCTCGATACAAGGCTCGTCTTGTCGCCAAAGGTTATATAACGATCCATTTTTTCCAATAGGATATTTTTCGCTTTCGGAAATTGGGTGAACTTCGGCTCATCCTATACTTGTTGAACATTTGACCCAATCTCGTATGGATTTTTTTTTTCAACAAAGACTTCCCAAGGGGTCACCCAACTTGGTACTACTCTACTCGAGCACTCTTAACTTCAGAGTTCTGATTGGATTCGATGTAATTGTGCTACAAATCGCGTCTTACTTTTAGGGGAGACATTCTTTACATATGTTTCATTTCCATCTTCTCCCCAAACGATGTGGGATCGCTCACAACCCCCTTTTGACCTGTAATAATCACTCCCCCCTTTTGGGGTCCAACGTCCTCGTTGGCCACATCTCAGATTGCATAGAAGCTCCAATATCATTTGTAATGACTATTTTTTCCCAGTAAGATATTGTCTGTTTTCGGAGATTGGGTGAATTTTATCACATCCCATATTAGTTGAACATTTGACCAAAGCTCACACAGATTTGTTTTTCAACGAAAACTTCCAAATGGTACTCCAACTTGGTACTACTTTCGACCAAGCACTTTTAACTTCAAAGTTCTGATGGGATCCGGTGCAGTTGTGCTACAAAACGCGTCTTACTTTATAGGGGAGACATTCTTTACATATGTTTCGTTTCCATCTTTCCTCCAAGCGATGTGAGATTGCACTCGATCCCCTTTTCGGGTAGTCACAGGTTATGACCAAACCGAATGTATGGATTATGTGAGACATTCAGTCTAGTGGTCAAACCTGCATCAGTTCGAACAGTGCTCTCCTTAGCCGTCTCTTCTCGTTGGACTATCAGACAGTTAGATATCAGGGATGCTTTCTTACATGGTGATTTATCTGAGAATTTGTACATGTAACAGCCTCCCGGCTTTATTGACCCCTCTTCTCTGTCAGCTGTATTCCTTCTCCATAAAGTTCTCTATGGCCTCAAACAATCTCCGAGAGCATGGTATGTTAAGCTATACACTGCATTAATTAACTGGGGTTTCTTCACTTCAAAGTCTGACTTGTCACTTTTTATACATTGCATGCCATCATCCATCCTCATTATGTTTGTATATGTGGACGTCATTATTGTGACAGGTGACTCCGTTGCACTCTTAGATAAACTCTTGACGTATTTACATTCTCGGTTTAGAATTCGAGATCTCGGACCGTTATCCTACTTCCTTGGTATCTCTCTGTCACTGAGACATCTATCGGTATGAACCTTTCTCAATCTCGATACATATTTGAGTTCCTTCACAAGGCAAATATAGATTCTTGCAACCCGGTTCCAACGTCCATGGTAGCTGGGCCCATTCTATCTCTCCACTTAGAAATACTTTTACAAGTTGATTTTCTATATCACAGCATAGTGGGAGGTCTCCAATCTGCTACCTCATGCGACCCGACATTGCATTTGCAGTGAACAAGGTTTCACAGTTCATGCATTTACCTTCTGACGTCCACTAGCAAGCAGTGAAAAGGATCCTCCAGTATCTTAAAGGTACTCTGTCTCTCGGCATCTACTTTACGCCCTCTAGATCTTGTGATCTAACATGTTATACAGACGTCGACTGGGCCTCCTGTCCAGATGATCGGAAAAGCACCGTAGTTTCTGTATTCTTTTAGATCCAAACCTTATCTCCTGGTACTCCACCAAATAAAGGGTTGTCTCACGCTCCAACATGGAATCAGAATATCATAGTGTCGCTAATGGTTCGGCCAAAGTCCCATGGCTGCAGTCGCTCTTAAAGGAGCAAGGTTTTCCATCTCCCACAGCATCTCTCATACTCTGTGATAACTAGATTGCAACCTTTCTGGCCTCAAATTCAGTACTGTATTCAAAATCAAAACACGTAGAGATGATTTCCATTTTGTTCTGGAAAAGGTGTTTCAAAAGCAACTATCAATCAAGTTCACTCCTTCGACAAACCAATTCGCTAACGCTCGCACGAAACCTCTCCCGCTAGCAACATTCAACATTTTATTATCCAAAATCTTTAGTCCTTGGCCTTTATCTTGAGGGGAGATATTAAAGTACACACTTTTACTATTCACTTTCAATTAAATTACAACTGTTGTTACTTTCGTATCATCATTACAAATGTAAAACTCTTCTTTGGAAAACTCATATAAGAGACATTAATTCTCGCCGTCACTTCTTTTGTTCTTTTTTTGGTTTTCTCTACTTCTTTGCATCTACTGTTCATATTAGAGAATTCAATTTCTCAAAGTCACCCTGAGCCTATGTGTAGAACATAAAAAGAGAGAAAATTAAAATTCAAGAGAAACAAAACCAGTTCACTATAACAAAACGGAAAAATTCATATCCTCAGAAGATCAGAGAGAAGTGACAGCAAAAATCTCACGAGTTTGCATAAGCAGAGAACAAGAGAAGAAGTAAATGAAACCTGAACGAGAAGTAATGGGAGAAATTAAAAAAAAAAATATCTGAAATTTTTGGTCTTCCATGCAAAAATGATGAGATAGCAGTTTCCATTTTATAGTCACCAAAGAAGAAGAAGAAGAAGAAGAAGAAGAAGAAGAAGAAGAAGAAGAAGAAGAAGAAGAAGAAGA
>CM039528.1:9308165-9590736 GCA_022433055.1 Begonia peltatifolia
GAAGAAGAAGAAGAAGAAGAAGAAGAAGAAGAAGAAGAAGAAGAAGAGTAGTATCTTCCGGACTAATTTTAATTTTCCTTCCAAAAGAAGAGCAGTATCTGCAAGGCGCTGAACTTTTTTTTATTTATTTTAATTTTGCTTTATTTTTTGTTCCAAGAAATTAGAGTAGTTGTCTCTTTTAAGAATGGCCAGATAGAATAAAAAATGAAAAATATTTGTAAAATAATTATTGAGTGTGGTAGGGTCCTAAATTAATATTAAAATAAGTGTATGACTTCTATGAAATAAGCTTTTTAAAAATTCCTTTTATTATCTCCATGAAATTTTAGAGAAAACTTTATATTTTTGGCATGAACTCAAATACTATAAATTGTATAATAATAGTGTTGACGAGATTTCTGATACAGTTAGTATTTCCAAATATTTTAGATATTAGCCTAAACTATACTTTCAAAAAAATATTATAGTTTGATGTTAACCTTATTTTCCGACTAATAATATATTTACATTTAATTTTATATTAAAATTTCACATTACTTACTTCAATTGTTTTGCTTATTTTTTTTTATATAATTTGTTATTGTAAATATTTCTATTATGTTATTATAAATCTATTAATTAGTAAGTGTGAGCGTCACTGTTTGATATTAAAGTATAAATATAATATTATTATTTCTTAATTCATGAATATTGTAGTTTAATCTCATACCAAAAAGAAGTTAACCGTTAAAAAAAATAATTAAATTATTCTAAAGCAACGTAATTAAAATTTTAAAATAATTAGTAATTTATCAAAAATAAATGCCTCAGGAAGTGTAGGCAAACAATTAGCAGCTCAGCTGACGCTTAGTTTTGGATTTTGTTTTTGTTTTTCTTCTTAACTAGACCTCTGTTGGTCGTAGGCCTCTAGGCCCGACCTCGAACCATTCTTTTGGCAGTGGATAATTGTAACTACTAGAACTAAATGGACAAAAAATTAATTCAATTAGATGAATTAATTGGGATAGGAGGAACACTCAACTATCTACCTAAATCATATTCAAATCAAACCAACTTCTTGGTCAGATTTGTGGATGAAATTTCAAGGAGTGTTGGGAAGCTCACGTATAAATCAAGAGTTCGGTGGTGAAGGAAAATCACACCACCACAACAAACACTCCTTCGTGTTCAGTAAAGCAGAGAGGAATTAGAATACTTACCTCTCCACTTTAGTCACCAACAAAATTCTGAGAAGGCGACAACTCCACTTGAGGAGTCGAGTTCTCCAACAAAACTCTCGGACAAACCCTAATCAGGTGGTCGAGTGCTTCGTCAACAACCAACACACAATCCCGGCGCATAGCAAGTCGGCAACCGAGCTTTGACGAAAATCCCTTTGGCCAGAATTAATCGGTCGGACGAACATCCTCCAACCGGTGAGTCTTTCTCCGACGCGAAGTTCCGATGTCCAACCACTTCGATAAAGAGAGAAGCTCTCTATGTTCTCTCTCTTGCAGAAATCGCGAAGGAGAATAAGAGGAAGAAGGTTCAGTTTTAAAGAAAAATTGAACCGATTCATTTTAAAACCAGCCAACTAGTCCAAAACAGTGATCCGAATTGAATCAGAGCCGACCCAAATTCGGTCTCGAATTTTACTGAATCGATATAAGATTTTACCAGTAAAGAATTTCTGCCTAAATCGTTATTAAATGAATTTATTAAAGTATTAATTAATACAAAATATTTGATTTAGACAAAAAAATCCCAAAAGTTGCCTGATCGATCTAATTTGACTCGATCCAACCTAATAACACACGTAAGAAAATTCTGTTCAAATTTCCTTTGAAATTGGATTTATTTAATTAGCAATTTAATATCGAAGATTGTATTTAAGCAGGATATTATTTAGAATACCGCAAAAGTCCCGATAACCCTAATCGCTCGAAATCCATGTAAGTGAAAGTACCATTTTTAATATTTTGGCTATGGCTCTACATCACAAAGTTTATGTTATTTTCTTATAACTATTTTGTTACACGCTCTCAATATTTTAGCACGAATGTTTAGACATTAATGCAAAATTAATAAAAATAAAATTTGTAGGTGTAACACCCCGAGAAAACCCCGCGTTCTCGGTGCGCTACAGTACATCTACACACTACACACACACACTAACACTTGACACAACTAACTCAATTCAATACCCCTTTCGTTTTCAAATCATTTTCAAAAGAACATTTGTGAGTAGGAAAATTTTTTTGACTCGATTCGAAAAAAAACAACTCGCGTCCCGAAGAAGAAACACGAAGTCCTCAACATAAAACTATGCAGCGAAAAAGAAAACCATTTAAAACAATTTGAGATAAAACGGTGAGACTTGAAATCCTAGGAAAGAATCCCACGCACCCCATGAACTACCCAGTCCGGTCCCAAGCACTCACGTCCCTACTCCGACACCCCGCGTACACCATCGCGGTGCCAACCCAACGTCACTGTATCTCGCGCACGCTCACAGCGCCGCGTGCCCCACGCACCCTGCCTCTGTACAGCACGTCCGCGCGCACGCCCTCACCCGGCGCCGCATGACCCGTGTGCACCCGCAGGGCCGCGTGCCCCGCGCACCTGCGATCACGCCACACTTCCACGCTCATCTACCTTTTTCTAGCATTTACTGTTCACACCTCAACCTATTTCGTATCTCCTCGACTCCCAACCTCTCTCCCGGAATTTCGGCAGAGTAACGACTAAAAACTGACTATCCCAAAATTTAAACCCTGCACACAATTCACCATAATCCAACAATGTTTATCTATCCATCATCCAGAGAAATCACCATAACCAAATCAGAGTAAGAAGACAATAAGAACCCATCAAATAGAAATGAAGAAAGTCCTCCAAAACACTACAACTCCTCTATACAATCTCAAAAGATCAATGTCTATACAACCCCGCTATCTACACAAATACCCAACATGAAATGATAAATCCACTATCACCTACCACCACCACGGGTCGGGTCGCCCTAACAAAAATCCGCCATCCGGTGCCTCGGGTGCACGCCGCCAACCATCCTACGCCTCTGGACTAGGCTCTCGAGGCTCACCAGCGGTATCGTCAGCACCTACACCACAGAACACACAACATAAGCCTAACGCTCAGTAAGTAATGCGATATGAAGGTAAAAGTCGACAATGCAATCCTATCACATGCAGTCTCTACACTCACACTCATGTTGTCACATCTGTGACGCGTAGTGCAGCCGCACCAGGGTAAGGAGGAACCTCACGCCACCCTACACCCTAACACGTCGCCACCGTCCCGGACTCCCCAGCAACGAGGCCCACAAGCTACACCCACGCATCACCACACGGCAACCACATCAGGGTAAGGGTGTACCTCGCGCCACTCTACACCCTGACACGTCGCCCCCGTCCCAGCCTCCCCAGCACGGGGCCACAGTTGCCACACACACACGTTTCGCGACAGCCCAGCCGGCCCACCCCTCGAGTAGGATCCGCGACTGGTGTTGCACCGGCCCACACACTAGTAGGATCCGCGGTACCACTGCCCATATCCTCACCGTCAACACATTTACGCCGCACGACGGCCCAGCCGGCCCACCCCTCGAGTAGGATCCGCGACTGGTGAGGCACCGGCCCACACACTAGCGGGATCCGCGGTACCACCGCCACACGTCTCACCTCATACATCAAAGCATGCTAAAAATCAATTTCGTTCCCGTTTTTAAAAAAATATGATGCATGTCATACAATACGCACACACACACCGCAATCAATCGCATAAACACTAAAGTTCTACAGTGTAGGCCCACTTGGGCAAAACACATGCATACACTACTTACCTGGCGTCCTAAGCTCGCTCGATACACAGCTTCGCCAACAGGAAGCCTCAACCTAAAACACAACCAATTCTCATCAGTATTTCTCCCAACATTTACCAATTAGCTAAAAATAACCTTATCTAACTACACTCATTAAATTCCAACTAAAACGGTCCATTGGTTTGGTTTAGCCGAATACCAGCTCAACGTTCGGATGCGCATAACTTTTGCGTCCGTCAACGGAATCAAACGATTCAAGTGGCTAAACGTTCCCTTAGGAACCTAGTTTAACATCCCAAGACGGATTTTAAATCGGTAGGCCGCAGATAGGCGAAAAACGCCAATAACCGAATCTGCCATTTTATTAAAATTTCACATTTTCTCTTCCCTTCAACCAAAACTCACTCCCAACTAATTATATGCATCAGAAATGGCTATGATACGCTCACACGTCAAATTTCCATGAAAAACGCTCGCAAATTTGATTTGGACCAAAATTCGGCCTAAACTTCCGACGCGCATAACTTTTGCGTCGGATATCAGAATCGAACGATTCCAGCGGCCATACGTTCCTTTAACAATCTATTTTAACCCACAAAAACAGAATTTAAAACGATGAACCAAAACTAGGCCAAAATGGTTAAAAACCGAATCTGTTTCTACACAAAATAGACAAATTTCCGTCATCCACCCGATTGCTACAAGTCTCTTCACTAAACATCCACATTCCAGCCAACTAAGCATAAACAGAGCAAAAACCGGTGGTTTCAGACTCGACCCGAACCCCGCAGTCAACACAATTTCTGGGATTTTCCCTTCAACCCGAGCACTCGGCCAAGCCAGCCATTTAACACGGTTGAGGCCCCCCTTCCAGACTCCCTGGTTACACGCTCGGACCTTGGGAGTCTGGTTCAGAGTATGCCGACCATAATCGGCCGCAAAAACCAAAGATAACAGGGGAAGGTTACCTGTTTCTCGGTCAAGTTTTCGGTCCAGAAAATTGAGCCGCCAACTGACCACAGCTCGCCGGAGTACCCTGCGCGCCGGCCTTCCACCCACGGCAACTGATCGTCGACGCCAACTCCCGATTCCGCTCTCCTCTCGGTCGTTTGCCCTCGCCCTTCGCCTCGTCGGTAAACAGCCGAATGGCTTCAAAAATTGAAGCCATTCGGTTGTTATTCATTTTATTATATATATTTTTTTTTATTTATTTATTTATATATATATATATATATACCAAATTACAAAACTGCCCTCACGTGTTTAAATCTTCCGTGATTTCGTTAATTTCTCGACCCCCCGACTTTAAATTCTGAAACTAATCGCAAAAGTCGGCTTCGAGCCTTATAATGTAAATCTTTCCCGTTGAACTATTTCTCAAAACTCCGACCGGGATTAAGTAAAAAAAATTCCAGAAATTAAAATAAAAATCGAAATTCCCGGGTTACTACAGTAGGACATTTTGTATGCGTATAAAAATGATGGAATTGACGGAAAATATGTAATAGCAAAAGCGTGTAGGACAATGAGATAGTGAACTTGAACATTTATGGTACTGACGTGATAGCAAAAGTCTGAACGACAATAAGATGGAGAGCTTAATCAAAAGTAAGTTGACAAAACCCTGAACGACAATCACATGACGTAGTCTAAGGTTGGAAAATGGGTATCGAACAGTCTGTAATTAGGATTTTGTAAAAGTAAATTTTTACATTAACACGTATTTTCGCTTGCTGAGTTAAATCTTATAATTTGTATAATTTTGTGATGAAGGTGATTTTTTATCTGAGGAAGAATTGGCTATGATCGAGAAACTCCTAGAGGCAAATGAGCATACGGAAAAACAAGAAAATATTTTCGGGTTGAAGAAAAGAGTTTAAATGAGTATTTTCTGTTTTTCGAAGATATTTTGTATTTTTTTACTTTAAATAAATTATGTTGAACTGTATGAAATATTTTAATTTCGTATTTTTTTCAACCAAAGTTATTTAAAGTTTAAAGTTTTGATTAAGCTTCTGTGCATTTAAAATTTCAGTTATAATAAAAAAAAGATTTTCAATATCCCGAAATTAGGGTTTTTAACGTTCGAATTTAACTCTAAATCAATTTGAGAAATTTTAGGGATTTTCAAATTGAAAAAAATTAAATTGAGAATTTTAAAATTGAGGCATTACAGTTTGGTATCAGATCAACCAAATTTATAAAACGATTTTGTAGAACGGATCCTCTAGTTTTTAATGGCAATCTGGCAGACATGGCAGTAGCAGATAATTAGATCAGGACCATCAATGAGATTTTTGAGCATGCCAAGATTGCCGAGGAAGAAAAAGTAGATTGCGCGTCTTCTATGTTCTGGATGAAAGCACGTTATTGGTGGGATTCTGTAAAGGTGATGCATTCAGTCACCACCATGACATGAGAGAAATTTCAAGAGCTTTTCTACAAGAAGTATTTTACAGACTCCATGGTAGATGAGAAGGCAGAGGAATTTATGGTATTAAAACAGACAGGAAGTGTAATTAACTATTTGCACTAGTTTGAGAAGCTCTCCTATTATGTCCCTCATATAGCTAGTAATGAAGCCATGAAAGTGAAGCGGTTCATTAAAGGATTAAGAGTAGATATATATAAAGATATTCATTTGATTACTTCCAAGGACTCTCCATTTAATTTTGTAGTGGTGAAAACATTGCGAGATGAAAAAGGGGAGAAAGAAGTCAACAAAGCTCAGGAATTTAGAATGAGGTACAACCATGCAACCCAGACTGTAAAGGGTAAACCTCTGCAACAACAATAGGCTAGATTTAAGCGACCAATGATCAGTGGACCTTTTGAAGGATTTTCTAAGTATATTAAGAGGGAGGAAACGACGATGTCTAATGTGCCTATATGTCTCTCATGCAAAAAGACACATTACGGAGAATGTCGCCATCTGACCATGGCTTGTTTCAAGTGCGGTCAATAAAGACATTTTATTAAGGACTGCCCAAAGAACGCTAGAGAACAACCCAAGATGACTGCTAGAGTTTTCGCCATGACCAAGGATGAAGCTGAAGGAAATACTTCTGCGGTGACATGTTAAATTTATATTTCTGGCATATCTTCTTACATATTGATAGATTCGGGAATTACATACTCTTTTATATCCTTCAGCATGCTAGGAAGTTAGAGAACAAAGTAGAATATCTGGATTATAAATTAGAAGTAGCCACCCCCTCAGGCAAAGTTATGTTTGTCAATTTTATTATTAGAAGATGTAAGATGTGTATTGATGAGAATCAATTGGAAGCTGATTTAATTATTTTGACAATGCATGATTATGATGTCATTCTTGGAATGGACTGGCTTACCAAGCATTATGCGACTATTGATTGTCGCAAAAAGATGGTTAAATTCCAATTGTCTATAATAGAGTCATTCTTTTTCTACGGAGATTCTAAAGGTTTGAGAATTCCAGTGACATCAGCTATGCGATCCCGAAGACTATTGAATTCTGGATGCATTGGAATTCTAACCAGCACTATATGTTCTAAGCTTGAAGGAGCCACAACGTTGGATAAGGTGCTGATAGTCTGTGAGTTTGCGGATGTCTTTTCTGAAGATTTGACAAGTTTGCCACCAGCAAGAGATGTAGAATTCAGCATTGATGTGCTACCTGGAACAACGTCAATCTCTAAATCTTCATATAGAATGGCACCAAGTCAATTAAAAGAGCTAAAATCTCAACTTGATGATTTGCTGGAGAAAGAATTTATTCAACCAAGTTTCTCACCTTGGGGAGCACCGGTGTTATTTGTGAAGAAAAAAAGATGGATAGATGTGGATGTGCATAGATTATCGTGAGTTCAACAAGGTCATTATTAAGAACAAGTATCCACTACCGAGAATTGATGATTTATTTGATCAATTAAGGAGAGCGACAGTTTTCTCAAAGATAGATTTTAGATCTGGGTATCATCAGCTAAGAATTAAGGAGAATGATGTTTTTAAGACGACATTTCGCACAAGATATGGTCACTTTGAATTTCTAGTTATGTCGTTTGGATTAAGTAATGTACCAACCACATTTATGGATTTAATAAACCGGATTTTCAAGGCCTTAGATGATTTTGTGATAGTTTTTATCGACGACATCCTCATCTACTCGAAGAATAAAGTGAGCATGAAGAACACTTGAGGATTGTTTTATCAACATTGAAATGTGAGAAATTATATGCAAAATTCTGTAAGTGTGAATTTTGGATGGAGAAAGTAGCTTTCTTCGATCACATTATTTCAAAGAAAGGTGTATCAGTGGATCCATCGAAAATTGAACCTCTTAGTAAATAGTCACAACCAAATAACATAGTTGAAATAAGGAGTTTCTTTGGTCTTGTGTGATATTATTAGAGATTTGTAGAAGGATTTTCAAGATTATCAAATCCGCTTACGAAATTAACAAAGAAATGTGTCAAGTATTTATGGACTGAAGAGTGCGAACACAGTTTTCAGAAGCTAAACAAGATATTGATCTCAGCACACATACTAACTATACCATCAGAATTTGGAAAATATGTAGTGCACAGTGATACTTCAAAATATGGATTGGGATGTGTTCTCATGCAAGAAAGAAAAGTTATAGCATATGCCTCAAGACAATTAAAGGACCACGAGAAGAACTACTTAACTCATGATTTGGAACTGGCAGTAGTGGTTCATGCATTAAAGATTTGGAGGCACTATCTTTATGGAGAAAAGTGAAAAATTTATATCGATCATAAAAGTTTAAAGTACTTTCTAACTTAGAAGGATCTGAATATGAGGCAACGCAGATGGTTGGAACTGGTAAAAGACTATGACTGCGAGATTATTTACCATGATGGCAAAACTAATGTTGTAGCGGATGTATTGAGTAGAAGAACATCGTCGCAAGTTTCATCGTTGCACCGTTTCTGATATCGAAGTTGTACCGTTTGGATTGTTGGAAAGATTGTCTACTATGACGCTTCAACCAAATTTTCTTGAGCAAATAAAGAATAAACAACAAGACAATGCATTTATTTGCAAGGTAAAAGATGAATTAGAGGTTGGAAAAGTTTCAGAATTCTCTATGTCGGATGACGGGATAATCAAGTTCAAAAAGAGATGGTGTATACCTGATGATGTCAAATTGAAGAGAGCCATGTTGGAAGAAGCACACTCAACCCCCTACTCGGTACACCCTGATTCAACCAAAACATATTGAGATTTGAGGCAGCATTACTGCTGGCATGAACTGAAAGTGGATGTAACTAAATTTGTCGAAAAATGTCTCACTTGTCAGCAAGTCAAAACTGAGCATCAACGAGCTGCTGGTACATTGCAACCATTCATTGTGCCTTAGTGGAAGTGGAAGCATATCACTATGAATTTTGTGGTGGGAGTGTAAGTGGGAGCATATCACTATGGATTTTGTGGTGGGACTTCTTAAAACAATTAAGGGCCACGACTCTATTTAGATTATAGTTAATCGATTGACTAAGTCAATCAATTTTTTCCCTGTAAGGACTACATATACAATGGATTAATATGCTCAGCTTTATGTTCAGGAGATTGTCATACTTCATGGCATACCCATTTCTATTGTGTTGGAACGGGATACTCGCTTTACCTCTAAATTTTTGAAAAGTATGCAGAAAGTCATGGGTACTCAATTGAACTTCAGTACAACTTTCCCCCCTCAGACAAATGGTCAATCGGAAAGAACGATTTAAACCCTAGAGGATATGTTACGGGCTTGCGCTATTGATTTCCAAGGAAATTGGAGTAAAAACTTGTCATTGGTGGAGTTCGTTTATAACAACAGTTATCAAGATTCGATTGGGATGACACCTTATGAAGCTTTATATGGCAGAAAGTGTAGATTACTAGTGCATTGTGATGAAGTGGGTAAATGAGTACTTGTTGGGCCTAATATTTTGAGGCAGACGGCTGAGAATGTGGCATTAATCCGGAAAAGAATTCTCACGGCCCAAAGTAGACAGAAAAGCTACGCTAATTAGAGAATAAGAAGGTTAGAGTTTGCAGTACGAGATCAAGTTTTCTTAAAAATCTCACCAATTAAAGGTGTGATGCATTTTGGAAAAAGAGGAAAGTTGAGTCCAAGATTTGTAGGACCATTTGAAATTTCAAGAAGAGTGAGAGAAGTGGTTTATCAATTAAATTTACAAGATTCATTTAAGCACGTACATAATGTATTTCATGTTTCGATGCTAAATAAGCATGTTCTGGATTCCTCACATGATTTACCTATGAGATCTTTAGAGTTCACCATCAATCCCGATCTATCCTCTGATGAGAGACCGATTCAAATTCTTGAATCAGAAGAAAAGAAGCTGCGGAATAAGAAGATCTTGCTTGTAAGAGTTCTATGGAAGAATCAAAGTTTTGAGGAGGCAACCTGGGAAAAAGAAGAAGAAACGAGAAAGATCTAACCTGAACTCTTCAGATAATTAATTAAATTTTAAAGACGGAATTTCTTTTAAGTAAGGTAGATTGTAACTACTAGAATTAAACCACAGAAAAATAGGATAAATTTATTGGGGTAGGAGGAATATCCAACTCTTTACCTAAATCATATTCAAATCTAACCAACTTCACGGTCAGATTTGTGGATGAAATATCAGGGAGTGTTTGGAAGCTCACCTATAAATCAAGGGTTCGGTGGTGAAGGAAAATCACACCACCACAACAAACAATCCCTCGTGTTCAGTAAAGCAAAGATGAATCTGAATACTTACCTCTCCACTTTAGTCACCGGCAAAGCTTTGAGAAGACGACAGCTCCGCCTGAGGAGTCGAGTTCTCCAATAAAACTCTTGGCCAAACCCTAATCGGGTTGTTGAGCGCTCCGTCAACAACCACCGCTCAATCTCTAGTGCACAGAAAGTCAACGGTCTCGACGAAAATCCCCTCAGCTGAACCTTAATCGGTCAAACAAACATCCTCCAACTGGCGAGTCTTCCTCCGACGCAAAGCTCCAACGTCCAGCCACTTTGACAAAGAGAGAAGCTCTCTCTATTCTCTCTCTCTCTCTCTCGGTCGAAATCGCGAAGGAGAAGAAGAGGAAGAATGTTCAGTTTTAAAGAGAAACTGAACCGATTCATTTTAAAACCAGTTGAACCGATCCAGAACAGTGATTCAAACCTAACCAGACCCGACCAAAATTTGTTCGATCGATCTAATTTGACCATCTAACTTAAGAACACAGTAAGGAAATTCTATCCAAATTTTCTTTGAAATTAGATTTATTTAATTTGCAATTTAGTATCGAAGATTGTATTTAAGCAGGATATTATTTGGAATACCAAAAAAGTCCCAATAACCCTAAACGCTCAGAATCCAAGTAAGTGAAAATATCATTTTCAATATTTTGGCTATGGCTCTACATCACAAAGTTTATGTTATTTTCTTATAATTATTTTGTTATACGCTCTCGATATTTGAGCACGCATGTTTAGACATTGATATTGAATTAATAAAGATAAAATTAGTAGAAACTTTTGTATGTATATGAAAATAATGGAATTGACAAAAAAATATTATAACAAAATTTTGAATGACAATGAGATGGTAAACCTTAACATTTACGGTACTGACGTGATAACAAAATCTTGAACGACAATGAGATGATGAACTTAATTGAAAGTAAGTTGATAAAAACCTGAACGACAATGAGATGACTAAGTCTAAGGTTAGAAAATGGGTACCAACCAGTCTGTAATCAGGATTTGGTAAAAGTAAATTTTGACACATACACATATTTTTGCTTGTTGAGTTAAATCTCATAATTCGTGTAATCTTATGATGTAGGTGAGCTTTTATCTGAAGAAGAATTGACTGTGATCGAGAACCTCTCAGAGGCAAATGAGCATACGGAAAAAGAAAAAGATGTTTTCGGGTTGAAGGAAAGAGTTTAAATGAGTAATTTATGTTTTTTGAAGATATTTCGTATTTTTTTACTTTGAATAAATTATGTTGAATTGTATGAATATATTAATTCCATATTTATTTCGAACAAAGTTATTTAAAGTTTGAAGTTTTGATTAATCTTCTACGCATTTAAGGTTTCAGTTATAAAAAATATTCATTATCCTGAAATTAGGGGTTTTAACCCTCAAATTTAATTTTAAATCAATTTGAGAAATTTTAAGGATTTTCAAATTAAAAAAAATTAAATTTAGAATTTTAAAATTAAGGCTTTACAATAATAAAGTATTGTGTAAAATTGTCCAACATATCCCAGTAGATAGATTTGGTTAAGAGAATAATAAAGTTTAGGAAGCATTTGAGACCTAAAATTTGCCCTAAATTAATTAGGTGTTCAAAATTATTTTTGAAGTTGTGGCTACAACTAGCATGTAGAAGTTGGCAAGGGAAGAAATGTGAGATTAGAAGGAAATGACCAGAGAGAATCAAATGAGAAATGTTCTAGGCAAACTTATGATGTAAGAGATTCTAAAGCCTATAACAAAACTTGAGAGGGTGTTGTTGATGCTCAGACTCATTTCTTTCACACTATACAACACATGTCTTGTACGATAATGAGATAACCAATCTTTTTAGTTTTGCACCATTTGCATTTCTTTTTGGGTTAGTGGAAGAAAAGTTCTAAGTTTTCTTAGGGTTGATACCTTGTTGTTTGTAGATAACAGATGTCATCGCACTATGTGTCTGATTCTAGTGATTGTGTTGCGTTTGGTCTTAATATTTCTAGCAACTGACCAGTTTTTTGTGATCTTAATAATAAATTAATTGAGAATAAACTAATTGAAAAAGTATAAAGCGAAAGTTAATTATTATGCGAAGAGTTTGACTATTCAGTTGGAAAAGCAGACATATTGTTGTGTGCAAAAGTAATTTAAAAATAAGTGTTGTCGATTTTATTTTCCGAGCATGTATGGTGATATATTTGCTATCGAAATTGACTATGAGACAGTCAGATAGAATCCAGATGTATCACATGTGATTGATTATCCTGACACATTTCATGGGGATCCGCCAAGATTAACACCTGGTTGTGAGATAGAGGTTTTGTAACGATCCAAAGGTGGGTCTAGACAGAATTTCGGGGTCGAGCGACTTGATCGTTGGGGAAGACCCGACTACCTAACCCAATGATAGATTTACAGAGGAAGAGTTGAATTTAAAGTAAGTCATATCCTATTAAGAATGAGTCGAACTTCACATAGCGATTGTATGAGAATAAAATAATGCAAAATTCAAATAATCCAACTAAATGTTGTGCAAGAATTAAAGTATCAAACACTCAATAATTTATACAAACAAAAGATACAAAAATAAAATAAACAAAAAATTCTTCATCCGAACAAAGAATAACACTCGAGAAAATAAAGAGGAACACCATTACCTCCACGATTCTAACCTAGGGGAAAAAATGACGTCTTGTGGGGTGAACGACTAACTTATTGGGAATCCTATACTATACTCAAATACATGTAAAAACTAGTTTTATCATTTCCTTTCAAACCATAAGACAATTATAAAATACAGTACATGAGCTTACATTCAAAATTATCTTTTTGTTCATTTCAATACGGGCTCCACGAGCAAAGAATTTACAAATATTCAAATTCTTTTACCATTTTAAAGTAGACTCAACAATCCACGAGTGTGGTAAGTTTTGTTGGAAACAAGAAGAAGGATTTTTGGAGAAGGAAAAAAAGAATAGAGAGGAGAAAACTTGAGAGAAAACTATTTTATTGAAATGTTTTGGTTATGCTTGATTTGAAAATCCGTAGACTCATGTCTTATTTATAAAATTATTTGGTATATGTATAAAATAATATATAAACTGCCTATTTAATCTAATACATGAATTAGCATTTAATGAATTACCTAAGTGTTGAATCAATGTACCTATACATACATGAATCACAACTCTTTAGGTGACTCTTCGCAAATACATGGACTTTAACTAAAACCATATTAAAAACACACATTAACCAAAACCATATTAATTGAATTAATCCTATGATTTCAACATCCTCCTTTAAGCTTAATTCCTATAACTTTGAGCACCATCCTTAGCTTGCTGAAAGTGTCATACTCGAGAAGATTTGTATAAATATCAACAACTTGATTGTCGATTTTCAAATACTTCATTTCCACTTCACTCTTCACAATACAGTTACAAAAGAAATAATACATCGCATCTATATGCTTGCTTTAATCATGAAGCACATGATTCTTCACGAATGCAATAGCTGACTTATTGTTAACAAAAATCTCTATAGTTTCTTCTTGTGACATTTATAAATCATTCAATAGTCTTCTTAGCCATATAACATAACATACACAAGATATAGATGTAACATATTTAGCTTCACAAGTGAATAGATCACAATTTATTGTTTCTTCAAACTCCATGAAAAGATTGTAGCACCATGTAGAAAACAAAACATGTTTTACTCTTTCGATCATCTATATCTTCACCTCAATCGTTATCATTATATCCGACAAGTTTAAATTCATCAAAAAATGAATAAAGCAGGCCAAAATTAATTGTACCTTTGATATATCGAAAAATCCACTCTGTCATCTGGAAATGTGTCATGTTTGGTAACTCTATGAGTCAACTGACCAGTTCAACTTCAAAAAGAATATATGGTCGTGTGCATGTTAAATACCTTAAACTTACCAGAAGGGTTTTGAAAGTTGTAGAATCAACTTTCTCTTCTTCCTCATTATTCGATAATTGTACTCTACATACCACAAGAGTATTCACATGTTGACAATTCTCCATCTTGAACTTTTTTAGAATCCCTCTTGCAAAACCTTCTTGAGATATGTAACTACCATCATCTCTTTGATTGATTTTCATGCCAAGATAGTACGATATTAAACCAATATCCTTCATCTCAAACTCTTTTGTCTATGTTTGCTTAAATTCCTCGTGCATACTAAGATTATTTCCCATAAAGATTAAATCATCAATATATAAGCAAACAAATAAAACGTCTTCATTTTGACGCACCTTAGCATAGAGAGAGTGTTTATAAGGGCTTTTGATAAACCTAGTACTTGTCAATTCAACTATTCCAAGCTCTTGGAACTTGCTTCAGGCTATACAATATTTTCTTCAGTTTCAATATCTTGTCTTCATGACCCTTTACAACATAGCCTTGAGGTTGTTTGACAAAAATCTTTTCTTTTAGAACTTGATTCAAGAATTTTGATTTGACATCAATTTGATAAATCTTTTATCTTTTCTAAGCTGTTAGTGAAATAATCAATTAGATAGTTTTCAAATGGGCAATGGGAGCAAATATTTCACCACAGTCAATACCTGGGCGTTGACTATATCATTTCGCCACTAATTTGGCTTTGTATTCTATACTTCTCCCTTTGCATTCTTCTTCTCTTTGAAGACCCACTTCATGCCAATGGAATTCTAGCCTTCCAAAATGTTTGCTAGTTCTCGTGACTCATTTTTCTCAATTGAAACAATTTCTTTATCCATGGCAATCTTCTATTTTTCATCTTTTAAGCTTTTTCAAATACTAAGGGCTCACAATCGACAAAGTGACAAAATAGAGTTAGATTTTCACTTAGATTTTGTGTTACCTCATAATGATTTTGAAGAGTCATACAAGACTCTCTTTTGCTTGAGCTTCCGCTTGAAGAAGATGAAGGTGTATTTAATATTGTTAGTGATCTTGGAGGTCTAGCGGGCTCTTGAACTTCATTTATTTGCTTCTCATCAAAGAAATGAAAGAACTCATACCTCTTTTTGTCTTTATCACTCCAATCCTAATAATCTTTTTCATCAAACTCCACATCGCTACTAATAATTCTTTTCTCAAGACTTAGATCATAGAGCATGTAGCCTTTGGACGTTGATCATAACCGATTAAGATGTACTTCTTGCTTTTATCATAAAATTTTGATTTCTCTTGATCTAGGATGTGCATATAACTGATGTTTTAAATACTCTCAAATGAGAAGTACTTAGTTTTCTTCCACTTTCTGCTTTTTGAGATTTTTGGTCCCACAAGTTTCTCATTGGTCACTTATTGGATAGGTGGACAGTTCAATCAACTCCTTCTACCCAAAACTCTTTTGTCATATTCTTTGTTTTTAGCATTCTTCTTGCCATATTGAGAATGATCTGATTCTTTTTTTCAAATATGACGTTAGTTAAGGAGATCTTCAAATAGTTAGGAATCGGTGTATGTCATTTGTTTCAAATAACTTATTAAACTCGTTAGAAGTAAATTCAGCTTCATTATCTGATCTCAAAGCTTTAATGAGATACTTGCTTTGCTTTTCTACATGTTTTTTGAATTTTTTAAAAGCTTTAAAAACTTGAGATTTCTCCTTAAAAAAATAAACTCAAGTTTTTCTACTAAAATCATCAATGAAGATAAGAAAATGCCAATTTTTACTGAATGACAGAGGCTTAATCAGTCTGCATATATCAGCATGAACAAGTTGACACTATTTACTTGCTCTTGATTTATCTTCTTTAGAAAACTCTTTCAAAATTATTTACCAACAAGACACCTTTCGCATAACTAGATGATTGATCTATAGATGGAAAATCATTCAACATCCTTTTTCTGGCCCAATAACTTCAAATTACCGAAATTTAGATGGTCAAGTCTCACGTGCTACAGCCATGAGGTGTCCTTCACACAAGCCTTTAGACATCGAACAACGTCAAAATGAATATCCAGCAAAAAAATTTTGTTTTCCATCATCGGTACATTCACAATCACATTTCTTCTATCATCTTGATGTGGGAGACTATAATCTTTCATTTGAACTTCGTAGCTTTTTTCCAAGAGTTATTCCAAGTGCAAAATACTGTTCTTCATACTCAGAACATAATAAACATTGCTAATGAGTTGATGATCGCCATTTTTCATACAAATTAAAATTGTACCTTTGCCTTCGAATTGAACTTTGGAGTTATCTCTAAACGTGACTAATCTGGTCACTAAGTTGTCGATCTCCATAAATTTGCTCTTGTCGCCACACATGTGATTGTTTGTCGTGTTGTCAAGATACCACATGTTACTTTTGCTTCCTTCTCTTCCTTTGTCAGCAAGAAAAAAAATTTCTACCACCTCTTTGTTTTGAACATAATTTGTCATTTCTTTGACATTTTGAGAACTCCAACAATCGTGAGCATAGCGTCCGTGCTTTTTGAAATTGTAGCATCGAACACTTGATTAATCATTTCGTCTTTAATGGCTTCCTCTACCGCACTCTTTCATGAAATGGTTCTTCTCTTCATTGTCGAGATTTTGTCATCCTCTACCTTGTCCACATCCCCGTGCGCATTCTCTTCTTTGTTGGCTTCTTTCACGTTTATTCTCATACACCAAGAGCTTGGTGGCCAAAACTTGCTAGATCAGCTCCTTTTTCTTATTGTTAATTCTCTCTTTATGAGTTTGTAACGAACCAATGAGTTGGTCAAACGTCATGATAGCTTAATCTTTGGACTCTTCGATAGCTACAACCACATAATCAAACTTTGACTGCAACGAGCAAAGAACCTTTTCATTAACGCGAACATCTTTGAATCTATCTCCATATCTCTTCATTTAGTTTACGATTGCTAAAACTCTAAAACAAAATCTACTATGGACTTGGATTCTCGCATTCACAATGCTTAAAATTCTGTTCATAGGATTTGAAGACGTACCTTCTTAACCTTATTAACACCTTGATAAGAATTTTGTAGAATTTCTTATGCTTGCTTAGCGATGGTCGCATTTGATACTTTCTCAACATAGTTTCATCCAAACATTGATGAATAAAGGTAAGCGCTTATTAATCTCTCTTATGCATTCTTTAGAAAGTCCATTTGATTAGGAGTCATGGCAAAATCATCACGAGAGTCCTCGTAGCCTCTATTGACAATCCTCCTATGTCTTGCGAGCAGAGAAAAACTTTCATACTAATGCACCAATTCTCGTAAATTTCTTTGGTAAGTTGAGAAAAATGAATTGGAAATGTAGAATTTGATATTTCTACAAGATCGAAAAACCAATTTGTTAGAATGAGGAAGAGAGATTTTTGGAAAATGAAAAAAAAAAAAAGTAGAAAGGAGGAAACTTGAGAGAAAACAATTTTATTGAAATACTTTAACTATGACTTGATTTGAAAATGTCTAGATTCATTTCCTATTTATAAGATTATTTGGTACATGTGTAAAATAATACATGAACCACCTATTTAATCTAATACATGAACTAATATTTAATGAATCCACTAAGTACATGAATCAATGTAACTACATATACATGAATCTCAACTCTCTAGGCGACTCGTCATAAATACATAGAGTTTAGCCAAAATCATATTAAAAACATATATTAACCAAAATTATTTTAAGCTTATAATTTCAACTGTTTTAAAACATTGTTACATACATAGGTAGCTACAAATAAAATAAACATCCATCCTTTTATTTAGAAAACAATCCCCGTGAAAAATGATGGTCAATCAAGAACCCCTCTCTCGTACCACTAGATAAAGGCAGCGATCTGAAAAGCCAACAACATCACATGGGTGGTCGACTAACCAGTTGGTGACAACACCATCCGTTAATCAAAAGAGTTGCTGGCAAACAAGTCAGCGACGACACTACTCGTAAAAATGTAACAACAAGAATACCCTGATTAAATTTAGGAATTCGAAACTCAAGAACTGCGTCAGCGCCCCCTTATTACTCATTTTCGTAACGTTCAAACAAACAACCTACAAGTAGCAGAATGTGTATATAATATGACTCAGCTTGCTTTGGTTGTTCGACCAAATACAACTCTAAACAACCATAGACCGATTTAAGAAATTACTCAATTAGCTTGAGCAAAATCAGCCTATCAGGCATACGTGCATAACAAATTAAATGAAATATCTTACACATATAAAGTAAACGTGTAAGACATACATACATATACCTAAAAAATAATGTACTGACAATCAAGCCCTCTAAGAGTTTTTCATAGTTGTTGATCCACTAAAATAGAGTTTTGAAAATCATACAATACAAATGGAGAGCATTACAAAAGCTCTTACCTCAATGACGACCACAATCTTATCGACTAGCCGACACATACTATCGGAACCGCACTCCTTCGTATACGTCAGGAGTCCATTGATGAGAAGGGGCTGCGGAAAGCTCGAACTCAATTCCTACAGTGATGAATATAAGCGCAATTGAAATTCCAGAGGAGTTATACATTTGTGTATTGAGAAGACCATTGACTCAACACCAGATACAAAGCATTAGAAACAGGAACATTGTGTGGACCTATGACAAATCCAACGTCAAGTCATATATCAGCATACTATAAAGATGAAAAATGAGCGGGTTGGTTAGCTAGACCGCTCAGCCAACTTAGCACTGTAGTTGACTTGGCTCAGATTGACTTGTTTAATTTTTGCTCGATAAGCATGACTTTTTTAGGGCTGCCTCAGCTCGGTGAGCTAGTTTGCTACCTTAATTACAAATAATTAACAATTAAATAGTTGTCAACTTAGTTAGTATGTGTGATGACCCCAATGTATACGTATAAGGACGACTGCGAGGCAAACCTCGGGATGTAAGTTGAGTGTAGGCAAATCCCGGACTCGAGTATAGGCAAATTCTGGTTCATGGAAAAAGAGGTCGTCACAATCTCATCTTGGGGAGCTATATGGAAATGAAACATATGTAAGAAAACTCTCCCAAGATAGTAAGACGCGTTTTGGAACACAGTTGGCAACATATCTCATAAGAACTTTGAAGTTAAAAGTGCTCCAACGAGAGCAGTACCATTTTGGGTGACCGACTGGAAAGTCTTCGTCAAACAAATCCGTGAGGGGAGGATATTGGGCTACGCCCCAATCCTCAGAGCAGATAATATTTTACTAGAAAAATAGGTCGTTACAAATGGTATCAGTGCTTGTATCTAACCGAAAATGTGGCCAACGAGGACGTTGGGCTCCCGAGGGGGGCGATTATGATGATCCGAATGTGTACGTATGAGGAAGATTGCGAGACAAACCTCGGGATATAAGCAAAGTGTAGGCAAATCCCGGACTCGAGTATAGGCAAATCCTGGGTCATGGAAAGGGGGAGTCGTCACAATCCCACATCGCTTGGGGAGATATATGAAAATAAAACATATGTAAGGAAACTCTCTTAAGATAGTAAGACGTGTTTTGGAGCACAGTTGACAACGGATCCCATATGAACTCCGAAGTTAAAAGTGCTCCGGCGAGAGCAGTACTATGTTGGGTGACCGACTGAGAAGTATTTGCCAAACAAATCCGTGAATGAAGAATATTGGGGTACGACTCAATTTCCAAAACAGAAAATATCTTATTGAAAAAAAGGGTCGTTACAGTATGAGTATAATTTGTAATGATACTTTTTATTAAATCGTCTTAAATAATTTTTTTTTCTAAATATAAAATAATTTTGTTATCTAAACCATTAACTATTATATTTTAACATTATAATATTAAACATTTATTATAATTTTAATAATTAAATTTTTTTAGAAATATATATATATTATTTGGTTCATTAGGTTCAGCTCATTTAGCCAACTCAGCTCAGCTCGTTTAATATTGTCTTGCGAGTTAGCTCTGGTTTTAAAAAAAAAATTTATTCAGTTCATTTAACTCATTAGGCTCGGTGAGTCATATTTTTTCAAGTTCAGCTTGGCACGGCCAACTTGTTTGTCATCTCTAACATACTAAGACAAATAATAGGTAGATCCTAAATTGACACTAGGAACCGAACCAAGAGACAATGACAAAGGACTGCGAACTTCTCTGAGACGCTACACGTCTCGGTGGCAAAATTCTTTTCCAAATAAAACATTGTACAATGCTTAGACTCTATAAGAGTCGACCTTTTTTCACCAAAATTAACAAAGGTTGACCGGACTTGTCGACTCTTCAGAGCAGGGGTTAACCCTTACTTATTTCTACCCTAGCAGGGATCAACACCTTCAAGTGAAGTTTTGGACCTCGAAACCACTTGGGTTCTGTAAGGGTTGGTCAACCATTCTAGAGTATGGCAGTGGTCGATACCTTGAGGAAATGGTCTTCCATTGACCCATTTTGGGTATGGCAATTTTCGATCGGGCCGATCAACCCTTATTTGACTCTGTCACTACTATTTGTCAACACTTACACAACAAGTGTCGAACGTTGCGTCAATTTCAAGCGTATGAAGAATGTGAAATCTGGTCTCCCTTTCTGATTTTCGCCCTTAAACGACTTTACAACCTGCATAAATCTCAAATCTACAAAAATTGATTTTCTTAATCAAATTATCTTGAACACAACTACACAAAACTCCACAATTTATAGAAAGCCAAGCGTTACGTAAAATTCATTCAAACAAACCGAAGACAAAAATAGCAATTTAACTAGTGAGAAACTTCAGAAATTCGCCACACCGGACTTCAAAACTAATGATTTAATCAATTGACTGAAAATCTACATGTTGCCAAGTGACAATGAAACAAGACAAATCGAGTCAACAAGAAACATGTTAAACTCAAATAACGCAAAAAATTGACTCAGAAAAGTACTAAATATAAAATTGGCGAATATTTACCTTTTTGCATTGATTTTTGTTTCCCGACACTACTCCAATATGTGAGTAAATGGCCAAACATTATAAATTACATCATAGAATTTATGACAGTGTTGTTTCAAGAATAATGAACGAATGTAAAAAATATATATAAAGAAATATCCATTGAGCTCAGAGATAACAAGTGAGCAGGCTGGCGCGTGTCCCCACCACTATAATAGCTAGAGCTCAACTCAACTCGCCACAATAACAAGTCAAGTTTGGTCCTAGTTGAACCTAATGTTCCAATCTCACAGGCCCATCTAGTCCCAAGCCAAACAAAACTACTCGTGGGCCAACTCTTTAGCTCGACGAGCCCAGCTAGTCGAGCATCCAGTAGATCATGGAGTACACAAGCCCTAGCCTACTGACCCGCAACTCACTAGCAAGCCATTCGCATGCAACCCAAACCTTTAGTATTTATCAAATAAAGTTTCTAATGCTTTCTCTCTTTTTTTATGAAAAGTTTAAAAATTGAATTATAGTTTAAAAATTAAGTGTAACACTAAGTTTGTTTTCATGTATAATCTAAAAAATTATTCAAGAGATTTTATTATGTTGTTATCCATAATTAATATTGGTTGCTTTGATATGAATTCTTACTTTAAAATACATCTTAAAACATATTTAATGGAGAGAGGATGCTTATTTTTCCTAAGACAACAAATAATATATGTTCAATTATGTAGTAAATTATATTTTTTTATTGATTCATCTCAAATATTTTTTTATAATGATAGTTATTTGTTTAAATAATAATATTATTTTATTTAACATATAAAATGAAATGCAATTACAATATTAAATATTTATTATTGTTTTAATAACTAAATTTTCAAAGAAATATATAATATGTTGATATAAAATAACATTATTTGTGTACATTTAACTCGTTAAGTTCAGCTTGTTAGGCTCTTTGAGTTGGCTCGAATCGGTTCGTTACGCTTGTGACTTGCGAGCCAGATCAGATTAAAATTTTTTTGAGCGAACTCGTTAGGCTTGTCAGACTTGATGAGCTAGAATTTTTCAGCTTCGGCTGAGCCAGCTCGTTTGTCATCTCTACATTTTATAATGTAATTTACAATATTAAGCAATTTATTTTCTTACTTTTCTTCTCATTATCCTACTTTTATAGAACTAAAATGGTATAGATTATGAACTTTAAATTATAGATTACTTATACTCATTCTTTTAAAAATTAAAATATAAAAAATATTTCAATTTTTTTATTAAATAAGTTTTTATGAACTTTTATTACAATTGAGAGTTTTCCCCAAATGAACTCATATGTTATAGTTTTTACAATATTGATTATTCCAAAATTATTTTATATAACGTGTAAACAAATTAAATAGTTTCCAAAATTAAACTTCTTTGAAAAATAAACCTTTGACACATATTTTAAAATTTGATTTGATATTTCTAAAACTTCTATTTTGTTGGAGAAGAAGTAATTTGATATATTAAATTTTTATTTATTATTTGATTTAATATTTCTATTGTTCTTTCGGCTTTAAATCTAAATGATGCATTTGCATATGCCTTTGAAATCATTTCTTGAGATGAGGGTTCATCTTGGTTGAAACAATATATTATCTTTATTTTTTGTAACATTTGGAGAATAAAAATCAATTGATATTGAAATTATTACATAACACTGATACAAGCAGTTGTGACAAAATAAAATGAAGTCAAATTAAATTAATTAGATTTATTAAACGCTCAAAGAATGAAGTTGGACGATCCTTCCTTCTTTTCTCGGTCTCCTCATAGTCCGGCAGTGAATGGAACTCCGGTGCCGGGCAGCCACGAACTACCGGCAATAAAGTTCTGTACTGTAAATTTTGAAGCCTCTGTCGCACTCGTTATAACTCGATAACCCTTCCATTTCACTCTCTGGTTTGTCGCCGAACCAGGTCCGAAGTTCTTATATTCCCCGTAATATAAAGTATCCAACGCGAAATTTCCGCTCCATTCCAGCCACCCTGCTGGGTTTATGAATTTATCGAGAAACGTTTGCATGAAAACCGTACGTGAATACTCTTTCCATGGCCTTCCGAGGTACGTTCTCACTGTGGTTTGGACTGGTACAAGATCTGACGCTGGCGAAACACGACAGTTTTGGATCGAGATTCCCGTGTTTTGATTGGGGTCGGTCCGACCCTGGGCTGTGACCGCGATTTGTTGCCCGGGTATTGGTTTTCTGGGTAAGATCATGCAGTTTTGGAAAATGACTGCAGCGTTGCCAAAGATGAAATCGACAGTGCCGTAGATGTAGCATTCTCGATAAAATTGTCGCTGGGAGTGTACGTAGAGGGTGTCTTGGTATCCCTCGAAACCGCATCGGAAGAAAACAGAGAGATCAGCACCTGATCGGAGGGCCACGGCCTGGTGATTTTCCGCTCCAGCTGTGTTACGGAAAGTGATACCACGAGCAATAAACCCGTCTCCTGTCACGGCTGTAGATACACACACCCGTGGTTTGTATTTTGCAATAATAAATAATGCACCAAATAAATGCTTTTATTTTATTATGTTTTGTAGATGATGTCCCGTTGACTTTAAAATATTTAAAATTCGGACAATAATTCTCTCTCTAAATAAATATGAAAAGTTTTGACCTTTCTCTATTTATTTTCATCTACGTTAAATAACTACCATTGAAGCAAACAAGCGGAAAATCAAATTTTTAAATGAATTAATTAGAAAAAAGAATTATCATATAGTTTCTGTATTTTATCAATTTATTACCATAATAATTATAATCTAGAGAGAGAAAGAGAGAGAGATTACCGACAGTCGCAGAATTGAAAGTCGTAGAGCCACCGCCGACACTTTTACTCCCAGTAATAATGGTATATCTCATTCCATCTCCGATCATCATTATATTCTTTAACTTAGTCCCCAACACTACATTCTCCTTGTAAACCCCCTTCTTCACGTATATCACAAACCTCCCACTTCCGCTCCTCTTCCCGGCCGCCGCCACCGCTTCCGTCACCGTCCGGTAATTTCCAGACCCGTCCTGTGCCACCACAATGTCAGCCTTCGGAGACGACGACTGTAAAAGCTTCCTATCTCCGCCGGAGACCCAATTTGGAAAACCATCCTCATAAACTTCATTTTGCCCCGGAATTTGGTCCGATGAGTTACCTCTGTCGATGGCTAAAGTGTTGCTGATTAGCTTCGACACGTTGTTCGACATGAGTGGTAACAGATAGTCTGCCACGTTTAGATCGACGAATCCAGCCCGACAAGTTTCGAGATTCGTCAGGGCCGAGCTGAGCCAAGTCAGCGAATCTAAATCGGTGCATTTGATCGTAGGGTCTATGGTTTTGTTGAGTTGAAGAATGGTGCTCTGGTAGAGCTCTGTGCAGTCAGCCCATGCAGCTCTTTCATTCTTGTTTCTGCATTTTCCTCCTAGCCATCTATTATGGCTCTCAGCTCTTAAAGCTCTTTCCAGGGCAATTTGGACTGCCATTTTTTTGAATTCGGATTTGTGTTTGAAGCCATTTTTGTAATCCTTGAAGAAGTATTTGCAGGTTTCTGGGTGTGGGGTTTTCTTGCACCACAAGTCTGCTCCATTGGGGAAATCAAATGAAAATGATGGAGAAAAGAAGAAGAAAAAGGAGAGTAATAATGTGGATAACCTCATTTTTTCCGCAATTGAAGACGGTTTTGTGAGCTTTCTGTAGCAATTAGGTTTTGTTTATATAGAGGAAGAAGATGGGTTGGAGCCTGGTTGGGATGGAGTAATAAAAATTCGAACGCGGAAGAAAAATTATATTAATAATATTAGAATTGATAAAAGGAATATTAGACTTTCAACTTCATACGTTAATTTTTACACTAAATTGCTTTTTTAGTGTAAAACCCCATCATAATAATAATACAAGTTCTAACTAGTTGACTATTGATCATTTCAGTTGACTAATTTAATTATAACACTTTCATTTGTCAAATTAAATTAAGTAGTAATTAAAAATCGAAGGATTTCAGACGAACTCCATGTGTTTTCACGCCCCAACGTCAGAAATGCTACAATTATTATGCCAACTTAGAACTTATTTATTAAACGTTTATTTGTCCAGCTAATCCCCCCTAAAAAATGAGTAAACCACGCTCTAACCCTCTGGAAATTTGATCTCCAACACTTCCATCTAATTTAATGGGTTCATTAAAACTCAAATACCCCAATTAATATTTTTATTTTCATTAAGAAATTCAAGTTTAGATTAGAGAAAGATAAAATGAAATAATACAATATTACGCTGTTCGTTTAAGACAGTAAGCATTAGAATTAAAGAGCTAAAAGTGTTAATTCTACGAATATTTAAGAAAAATGGAAAATATATCATACATCCCATATCTTCTAGAAAAATAAATGTTTAAAATTAAAAAGCAAATCCAGTTCTTGTCGTTGTAGCCTTTGAACATAAGCATCCTCACAGATTAAAGTTTTTTTGGAGCACGACTGCTCGACCGCGACATTACTACACCCGTACATCAGGAGAATATAATGACAAAACATTTTTGATTTATTTTTTTAAAAAAAATAATATAAAAATGTATTGAATTATATCTGAAATATCATATTATAACAAATTAGAAAATATACAAGTTTAATAATCATAGAGGAGTTGACATGTTCGCTAATCCACTTCTGGCGTGAAAGAACTAGAGAAATGAAGAATGGAGTGCATGAATCGTGGCGAAAGAAGCTCTCTTTTTTTGTTTAAAAAATAAATAAATTTCGGAGATAGAAGTGTAATTGTTTGCTTAATGTTGATTAGATTAAGGAATTAAATGGAATAATTTGTACCAAAAAATGCAAAATAATTGAGAGAAAACCATTTGTAGTTCATAAAAAACTAATTAAACGACTACAGATGTGTTTGACTTTCCAAGGTTTGAATGAAGGAAGTGGACAATCCCAAAACGCGTAGAGTTGACAAGAAAGAACTGCCCATTTGCTTGGATTACAAATAGCAGATCCATTGTTCTGTTGTCTGTGATTTAATAAATCTTTTAATGATGATTATTGAATGTACTAAACACACACACACACACACATAATGTATATGGAGAGTACATGGGAAATCTCTAAAAAGATAATGTTTTATGGTCTATGATTTAAGGAAATATCCATGTTCGTTTGACCTAAAAATTAATCTTTTCAAGAATAAATTGGTACTTCACCTTTGAATTTACCCAACATTTATATTTGATATTTCAACTTTTTTAGAAAAAAAGAATTTACTTTAATCTTTTGATTGCAAGTAAATTGCATATTAGTCTCATAGAATCTATAAAATAATAACATTTGCATGGGAAGAGTAGGGTGATCCAGAGCTTTTGTTGCAAGCCAATTTGCAGCCTAATTGCCTTCTCTAAAAACATGTTAGAATATAACAATCTAATTTCTATCCAGAAGATCAGAAGATCAGTGCACTGTTGAACGAAATTTCTAAAAGAGCTACTACAGCAATTACGCATAGTTAACCAGCCAACAACAAAAGTAGAATTAGCTTTTAAAATCCCAACTTTCAACATAACCGAAGACCATTGAAAACTACCCCAAGTCTCAACACATGCAGCGTTACAAGTTCTTATATTGATCATGGAACCACCTAAATAGTAACCACACATCTCCTCCCTTGCCTGTAATACATTTATTACAACTATCATTATTTAATTAAATAAAACCTTAATGAGTAGGTTTCGCGCTAATCATGTGAAAGATTTGGTGGAAGATATGATCAAATGACCATCATCTAAATTAGAGGCCGAAACCATAATCTCATTGAAGGAGCGTCGAAGCCATTGACATTTGTAAGAATGTGTTCTAAGAATATTGCAAAAAATGACCTCACACCTCCATTTCCAAATTCACTAGATGGAGTTAGCAAAAACTTTATTCCGAGCTTTGTACCTTCAAAATCAATTTTTGCAAAGATATTTCTCTTGATCTAAATATTAAGCGACAATGATGTTTGGAATTGAAGTTCATTGTTGCTTAAGAAACTAGACCAAATTTGTCTTGCCACATGACAGTTGAGAAGGACATCCAGTGCAGTTAATATGACTATTGAAAATATAGCATTGCAGGTCAGATTTGAAGTTTCTTTTTGTACGCTCCATATAATACAATTCTCTTGTGATACACAACCACATAAAAGATCGAATCATCTGCCAAACATTTAAATTCCAAATTGTTTCTCAACATTTTCATTTCTTAAGTTAGCTTCTAGCCTTTATACTTCATACGTATATTTGAGAGAAAAATGACCACGTAAAATTAAAATCCAGAAAACGTCATCCCTATTATCCTTGTTGCTTATGATATAGTGAGAAGCAAGACTATGTTGGACGTCTTGATGAAGGAGTCCCCTAAGAATAGGCCAATTCCATCTTTGCTTATCAGTCCAGTAGTCGACAATTCGATTGTAGCTTCTCATGAATTATTTCCTACAAAACAACATCCAAAATGGGGTAAGAAAGAAGTCAATAGTCTCTAGAAAATTATATCTTTTCTACTGCCCATTAGAATTGTTATTCATTTGTTTAGAATATCACTCGCTCCAATAATTTCATGCCAAATAAAGGAAGCATTATTCTTCTCTTTAATCTTGTTAATGGTGAATTGACCATGAAGATTGCGGCCTGAGATAATGTTTTTCAGTGAATAAGAATAAGCCAAATTTAACTAAAAAAACATGATTTATTTGAGACATGTTGTGGATATTGAACCCTTCAACAATCTTTTGATTGATAACTATTCGTCAATTTACCAAACTTGGTTTGCAACTTCCTTTGCTATCACTCTATAGGAATTATCTCGCACGTCTTTCAATCTAACTACAAATTGAAGCAAGAAAAATAGCAAAGGTGATAAAATCTAGTATTTCTGCCGCTTGAAGTGATCAAATTCTATCCGGATTTTTGGTACCCAAAAGGTTTCTCATGTTTCAATAAGAGATTAGGATCTGTCTTGAGTTTATGTTCCAACCGAATAAGGCCTCTATTAGTTGACTCTTCTAAGCATTTTTGGACTTATCCAAGGCGAGCCAAAGTTCTTTTTCTCTCAAAAATATTACTAAAAGAGTTGAAGCTCCAGTATTTAAAAGCCGCATTAGCAGTATTCCAATTCTCTATGAATCTTTTACCAGAATTCCAATTGTTCTCAAAACGGAAATGCTTTGGATAGTAAGATTGTTGCTTGAGAGCCAATTCATCGTCTGTTCAATACATGATGATCAACACATGTTGGTCCGAGTGATTCTCTCACTCTAAAACTCCCGCGTTATGAACAGTGAATGATTGAAGAATTAAATATTTTATTCGAATAAGTGTTATTAAAAGCAATTATCAATCTTTGCATTTTGGTAAATTTCTCTATACATATGATGATCATTTAGGTTTGAAAAATCTTAAAATATTTTTTAAAAATTGCAATTTGATAAAATAAATTATGAAATATTTTTCAAAAAAAAAAGCCATTACTTTCCACGCAGCATTTATTAAAAAAAAAAAAAAAAAGTCCACTATCGGATAAAAATATTTAAATTAAAGAAGTCATACACAATAATTAATTATTTTCGCCTGCAGAAATCTTATTTTATGCTAAGTTTCCTGCTTGAGAATAGTATAATTTAAGACATATTACGCGACAAGTCTCTCGCCCTCACATGTCTGTTTGACATAATTTTCACGATGATTAGATCCTTATCTCCAATTAAATTCACCTTCAATACTATAAATAATAATACACTAACTATAATCAAATTTAATATCTGCACCTAATAATTTTGGAGCTTATTTTTTTGTTGAAATAAGTTGATAAACTACAAAAAAAAAAAATGATCTCTCTAATTAATTAGAACTAAACAAAAAATATAAGTCTTAAATTAATATTAATATTGTTTCAAAGTTGACAAATTAGCTCTTTGTCGTTGAAACTAATAGCCTTGCAATGCAGTCTCCCAGTCTAAAAATACTGTTAAAAATCAATCTGGCTCTTTTCTTATGTTTCTTCCTTATATTAATATATTTCATTTTTTATAAAAAAAATTTATTGTTTAACATAATTTATGAATTATAATTATTTTTCATTTTATTAATTATACATCGAGATATTTGATGACAAAAATGCTAACCTAGTCGAGAAATATTGATTTTTCTCCCCAACAATTAAAAAAAAAAAAGGCATACAAATTGAAGCAAAGATGACATACATACTTACAATACATACACACATGCGCTCTATATATAGAGACTCCAATAGTCTAGCCCATAAAAATTCTTCGAATATAATCATCTTTCATGTAACATGCTCTACTTCAGATGAATAAAAAGATCGACTTTATGTCACGTGTATGTAAACAAAACTGAAAGCCGAATTTCAGACTTTCGGAAACAAACCCGAAAGATAAAGAATATTAAGATGTAATTCTAGAGTTCAAATACAGATTTAAAGATAACATAAAAAATGGCAATTGCCAGCAATGGATAATCACTAAATGACTCCAAAATCCAAAATATGACCTAAAATCTAAACAACTCTCTCAAGGGCTACAATTATTTTTTTGACTACTCGTGTGTGCAAAAGACAAACAGCCAAAACAATAACTCAAAAGTTTCAAAAGCTTTTATAGATAGTTCTAAACCTATTCTGCCTCGGAAAGAGCTTAGTTTTCTCCACAGATCTGTGTCATCTTCGGCTTCTCGATAAACTTATGACATAAATTCTAAAATCAAAAGCCAAAAGCAGATGTAAGAGGAAAAGGATTATTAGATAAAATGAATATATGAGCAAAGAAAGAAAAGGGATCATGGGACTGATGATTTGGATGCTTCCAGTGATTCCTTAGTGCTCTTCACAACCAAATCATAATTGATGGAAGCAAGCTGAGACCAGTTCTGAATCAAGGAGGAAAAAAATAACTCTTATTCAAGGTCAATAAACAGGTAATCAGCAGTTCAAAATCATCTAGTGGAAACTAAATAAATAAATAATCATGCAGAACAATACAAGTCTATAAAATGTTTTGCAGCGGTAAAAATTTCATTTTGTTTTTTATTTTTTACAATCTTCGTGAAGATAATATTATTACCTTAAATGAGAAATTGCTGAATGAGTATTTCACATCAAGAGCTGGTGATACATTGAAGTCGGCCAAACTACCACATTCGTCTCCCTAATTAAGAAAAATTAAATTGTCAAAAGAATGATACCATGTACACAAAAGGACTGCAAATAAGAAATATTAGACTGAAATTGGAAAAGATAAAACTTATGTCGAGAAAAATAACGAAACTTCGACGAGAATGATAAAAATAATACCACTACTGTAAAACGTGGAAAGTACTGATTAGAATAATTTTCAGTAAAGAATACTCTTGGCAATATCGTTAAACAGAATTACCTTTGCAATTAAGTTTCCAGAAAAGACTACCGGGTCACAAACGGACCACTTAAATATCAATCTCCTAAACAGAACTTATTTACACAATACAATTACACCACTAACCAAGCAGTACGAGAAGCGATAGCAGATGCGATTCAAAACATACCAAGAATATTTTCTTACGCCGTAAGATTATAACAGCCAAGAACTAACAGAAATAATAGCCAAAAATGAACACCAATAATTTTACGTGAAAACTCAAATCAGAAAAAACCACAGGGACCGATTCCAGAAATATCTCACTATGAAAAATAAGATTTACAATATTTTTCTAGATATCAAATATTTTAGAAAATATTTACTAAGAGAAATTACCACTCTTAGAACTTTTAATTTGCACAAAAGCACCACACCTATTTTTCTCACTCTTTCTTTTCTTTACCTCCAAAAATCTCTCTTCCTCTTCACTTAAAAGAAATCTCTTCTCAAACTTTTCTTAAGCTTCTTCGAATGGATTCTTCATTTTCCTCAAGCCTCTATTTATAGAGGCTTAAGAAGACACAATGCTCAAATTGAGGATTGTAGGTGCTGTGAAATGGAGACTTTAATGTTTCCATTCCCACGCATAAGCAGCAAATGGAGACTTCTCCATTTGTTGCCATTTACGGTCATGGGTCCCTCTTCATAACGAGGGACCTCACAAATCTTCTCCTCTCGATTTATGATGAGATAAATTCAATTCTGTTGAGTTTGTACAGAATTCGTCTTTATTCTTCTACAAGATCTTTGTCATCATATCTAAGTCATTGTCATCCGTGTGAATCTTCTCAAGATACACTTGTTTGTTGTCCAACACATCTCGTATCCAATGATACCTGATGTCTATGTGTTTCGACTTCGAATGAAAACTCGGGTTCTTGCTCGAATGAAAACTCGGGTTCTTGCTCAAATGAATAACACTTTAACTGTCATAATACAAGATATACTTAACTTGTTGATGACCCAATTCTATCAGAAATTTTTGCATCCACAAAATTTTTTTACATGCTTCTGTATCTGCCATAAACTCAGCATCTGTCGTAGACAATGCAACTGATTTTTGCTGCTTAGATTGTCATGAAACTGCTCCCCCTCCAAATTTAACCAAATATCCTGATGTTGATCTTCTGAAGTCAATGTCTCCAGCCATGTCTGCATCAGTATAGCCTACCAACGAAAGCTTCTTACTTTTAAAACACAAACTGAATTCAGAAGTACCTTTGAGAGATATCTTATAATCCACTACACTGCATTTCAATGCTCTTTGCCTGGATTTATTAGAAATTGGCTGATTACTCCAAAAGAATGTGAAATATCAGGTTTTGTACAAACCATGGCACACATCAAACTGCCAACTGCTGAGGCATATGGAATTCTCTGCATTTCTATTTTTCCTTCTTCGGTGGAAAAACTTTGTTCGGAAGTAAGTTTGAAATATTTAGCAAGTGAAGTACTGACCAGCTTCACATTTTCCATATAGAATCGGCTGAGAATTTTCTTGATATATTTCTCCAGCGATAGCCATAACTTTCTATTCCTTCTATCGCGAGCAATACCCATCTCAAGTATCTATTTCGCATGTCCTAAGTCTTTCATAGCAAAAGACTTATTAAGCTCATTCTTTAACTTAACAATTTTTTTTCTGTCTGGGCTCACAATCAGTATGTCATCGACATTAAGTAGGAGGATTATGAATGTACCGTCTGTGAACCTTTTCACAAACGCACAATGGTCTGAGGAAGTTTTTCTATATCCTTAATTTACCATAAAGGAGTTGAACTTCCTGTACCATTGTCGTGGGGATTGCTTTAATCCATACAGACTCTTCTTTAATCTACAAACCAGTTGTTCTTTTCCCTTGACAACGAACCCTTCTGACTGTTTCATGTAGATTTTTTCTTCTAATTCACCATGCAAGAAGGTTGTTTTTACATCGAGTTGTTCAATCTCCAAATTGAGACTTGAGGCTAATCCAAATACCACTCATATGGATGAGATTTTCACAACAGGTGAAAATTTTTCCTCAAAGTCAATTCTCTTCTTCTGCCTAAAGCCTTTCACGACCAGTCGTACCTTATACTTTACTTGTGAATTTTCTTCTTTGAGTCTGCATACTCATTTGTTTTTGAGTGTCTTTCGCCCCTTTGGAAGCCGAACCAACTCATAAGTATAGTTTTCATGCAATAATGTCATCTCATCTTGCATCGCATCTAACCAGTTCTTCTTCCGTTGATGCTCCATAGCTTCCTCGTAACATTCTGGTTCATCGCCATCAGTGATCATTACATACTCGTTTACAGAGTATCTTCTCGATGGTCGACAATCTCTTGTTGACCTCCTTAACTCTGGTTCTGCAACTGATTCAGGTGAAATCTCTATTTCTCTTTGGTCAACATCATCAGCTGCCTAATCATTAGATTCTGAAGCATCTCCCCCGTCAAAAGTTAATTTCTCCATACCAACTCTTACTAAATGCTCATCAGTGATCTCCATATCTTTCTTCTTGTTTTTAATAGTCTGATCTTCAAAGAAAACAATATCTTGACTTCTAACAAATTTTTTGTCAACTGTATCCCAAAGCCTATATCCGAATGCATCACATCTGTATCTGAGGAATATGCATTTCTTAGCTTTGTTGTCTAGCTTGGACCTCTCATCTTTAGAAAAATAGACAAATGCTTTCATCCAAACATCTTTAAATGCTTATAAGAGACGTCTTTTCCTGTCCATAGTCGGTTTGGCACTTCTTCATTCAAAGGTGTTGATAGAGACAAGTTGATGACATTTACTACAGTATTCATTGCTTCTCACCAGAATGTTTTGGGAAGCTTTGAATGTGATAACATGCATCTTATCTTCTCCACGATCGTTCTATTCATTCTTTCTGCAACGTCATTTTGTTCTGGAGTCTTTGGAACAGATCTTTCGTGCTTTATTCCTAGTATCTTGCAATATTCATCGAATGATCACATATTCACCACCATTGTCAATGTGAATGTATTTTAATTTCTTTTTAGTTTCTTGCTCTGTGAAGGCATGAAACTATTTGAAAACGTTAAACACCTCATCTTTAGTTTTGAGTGCATAAGGCTAAACTTTTCTTGAGTGATCATCAATAAATGTGACCATGTATTGGGCACCTCCTAACGTTTTCATTGACATTGGACCACAGATATCTGAATAAACAACTTCCAACACGCTTGGCTTCCTTGATGCAGAATTCTTCTGAAATGAAACTCTGTGTTGTTTTCCCACCAAATAATGAATACAACTTGGTAGAGATTCATCTTTGAGATATGACAAACTATCTCTTTTGCCAAGCAATCGAAGTCTTCTTTTACTCATGTGACCAAGTCGTTTGTGTCATAATTCAATGGACGAGTTATCCTACAAAGCATTTACTGTTGCTTCCTTCACAATTACTTGAGTCACATATAAACTAGACTCTTTGATTCCTTTCGCCATGATTAGCGAACCTTTGTTGAGCTCCCATTTACCGCCAGCAAACTTGCTCTGTAGCCAGCCTCATCAAGAGTACCAATTGATATTAGATTTAGTTTAATATCCGGAACATGTCTGACATTTTTAAGCACCAACTTACATCCTGCGCTGGTCAAGATACAGATGTTCCTTTTTACAATTATTTTGAAAACGTGACTGTTTCCCATTTTCACAATGTCAAAATCACTACTGGTGAAGATGAAAAATACTCCACTTTTGAAGTAACATGATAAGATGCTCCAGAATCACACACCCAACATGATTCATTAATCGTGAGGTTGACAGCATCTTCGCATACGATAACATTTTTATCTTCAGAGACATCTGCAGTTATACTCTTCATTTCTCCTTTGACACTTTCTGTGTGTTGTTATTTTTTTCAACTTCCAGTAATCTTTTTTCATGTGCCTTATCTTGCCACAATGATAACACTTAAATTTTTACTTCTCAATTTAAATCTTCCTGACGTGCTAGCTCAAGAGGCCCACGTTCCATTGATCTTTGTCTCGTTACTGATAAAGCCTTCGCAGCGGACTGCTCGTTTTTTTTTTTGCCTTCTTCATCAAGAACTGCAGCTACAATATCATTAAACATTAGTGTTGTTCTTGCAGTACTGTTAAGCAGATTTATAATGAGGTGATCATATGAATCTGGTAAACTTTAAAGTAAAAATTCAGCCCTTTCATTTTCATCAATGAGGTGATCATATTGAGGTGGTCTGTCACTATCGTAAATTCTGACATCCGAATGGTATACAATTTTTTTTTCAAGAAAATTTCATTATATTACGATTTTTTCTCATACAATTTTGTCAGCGTATCCCAGATCTGATACTACTTGTTGGAAAAAATAACGAAACTTCGACGGGAATGATAAAAATAATACTACCGCTGTAAAACGTGGAAAGTACTGATCAAAATAATTTCCAAGAAAGAATGTTCTTGGTAATCTCCTTAGACAAAATTACCTTTCCAAGTAAGTTTCCAGGAAAGGCTGGAAGGTCACAAACAGACCGCTTAAATACCAGTCTCCTAGACAAAATTTACTTACACAGTACAATTACACTACTAACCAAGCAGTACGAGAAGCGATAGCAGATGCGATCTGAAAAATACCAGGAATATTTTTCCACACCGTAAGATTATAACGGCCAAGAAGTAAAAGAAATAATAGCCAAAAATGAACACCGAGAATTTTACGTGAAAACCCAAATCGAGAAAAAATCACGAGAACTGAGTCTAGAAAGATCTCACTATGAAAAATAAGATTTACAATATTTTTCTAGATATCAAATATTTTAGAAAATATTCACTAAGAGAAATTACTACTCTTAGAACTCTCAATGTGCACAAAAACATCACATCTATTTTTCTATTGTTCTTTCTTTTTTCTCCCTCCAAAAATCCTCATTATTTTTCTCTTTTTCTTCATTCAGAAAAAATCTCTTCTCAAGCTTTTCTTAAGCTTCTTCAGATGAATTCTTCGATTTTTTAAGCCTCTATTTATAGAGGCTTGAGAAGACACAATCCTCAAATTGAGGAATTGAGGATTGTAGGCGCTGTGAAATAGAGACTTTAATGTTTCCATTCACACGCATAAGCAGCAAATGGAGACTTCTCCATTTGTTGCCATGGTTCCCTCATCATAATGAGGACCTCACAACTTAGATTTTAAAAAACTAATCCAATCTAATCTGACACAGAACTATGTATGTTTTTTCAATGAAAATCTTCAAAGTACACATTAGTTCTTTTTATATGCATCGTAAAATCTGTGCAATCCAAGCCCCGTATTGAAGTTAATCTGTGCCAAGAAGAGAAAGCAAGAGCAATATAATTTGCCAGAATGTTTGATGTGAACAGATATTAAAGCGAATTAAATGGGGTCAAAGAGGTGATTTCTTCCTCGTAAGATGATATCTTTATTTTTTATGGCTCTTGGAGATGGTCTTCATCACTAATTCACAATAATTTAGACTACCATTTTTCTCAGATTTTACTATTGAATCTAAAGAGAAATTAAATCTTAATTTAGCCAAACCAAGCTAGTAAAATATAGCGATGGATAATGCATTTGTAATAGCTGACTCTCGATGTTAGAACTATGTTTTCTTGTCATAGAGTTCACAATTATACCACAAAACTATGGCACTAATGTCAAAAGTCGAGTGCACCTTGTTCTGCATGTATGACAAGACGATCTATAATTAAAGTCAACGTCCATCAATCCAAACTTTAGACACTCTTGATGTTAGAAATATGTTTTCTTAGGTTTTTCCGCTTTTCCAACTTAGCAACCATAATGTTACTATTTCCTTAACCACATACGAAAAAACTAGGGTAAAACTAATGTCAAAAGTCTAATGCACCTTTTGATCCGCATGTAGGACAAGACTATCCATAATTAAAGTCCACGTCCATCAATAGTAACTTCAGACAATTTTACTACACATTTCCTAATAATCAAAGAGAGATGTAAACTTACTTCTTCATCCTGAAGATTGCTGAATGAACCACTGCTACAAGAATCGGTTAAGTCATCAAAGTCACTACCTCCATTAACACTCTCATCTTCAGGGTTCCATATGTAGCGGCTCATGAAATAACTAGTGTCATGAGGCTCCGCTGATGGTATAAACATAGCCTGAAAATCAAATGCTACTTTCAAGATCAAAGATTTATTGATAATATTGCACAGAAAGAATGTCAAAAGAATGAACAAAACCTTTTGTCTTGCAAGTGTTTCCCAGTTAATATCCTTGAAAAAAATGTGCTGCTTCACCTGTGAGCAGCCAAAAGTCGTAATTTAATTATACTAGGAACATGAGAAAATATTTTGTTTCACACGTCTTCATAAATTTACCTCTTTGGCGCCTGTAGTTCCCAGTCTTTGAACTGGATTCTCTGCCAGTAATCTGGAATAAAATGCACCAACAATCATAAGTACTTAAAGCATTTTGTTTGGGAGGGTCTCTTATGTATGTTGTTGTAATCATTATTAATACAACTCTTCCAATAAAAAATTTGAAAAATAATCATAAGAAAAGCACTTATGCTAAAGTAGTCGTCCAATCCTTAATCATTTTGGTATTTTCAGAAAGCATAATTTTTTTTAATTGAAATAAAAATAAATGGCTAACCATAGTTTCAATAACCATGTAATCAAAATTTAATAAAATTTTAATCTAAGTTGGCTCCAAATATTAACATAGAAATAGTCCTTGAATACAAGTACGTATTAACGGCGTAAGTCATAGTCAATTCACAAATAATATGATCCACATAAAAATCTAGTTACAGTAGGCTATATACAGTTTCACCATGACTTACTTATCAATCAAATCATATGCTTCATTGCTCATCTCTTCAGGTACCTTGGGCCAAGGTATGTCTCTATTTATAATATTATCAAAAACTTTCTGCAAATAAAAGGAATTGTTGGTCACGTGTGAGGTGTATGTCCAACTATTAAGCGAGTAACATAACTATGAAAACTAACAATGCAATTTTCAGATAATCCATTAGCACGAGGAAGATAGATGAAATTACAAGCACAAAAAGTATCCATAATGTTTCATAGACCAACGTTAGATCACAGATTTATCAAAAACAAAGAAGACAAGAACTGAAAGATAAAGGAAAGAAACTAAAATATTCTAGATAAAGGAAATAATTTAGAATGTTCTAATTTATTTCATTTATCATTGAAGACATGACACCCTGCATACATTTCTGCACATCATTCTTTCACAAAGTTAGAAAGTGAGCAAGTTGGGACAAGTTCAAGTTGAATAATATATGTATATGACACATACAAATGCATTTGAATTAAAGTTAGATTAGCTGAGGTTTAAATTGTTTAGATTAGGATTTGAATTAATGTTATTTTTGAATTTTCACATTGGATTAGAGTTGGATTTTTCATTGCCTTTTAAATTGATAATAAAGATAGGGGAAGGGGAATTATAAGATGGGCGGTGTCATGATTTTTACAGAAATATTTGCAACAGGAGTTAGAAATTTTACTTTTATTTCATTAGTTTGTAAGTAGAACCTAATCGGAAAGCCAAGATTAACCATTCAGTGGCCTACCTGCGGACGTTCAGCATTAAAGGGTGGAAGGCCTACGAGAAGCTCAAAAAGAATGATACCAACAGACCACCAATCAGCAGTTGCACCTAGGAGTAAACAATGTGTAAAGATAAAACTGGAGAGTAGAAATTTTACTTTTATGACAAGAAGCATTGGGGTAAATCTGCGGCCTAAATTTTATTTTCAAAAGGTTAATAATAAGCACACAAGTCACAAACCATGTCCCATGCCAAGAAGGATCTCAGGTGCCAAATAATCAGGGGTACCAACAACTGATTGCTTTTGGCGCTGTTCTCTTCTTGATGAAGTTTGAGATTTTGGTTCATCGTCTCCAAGAAAATTAGTTTCATTGACTGACGAATCTGATAAATCATCCGTACTGTCAATAAGACCAACCTTAGAGAGCCCAAAATCTGTCAACTGCAATAATTAATATAAGGATTTTGTTATCAAAAGACAAGTAAATTTGTTGCAAATCTTTCTGATCAGAAGAGTTGAAAAAATCATTAAAGACATCTATAAGAGTTCTCATGGGACATTAATATCTGCAACTGACCTTAATATGGCCATCTTGACCAATTAACAGGTTATCTGGCTTTAGGTCTCTGTGGATCACATTAAGACAGTGCAAATATTCCAAGGCGAGAACCTGAAAAATTGAGACAAAATTAGGGAAATTTTAAAAGTAAAAATAGTATTAGAAGCGTAAACAAGGATTTAACAATTCTTACAACTTCTGCTATGTAGATGCGTGCCATGTCTTCATCTAAACAACCTAGATTTCTCAATAAAGAGTAAAGATCTCCACCATTTAAGTACTCCATGACGAGATAAAGGTTTTCCCTACACGTGAAAGAGTAGAAAAAGCGAACCTGTTCAAACCATAACTTGGTTTAGAAAAATATATGATTGTTCTAATCTCTCGAAGGAGGTGAAATTTAGACCTACTCACCACAAATGGGTTGCGAACTGATATAAGTATGTTACGCTCAGCTAAAATACTTTCAACTGCATTTTTACGTATCATGTCAACTTTCTTTAAAACCTGTGAAATCATTTAAACATATTGTGAGCTTTATATAATATATTATAACTTCAAAAAATAATGAACTTAATCAATCTCTTGAATTTCTAAAATAAAAACAATATATTTTTTATAAAATTATTGGAATCATCAATCGAAGCACCAAATAATCAAAGTATTGAAGCAGTATGATGTTTCCTAAAGACATTAGAACAAGTGCATATTCGTAAATAAGTATGTTTATGATGGTACATAATCAGACCTTTATTGCAAACAAGTCACCGGTAGCTCTTTTTCTTGCAAGAAAAACTCGTCCAAATGCCCCTCTGCTAATTGGTTTTATTATTTCAAAATCTTCTATAGATGTCCGATCTTTTGAACATACATTGATAGGGCTTGTACGGAAACCACGCATTGTTTCGTTTTCCATGGAACTCTCTTCATCAGCCATATTATTTGAGGATGCTACTTTATCATCTTCTATCTGACCGCAAAGATGTACATACTTTTCCCTGTAAATTCATAACCATTAGGATGAAATAGGCAAAAACATATGTAACTAAGATACATTTTAATAGGCGAATGATCACCCAGGAGGTGAAAGTGATGAACTTAAGATTAGAATATGACACAGAAATTAATATTGTGATGTTGAACGTGCAAATAGATAGTAAGTCGACAAAGTGCCAATTAGCAAACCCACAAGAAAAATATAGCTATGAGGCCATCAAAATTCTACTCACTGCAAGAGTTTCTCTATACGCCTTCCAAAAGTCTCTACCACTAGAGCATCCACCTTCCTATCCTGAATAGCATATTTTAGGTCTTCTAGTTGATCAAGCATATGCTCCAAGGCACTGTAGTCACGATTGTTTATATTTGAAATGGAGCGAGTTATTTCCAATAGTTTATTTATCTGTAATTCCACAGAAAAGTTAGTAGCAAAATACAAAAGGGAGTGCCCATGAAACTCTACTATGCGCATAACAAATGAATAAACTATAACGCATACTGAAGTTATTTATTGTGACGTCAAATCAGGGAATAAAGTAACGTGTAAGAGGTGTCATTATATGTTTCTGCTCTATTCTAGGCTAAAACAGAAGGAAAAGGAAACAAAGGGATAGAAAACCTGAAATATTCTATTCACGATGTGCACAAGATCAGAAACACCAAAACCAATAGTTTCTTAATATGCTCAAGGCACAATTATATTTAAGAGTGCTTTAATTTTTTGTTAAAGTTGAGATATGAAAATATGGAATGATTATTAGTTCTAAATGAATAAATTTATATAAATATCCATAATTTGACAAAAGATATGCGGCCCACCATTAAATTTCTTATAAAATTTTAAGTAGTTGTCAGGAAAAGAAAGAGTTATTATGTCCAAAACCCAAAAACGTTTCGCACGCAATAAGTACATGCAGAAAAGAAACCAAGTAGCAGAATATTCAGGCAGTATTATTTCTAAAACTTCCCCCAACTTGATGATAAGAAATCATGTAAGGCACTGTAAGAAACTACCTGCTGATAGTTTTCTAGTTCTGATATTGCTCTATGTCCACTCAACAACAACTCAATATGGTTGATTCTCGGTGTTAGTAGTGGGGATCTTGGTGTCAAACTTCCAGTGGATAAGTCTTTTGTACTAAGATCTGGGGACAAAGAAGAGCGTGTATTGCATGACATTTCAGGTGAAATATGTAGATCTTCAATAGCAGAAGTGCCATCAATGTCAGGGGCACAATCAAACATGTCTACAGGGAGTCGATGGGACTGTCTGTTAAGTTTAGGTGAAAAGTCATCAATGCCTTCTTGTACAATTGGCAGAACTCTATCAAAATTTGCATGCGAAGAATCTGTTCTCTTTAGTGTGCCTTTTGGCGTCCACGATTCCAATATCTTTTCAAGAATTTCTGCAACTCTTTCAAGTCGTTCATTCACTGTTAAGCCTTTCAAGTCACATCTGTCACAAATTGTACATATTCGAGAGTGTTCCTCCACATGTACAGTTGGAATTTCAACCTCACAAATACGACAGATCATTAGGGTCTCACAAGTAACAGTTTGATTATCTCCCCACAATCCCCAAGGAACTCTTTGAGCTCTTCTCTTGCCTTCTAAATGTTCAGTATTGGATGAAGGGGTATCCACAAAGTCATCGCCATGACCCTTCGCACCTTTAGCATTCATCTGACCTGATTTATCCATGGGGGGTGTTTCAACTGAATCGGGCCCTCTCCGATTTCTCTCAACAGCAGATGGAAGCTTCTTCCAGGATGACATCCTATAACTACCTGATGAATCTGCACTTTTGGCAGTGCCAACCTCCACACAGTCAGTTTTGCTAGCAAGATGTTGGTCTCCTTGATCAGGTTTTACAACTAGAATTCCCTCTTCTTTCCCATGAGATTTAGTAATTTGCTTCACTACCTTTTCCTCCATAATTTGAGCAGGATAAACTCCTAGATCACTAAATTGGTGAAAACCCAGAATGTGCTCTTCTTCATAACCACTCTCCTTTCTAAACTGGACGAGACGAGTACACCGAGTGAGGATGAAAAGAAGCCGGGTGTGAACCTGTTTAAGAACTCCCATTGGTAGCTCCTGGCGTCGGTCATCGAGCTTCTGTACAATGGCTTCACATTTCGCCCAAAACTCATCAGATGACATCTTTGCACATTGTCTAGCAACCACCAACAAATCTTCCAGACTCTCTCTCCCTTCAGGTTGAGAATGTGATGTCCTTTCAAGTATACCCACTAAATCTCCAGCAAATGTACCTAAGTCAGAATTTACTTCCTCTTTTAATCTATCAAATTTTTCTCTGATTGCAACCATAACTTCCTGAAGAACCAAGCAAGCAACTGGGTGATTAAGCAGGAAAAAGATATAACAACATATCCAAACATTCTACAGGCTAAAAAGACAAGCATATACTTCCATATGCCCCAATGCTCGAGGCTTCCAAGCAGGATAAGCTCTAACTCCCTTAGAATTAAGTTCATGAGAGAAGCTCTTGATATCTGGAGTTCTCCTCTTTAACCCACTTGTGACGCGCAGTATTTCTCGGACACGTGGAGACTGAATTTCTTTTGCAAGCGAGGTATTATTGTCCTGCAAAACAGCACATCACTCTTGAATTTCTCGATCAACTTTCTCAAACCAACAAACCGTGGATTCAAACTCAAATATTTAGTGCTTATGATTGTGTAGTACACAATCGGATGAAAAATAAGAAGAAACTGATGGAAATTTAGTCTCAATCAATTACCTCCAAACCTACATTAAGATCCGGAGGTTGTCTCAAAGATTTTGATTGATTCCGCGGGATCTTATTCCCTGCAAAAAAAAAAAAAAGAAGAGTGAAGAACAGTTGGAAAAGAAAATATGTTGCCCTTGATAAAGCGTTGAACTAATAAATCAGCCTGTAACGACTTCTAATTAAAATTCGAGTAAAAGAAACTGAACTAAAAATTAAATAAACAGAAGAAGTACCTTGATCCTTTGAGGAGATTTGTGGCGGAGCCTGAACGTTACCTTTCCCATCCTCTCTCTTATTTTCGACATCGATTGAGGTCCCTATAGACGAAGAGAATCGAAGCGGTGAAGGAGCAGACCTGGTCCGGATATGGTTTAACCCAAGTGACGACGCCATAATAATCGAAGAAACATCCATTTCTTCCTCTTCTCGCTCTGGTCCATTACACGCAGCTCCATCTTTCGGAGCTCGGCGAAGAGGGATCGGAGGTATCTTACGAAGTTTGGCTCTAGAGGTCGTCGATTGATCCGTTTTTCCCCGAGATTTCTCCGACGAAGGGAGAGACTCCGACATGAATGCCGCTATGAAGTTTCCGGAACGACGGTTTCAGATGCTTCTCCGCATTGTGAGTGTAGGGGGGAGAGAGAGAGAGTGATGAGAGCGACAGATAACGTCTTTTTTCGCGGGAAGAAGGGAGGTCCGAGAGCGACACGTCGGGTTGTTCGTTTGAAGAATTTAAAACGTGCTTCCCGCTATCTCGTCGTTATACCTGTTGTCTAAAAGCCGCGTCCTCCTTGCCTAACGCCGTTACTCGCCGTTAACGAACATTCATAAGATACAAATTCATCATTTAACTTTGAGTAACCTTCTAACGCCGTTAATTACCCTTAACTAACCTTGAGAAATGCAAGTAATTATGCACTCTTATTTCACCTCATCTTCCTTAATTGGTTCCATCAATTTCTTGTATATTATTCTATTCATGCTTTTTAATTCTTAATTTTTTAAATGAAAAAAGTTTATAAGTATAATTAATATAATAAATAATAAATAGTTAAAAAAATTATTAATCAACGTTCCTTCGATAGAATGAACATATCAAGTGTAACATCTTTAAATTTCAAAAAAATAAATTTAAAATTTGAGTTGAGATAAAATCTAAATTTTTATGTTAGTCAAAATTCATATCTCCTAAAATATTAACTGCATCAAATAGTCTAATTAATTAAGCGTAGATGAATCTTTGAAAATTCATTAAAATCTCAGTCTTACCCGATATAAGATTTAGAATTTTAACAAATCAAGCTTCTTGAAAATCTTGTGAATCCAAATTTAATTTTAAAAAAAATATATGTAATACATCCAATAAATCCTGAAAATTAATATCTAAGATTGAAATCAGATCCTAATTTTGAAATAAAAAATCTTTGATATTTGCAAATCCAAGATAAGTTAAATCAAATTTGTTATCTTTCAAACTTTAAACTTAAAGATTTCATTGAGTTAAATTCAATCGAATTAAAAAGATAATTTCTTAAGATTAGGCTCAATTTGTTGGAAACTCTACCCAATACACGGACAAAAACAAAATATCTTCGGAAAAGTCTCATTTTTACTTCATCAATTTCAACAAAATTTTAAGCCAAAAAGACTCAATTTTTTAAGAATGATCAATTACAAGAATGAGATGCTGAGATGTAGCCCTAACTCATAGAAGAAATCGTAAACTTGGTGAAGAGAAGAAGTTGATCCGGAGGAGAAAGAATAATTTTAGGCCGAATTCCAACTCCACAAGACCGATCTAGTCAGATCCAACTCAATATTTTAAGTAAGAATTCACCTTATTTTGATGCACATATACACAAACTAATTTTATACAATATTAGAATTAATTGTGAAATAGTTTATTTATGCAACGAAGCTCATACGAACATTGAGGAAACTCATAACTTTGAATTCTTAGATTTCAAGTAAATAAGACAATAGTTTTAAACCTTTTGACGAAAAGTCTTATATCACAAAACATAGTATGCAAAAGTATTTTTTTTTATATTCACTTATTATTTATTTTGATTTTTTAATTGAACACGCATGGTTAGACATTGACATAAATATGCAAAAAAATAAAAATGGTAAGACATCTTGTATGTATATGAATCTGATGGAATTGATGAAAAGTGTGTAATGGTAAATTATGAACGACAATGAAATGGTTACGTTTGAACGATAATGAGATGACTATGCTTGAACAATAATAAGATGACTACGTTTGAATGATAATAAGATTGCTATGTATCAATGAAAATGAGATGGGTAAGTCAGAACAAAAATTGAAAAATGAATTCCAAATAGTATATAACTGTTAAGTCTCGATTCGATAACACGTGATATTAGTTTGTACAAGCATGTGTTTTACTTGCTAAGATTATTTTCATTAGTAGTTTTGTCGTGTAGGTGCATTTATATTGAGAAACATGTAGCTGATCGAGATTATTTTAGTTTGCAGGCGAACAAACACAGGAGGTGATCAATAATACATTGGCGTAGAATAAAAGAATTAATGTACTTATTTATTGGATGGATATTATAATTTCAATAAATTTAAATGGTGAAAGCCACCCTATTTCTTGATAATCGTGTAATATGTTTTTTAAAAATTGATATAGAATTAAAAACTTATGAATTAATCAATGTTATATAGAATTAAGTTTCGCACAACTTTTAATTTGGAGTACATGACAATTTATGAGCAATTATTTTGACATGAAATAGAATTAAATAAATTGAATCATAATAAATATTATTAAATAATATTCTTGTATTTAAATAAATGATTGATGATTTTTTAATATTAGTAAATTTGTTCAATCATAATAAATGTATAATTCAAGTTTCAATAGAGGATTTTATAATAAATTGCAAAACTATGATTTAAATACAATCTAATCAACTTTGATTCGATAACTAAATACGAGAAAAATTTATTAGAGTTTGTTAGCGTTGGTATCATTACACACTAGATTGATGAAGACTTGAACTAATTACAAGCTAACAAGTATTTAATCCAACTCCGGGGTTGATACAAGATCGCACAAATTCTGGGTCGTAGAACAAAATAGTTGTGATCTTGAACGTAGAATCATAAAGATCTACTTCTTAAGTACTCGCATTTCTAGCGAAAAGGCAAAAAAAAAAAATTATTTACCCGAAACGAAGCATGAACTCAAACTCAAAAATCAAAGATGGATCATAATTTCAGTTGACATTATTAATAATTTTCATCACATTTAAAATCATATGATAAATCTTGCTTCAAATTAACATAATCAAATTCCATCAAAACATGATGATTAGGCTCAAAAACAAAACTTTCATTTCCTCTGCAACGCTTAAATTCTCAACATAAAAAAATTGATACTCCACAATCCATATTCAAGCTACTAGAGCAAGCAAACGTGGATTTTTTTCTTTTTGCAAGTAATAAGGTTTGATACAACATAAATATGAAAACCGACATTCAAGCATCGGCAATTGTAACCTCGACCTCCACACCTGGTTCAATCGAAATTGATGTAATTTGCTTAACCACATCAGGGGAGCTGAAAAGGTCGATAACTCGCTTATGAACACGAAGCTCAAATCTATCCCATGTGTTGGTACCTAAGAAAGCAACAATTTTTGTAATAGTAGTTTGATTCGTGATATAATGACAAAGTATATGTTTTATATTTGTAACATGGAGATTAAATAATTGATCACATTAATATAAATGCCTCTAATAGTGCCGTATCTCCAGAAACTACATTATACATTATCACATACTTCAAAAATAATCTTAAGTTATATGACATAGAACCATTAACTCACAAAAAGGAAAATTAAAACTATTAAACTTGGATCACAGAAGCAAAACAGCAATATAACATACAGTCTAAAACTATTGAACTATTATCATAAATCATAATAATATTTGGTGTGACCTAGTCTCTTTTATATAGCCGTATATCCCCACGAAAATTAAGTAAATTAGCACTAGTCAACCAAACATATACATCTTTACAACTCTTCAACTTTAAGAAGTTTCATTTGCACATCTATAAATAACATGTGTAACGCAACCTAGTGTAGATTTACCATATCAGTAAAACTAGAAACCCCTGGTTCAGAAACCTAACAACTACATCAATTACAGGTATTATATTTCCAAACTAAAGTTGGATTGATTAAATCGAATCAAGAAACAACAGAAAATCCAATTCAAATTTGTAAATCAAACAAAAAAATTACCTTCTCCACAAGGAGACTTCCTCGTCGTAATGTTCAAAACCTTTGTGGGCATTCTCACAGGTCCCTTAACCCTCAGCTTCTTGTCCTTGGCACCTCTGATTAAATCGGCACAAACTGTTGACAAAATAAATTAACAAAGTTAGACTAAAAATTTCTTTAAAAATCCTGTCTTGGTCATCGAATTTGAAATAAATTAGCCCCTAGTACTTGAAGATGTTTTCTTCAGTATATTATGTGAAAATTGTTGATAATTTATACCATAATTTCCAATTAGACTGCTTCAAAATAGTCATGTTCAATTGCTGCAATTGAAGCTTTGAGCGGATTTCTAAGAGAATTCTCAATCCAGAATAAATAGAAAAAGAAAAAGGAGGATAAATGGCAACAACACTTCAGAGGGAAAATGTTCCATAAATTAACGACAAAACTCATTTATTCAACCCTAGCTTCTGAAGATAATTCTACGCCAGAAAAATAGAAGCAAAAATACAAAATACAAATGAACGGACAACCATAGATACTTAAAAATCCAAAAGCAAACCAAAACCTTTCTCGAGGTTCTTGACATTTTTGGATGAGAGTGTAATCCTTATCTTATGGATCTGCAGCTGAGGCTCTTCCAAACCAGGCTTTGTTGGCTTCATCGCTGCGTATGCCATGCTTACTCTTCCCTGGCCTCTGAAAACTCAAAACTCATCAGAGTTTACCAAAACTAATAAAGATGACCCAAATCACGAAACAAAAAAAAAAATTCCATAAACAAACACACAATCTGAAACATAACAAATAAAGAAACCGAAACATGAAAGGAAAAAAAAAAAAAAAAAGATCAAGACACCTGAATTATGCACGGAACCTGGAACAAGCTCTTAGCTTCGACAGAGAAACCACGTTGAAGTGAGCGAAAGCTTAAATACGTCTCCAGTCGAGTGGATTAGGGTTTGCGGTTGGATTTCAAAGTCTCGGCCCAAATATGATCACAGGTCCATTCAAACATTGCGTTTATATGGATGAATTTTTTTAATTATTATTATAATAATTAAGATAAATTATAAATAATTATAATTAAATACTAATTCTTTTTAGGGGATTAACGTGAAGTTATAAATAATTAAATAATAATTCACCCTTAAACGAACTTGGAGCGTATGTATGACTCTTAACACATCCTCTGCATGCAAACAATGACACATATTATTTACGTCAATGCTTTTATTTGACATCTCGTTCAAACAATCACATCTGTCGGTAATTTGCCACCCATTGTTGCATTCATCTTTTATTCTCGAGATTACCGAGAAGTGGATGATTTCGAGTCTCGACCGTCGATTCATATTTCAAACTTCATTTCACCTGAAAATGTTCATTTATTTTTACAAAGGGAGGGGGTATAATTAAGTAACACCTACATAAAAAGCTAGGTAGATAATAAAGATTTTAGTTTTACATAGCCAAATAAAAAAAGGAAAGGCACAATCAAAGGAAAAGATCAACTATTATGACGATCACTCTCGTGATCCATCTCTTCTGCATCCTCAAAACGTTGATCATTGATTTGGAGCTACAAAAGAAACAAGAATGAAATCAATCCCGGACCATAGTGTAAAATTTCATAACCCAACCAAACTAATCAAGTTTGCAATGACCCAACAGGACATACTAGAAGTATAGATTGAATTTTACCAACATCAATTGATCAAACTTAATTTTCATCTACAACAACTGAGGAAAATTAAAGTAAAACTGAAATGCATGTTCAAAGCCTAACCTCGAGCACGTTACGAGCCAGATCATGATCGCCATTTGAGTACCCAATTGGGTTTGTTCTATTATGTGAGAAGCCGTCCTCCAGATCTCCCTCGTCTGTAAATGATTCAAAAAAAGGAACAATATTTAAAAGTTTTCTTTTATAATTAGGACATCGCGTCTTCATTAAACTACAAAAATGCATACCTAAGATATCACCTTCCACATTATCAGCACTGAAAATCCAGTTATGCCCTTCCTCTTCATCTGAACAAAGCATAGCAATAAAAAACCTGCGTACATTATTCAATATGGAAAAGAAACACCATAATGATGCAATTTTTTGTGAGGCTCAAGTTTAGAAAGAAGTGCACTCGCCTTCATTTGGTTCTGGATTAAGCTCGGCACACTCACAGAATATCTCAAAAAGAACATCCACTGTGTAGAGCAAGAAATCAACATATCAGTCATTTCCATGATTTTGTAAAATATATGTCTGACTTGAAATTGAATCTGAGGAGAAAGAGAAAACTAAAAAGTACATTGACTAGGATCTGAAGGTACAAGCCTCATTTCTCTAATCTTGGAAAGATCTGAGGAACTGTTATCTTCTTGGTCTGAGTCCTCAGACTCCTCTTCATCATCTTCTATATCGATCTTAGCAAAAAAAAAGAATAAAATTAAAATTTAATAGAACAAAAAGAGAGTGACTTCAAAATACATATAGTGACTAATATAATCTTTCTAACAAGCAATAAAAGAATATTGACAACAGTAGCAAAATCATGCTGGATACAGCAATTCGTTAGGTCAGTTTTATAATGACAGATACAGAATTGAATTGGATTTTGTCACACATTCATTACATATAGAAAAAGACGTCAAATTTTGTCATGCAAATGCTTTATGCAGAATGTGCTAAAACACAAGTTTCCAATTCATGTAATGATTTGGTTCTAACATATTTCAGAATTTTGTGAGTGCACGCCATGATGAAACTTGTGGTTATTACAATTCTTTTCCTTAATTTTCAGTCCTGATGAGACATCAAAACATTGGTAATTGGTATCAGGAAAATTCTTACCTTTACGGAAATGAAAAAACTATTAAAGAATAAAAAAAATTTATTTAGTAAAAAAACTAGGGTGAAATCCATTATCATTTTCAAATAAACTTTACTCTTGGAAAAGTTATAGCTGGCATGATCTGCTAACCGTCAGTTTTTGCTTCTACAAATTATGTATTGCCACAATCAACATGGCATATTTTCTCAATGAGTAAACTTCTCAATACGTATAAAGAAAAATAAGTGAATAAAAATAAAAAAGAATGTATGATATGATATTCTATCCCTTCAGCTACCCCAAAGATAAAATAAAATGAACAAATGAAAGAGCTCTTAAAATTTCATGAAAATAAAAATAATAATTTCTCCAAGAGAAGACATTGCTGAACCTATAAGAAAAAGGGAACAGCACTTGCTAGTTTACAGCTTTGGATATACGTACATGAGTAACTTCAAAAAATAATAAGTTCAGTATTTAAGAACAAGGTTTGTCAGATTTAACATGCATAAAAAACATAATTTGAGGGGATGATTTCAACAAGAAACCCCCAATGATGTTCAAATATTCAAACATAAATTTTAAAGACAGAACACCATAACCTTCCAAACATAAAAATCTATCCCATCACAAAATTGAACTAATCGACTTCAGATTCAATAATGGCTAAAAACCAAGAATAGAACATTATTCACTCCAAAGAACAAAACCTCAGGCCTTAAACTTGAATATGAATACCATAACAAGTATTAATGAATGTCAAACTTTAGAGTACACACCTGCGTGTAAATGCAAGGAGAAATATAAGCCTCTGGATCCCTTGATATAGCATGCAGTGACAGGCACAAGAAATCAACAGCATAACCTTTTTCCTTGTCCACATCACTCAGCCACACAACTTGCCTGCAAAATGCCATCAGTTTGTTCAATACCTCTCCTCAATCAAGTGAAAATTGTAAGAAAATTCAGGAAAAAGAACAGACATTTCAAATAGGATTTCAATTTTGAGTAAAGACAGTTACAACTTAGAAGAGCACTCCAACTCCATATCTTGAGGAACGTTTGAATGAAATAAGTTTATGCGAAGGATATTGTTCCTTAAACAAGGAAAAGCTAACTCAAATTACTAAGTTTCCAAATCAATTTCTCTCCACTCGCAATACAAAGCAAATAAACTGAAATCAGTCCATTTCTTCTTCAACAAATTCGTCGAGCACAATCATTCTCAAAATCGTTTTTTTATAAACGCTTCGCATTATTGACCCCGAAACACTGAGTGTAAGTTGGTATTAGTTCTGGAATTTGTGAAACTCAAGTGTTGTTACGCGTGTAAAATCCTTACGAAAAACCTAACTTCTCATAACTTGAACATAATACAGACTAACATAGAGAGACAGAAAGAGGGAGAGAGCGAACTTGGTGGTGATGTATAAAGTGCCAGGAGACTCAGGAGGCCGATTGGCGAGGACAATGGCGACACCAGGCTGAACGTGGACGAGCTCATCATCGTTGCCCAGATCAAGAAATGGTTCCCCAGTGCCTTCCCCAACTCTCTCAGTAAAAAGTCTTAGCCCCACCGCCATGTTTTTAATCCACAAAACTCGAAATCACTGAACAAAAGATTCGGGAGAGGATTTCTGGATCAAACTACAAGAAACTGTCGAATTTAGACAGGAGGGGCTTACAGTGTAGGGTTTTGGGGAAGCGCCAAATAGGGAATAGAGGCGGCCTTCCCGGGCAAAGAAATGTTAAGCATACTTTTCCTTTTTGCAATAACACCCCTACACTATTCAATTTACTATTGACATCCTCACAACCTGAGTCACGTACTACATATTTTTAAATTAAACATTGTAACACTAAGTTTTAATATTCTAAATAATTCCAATAAATTCCTGCACAATTTGATCAGAAGATGCGCTGGGTGTGCATGTAATGTTATGTTAAGATACCAAAATTTGATATTTATGCTTCAAAAATACCATCTATTGCCCTCGTACTTGTATTTTTATAATAATAATATTAATTTTTTTCTCTAATAAGAGGACACAATTATGTTATAAATAATTAAATAATAATATACTCACGATTACTCTTTTCATAAAATTGTAATAAAATTGGCCTAGTACTATGCCAAAGTCAATGAAACAGTTAAGGCTGAATGATGAATGTGCTTTATAAGCTTAGATTAAAAGACTGGATGCTCAAAAGATGGCTCCATTCAAATATAATTGAGTCAAGCAAACCCTTTGGGCCAAAAATATAAAAGTGCAAACCCTTTGGGCCAAAATATAAAAGTGAAATATATCTAATTTTGCTCCTAAAAGAATTACTCTTCTCTTTCTTCATTTTCCAAGCTCAGGGTTCGGGATTTTACATGTACTTAGAATAGAGTAACAGGGCAAAGAGTAAATGCGGCACTAATTCAAAAGTAAAGTCAAAGCCCACTAGAACTTGATAAATTGACCGCAAAATAAAATGAAAATTGAAGTCAAACACAAACATAAGAGTCAATCTTTCTTTTAGGCACTGACCAAACACCTCTCTTAAAATGAATTCCCAATATCACGAAATAGACATCTTTTTAAGCTGGAATATCCAATACTTTCAAAGACACCCCCGAAAAACTGAGCTCAGAAATGAAATTTAAGCCACTAGTGTGCTGGCAGTGGTTGACTCGCTGCGCCAAGAAAAAACACAAAATCAGGAATATGCTAATATCAACAAAGAAACATTAGCACAAGATTCACCCATTATATGATACGCCAACAGTTGACATTTCAAAGTGATCCTACTCAACAATCTACAACCATAGATTATGAAATGATTAGCGTGACTCGTTCAAAAGCACGGTCCATCAAAAGAATAAAATGTACCCATAAAAAGCTTTTAGGATGTTAAATTTCTAGCTTAAGAACCTAACATCAAGTTAGCTCGAATCTCGTATTATGATACTGAGGCCACCTGACACAAAAGTGCAGATCGCTTAAAAGAAGAAACTAAAGTTCTATAGAGCTTGATTAAAATACAGAATTTTAAGATGTATTGTTGAAGGCTCTACCACTTTATCCGCATCAAACCCACAAACCATTTCGGCATTCTGCAGTTGGCAAGAGTAGCTAATTCATCTTCTTAGTAAACAGAAGGATGAATTTTGACAGGGAATCAACTTAAGATCTTTGAAGAACAGTAAAAGAAAACATACTACGTTAAGCTCAAAATTTAAAATCTAAAATCAATCCATTCTAAACTGAAGACAAAAAACGATTAATATAATGTATTGAGAGAAAAAGAACACCACCAATAGAAATCTTGTACAAAATCAAGCAAAAGTAAGAAAATGCTTACTATTTCCAGACAGGTGGGAGCTTCTTTGTCTTCTTGTAGTATCGAGCAAGCCTGTGAATTCTACTCTCAACTAAAATCAAACGGAACTTAGAGTCCTTGTCCTTCCTGTTCCTCTCCAAATGCTTCCTAATTGATACTGCCTTCTTTATGAGATGATACAGATCCTCAGGAATTTCAGGAGCAAGACCTAAACAACAAAAAAAAAAGTAACAATTTTATTCATCACGAAAACAACGATAATCGAGCAAGCATGGCAGTCTACAACAAGCGAAATGGGTCCCTACAAAATAATAAGTAGAAATAATCAGAAGAAAATAAACATACCGTGAGCCTTGAGAATACGCAAGATCTTGCTTCCAGTGACGCTCTTGACCTGAGCAATGCCATGAGAATCACGAAGAATAACACCAATTTGCGACGGCGTCATCCCCTTTTTAGCAAACTTGCATATGTTATCTTCCACCTGATACCAAATTTATTCACTAACCCCGCATTGAACCAGTACAAACTCTATCCCGATGACGAAAAAGCCATAAGTATGAACAAACACACAGAAATTATAGACAAAAATTTCTTCATTCTAGCAAAACTGTAGAAAAACTAATATTACTTACATCTTGAGAAGAGGTTTTGAGCCAACTCGGCGGCGTTCTCTTGTAAGGCAGGGCTGATTTGGAGATACCCTTACTGAAACAAACAAATTCATAAAATACAGAAGATCAGAACTCAACACAGCCAAAAGAACTACAGAAATAGAGAGAGAGAGAGAGAGAGAGAGAGAGAGAGAGAGAGAGAGAGAGAGAGCACAACAGACCCGCGACTGTGCATCCGACCCATGTTGACGGCGAAGGAGGAGGAGAAGCCGAAACTCGCTAACCCTAAGTTGCACTAGACTGATGCCAATGGTTTAGAACAGTTCTTAGGTCAAGATAATAATAGATATGCATCGACCTCATTAATGGACCGGGCCTGGCCGGGGAGATCCTAGAATAACAGAATATATTATTTTGGGTGAGCTGGATCGGGTCATACAGCCCATTCCTTTGGCCCAAAAATATATTTAAATGCTAAATTATTCCTATTATTATTTAGTAAGGGTGGGACCCGGTTCGAACTGGGTAACAGTTTCATCTGACTAAAATCGATTGGTGAACCAAACCGACAAGAATCGACAATCTTTGATTTGATTGTCGATTTTACTTCAAAAATTCTGAGTAAAACTAACCTGAACCGACCTTAGCAAGTAACCTTAAATGTAATTTTGCTTTGATTTTCAATTTTCATCAAGAACTCTATCAACATTCTTCTTCTTCCTTACTTTGACGATCGACTATGGCTTGACGAGAGCTCTGATTCTCTTCTACCATTGCATAGTTATCGTCTCTCATCTCTAGCTCGAAGTTCTCAACCAATTGAACTTGACCAACAATTAAACTTAAAGAGTCTTTTACAAATTATTAATTAATAAAATATAAATGATAAATATTAAATATTATGTTGGCTATATCTATATTTTAATACTCATTTTTCAAATTTGTATGATGAAAAATGTAATATCTATGAATTTTAAAATTTTCAAATAAACTTTTTATGTTTTTTTGAGGTCAACTCATTTGTTTTAACTCAAAAAGTTAGCATTTGCCACGTATAATTTCTTCAGTCAATCGGTCAAAGCGGCACTTTGAATTTACTGCATGAATGAATTTCTAAAAGTTTGTGCTTAGAAAATGATTGCTCTTTCAGTTTGATCGAGTCGACTCATTTCATCTCGCTTGGTAGACTGTCTGCTTTTGAAAATTTGTGTATGTATTTCAATTTTCGTAATGCTCGTTCAGATGTCCTTAATCTAGCCATAAGTGTCTAATAGAACTTTTGGAATTTCCCTTATTTTGTTGTATCTAAAGAGAATGTGTGTGTGTGTAAATTAAAATAATATTATATGAACTAAATTAAATTTTATATCAATAAAGTTGCACCGCCACAGGGAGAGAAAGAAATCGAGGGGAGAGAAAGACTGAGAGAGAGGGAAAAGAATCATCAATCGATCGGACTCTGATCTCGGCGGTAAGTGAGTTTTTCTACTTATTTTTCTCCATCAAATGTTAGAATTTTCAATGTTTTTGTTTTCTACCTAAAAACTCCGCTCCACCTTGGATTTTGGTATGTTTAGGATGGAAAAGTTGTTTGAAGTGTGAAAAGAGCAAGAAATGGGGAAAGGTTCGGTCGAACAGTGGAAATTTTTGCCTTCCGAATCCCAATGCCAATTAGCACTGCGATGCTGCCAATGGGTCGGCCTTTGTTGCACTATCCCAATCGGATCGGACGATGCTAGACCAGACCGAGTAGGGATCTGATATTTTTTTCATTTTTCATTTCTTCTTCTTCCTCTTTACCTAATATTTATCGAGGGTATTTTTATAATTTCCGAGACGATTTTGACAGAAACTTTGACCGTGTTATTGAACTGCCAAACGATGTTAGAAAATTTCCTTGACTGTGTCTTTTGACTCGTTTCGGCATTCTAAATGAAATGATGGTCTTTGTTCGTTTAAATTCAATCTTAATTGTTTCGAAAGTCAACCGAGGTGAAACCTTAAACTCTGTTATTAGTGTATAAGTTAGAACCTTACAAATTAAGTTGGTTGTATTGTTATTAGATAAATCTTGGGGGGAATGTATGGGGTTTTGAAGGTCGAGCATCCAACATTAAAACTCGAGTGTTGTCGATGTTGCACGTGTAAATCAACATATCGTTTAGTAAATCATAAGTTGTTACGAGTTAGGGTTCCTAGTCCCGGATTAGTAGTCTCTTTCTTACTGTCCCGTGTTGTATTATAATTTTTTATGTCAAATTTGTTATAGGTTCTGACGATATTCTTATTTTGGTGCTTGACTCCCAGTAACGAGTCTCGGCTAGCCAATAATCGGTCATCGTCATCAATGTAGAAGTTTCTATATTGTACTGTTTTACATTGCATTACATAATTTTTAAAATTTTATTTCGATTGTTTTGAGTTGTGTCCGTGCTTGAGCAACCGGAGTCATTGTTATGCACATTTTGCTATGTGAAGCCTGTTTGATCAACACTTTGTGAAAAAGGTGATAGGGCAATGATGACACACTCCTTAGGGACTCGATAGTATCTAAATTTGGCTAGGATACTTTTACTTAATGTACTGAATGGTGCCATGCTGGAGTTTGCTCGGTGACCGTTAGAGGACGTTTTTATCAATGGTGTTGTGTTGGAACTTGCTCATCGGCCGCTATTTGATTCACGAGTTGTACTGTCACTGAGAATCTCGCTAGTAGCTCGGTTAACATGATTGAATCTTCTGATTGCTATCACTTTTCAGCTTCTTTTTTAACTCATGAGGTTGTCGGATCTACAGTTGTCACTTTTCTATGATAGTATGCTGGAAAAATCTTTGAGTGATTCAGTTTTTTCACTAGGGTTGTTTTCTGACGAAAATGGTAACGATTTAGTTTATGTATTATCTATGTATGTATCAACGTTTTTGAAACTCTCATCCATGGCTTGTTAAATATATTTTTAAAATAGTAATAAAGATATGATGATTTGAAAATTATTGGTTTGTGGAGCCTATTTTTAACTTGAAAGAAGTCGTTTTTTTATATAAATTCATGCACTGTATTTTTATAACTGATCATAGTTTTGAAAAAAAAAATAAATAAATTTAGTTTTCCATATGCATATAAGTATGGCATAGAGTTTCCTACTGAGTTAATCCCTCACCGCAATGACCCTTCTTCCATCTCTCAGTTTAGAATCGTGTAAGTTGATTTTGTGGTTGTTCATTGATGAGTGGATCTTTGTCTTCGTTCCCTTCTTCCATGCGAGTTGTATTCTATCTTGGTGATGATTTCCTTAATTAATTATTTTCTACTTCATAGTCTATATTAATTATTGGGTGTTATGATTTATATTTATTGCACAATATTTTATTAGATTATTTAAGTTTCTTGCATAGTACCAGATTGTAATAGAAAGTACTATGAACGAGGACAAAAAAAGAAGCAGAACATGAGCATATGAAACATGAAACTACTTAACTAAAACATAACCAATTGACTTGGATAATCCTCGAGCAACTTGAAATTACTGTGGAAATTTGTATGTTTGTCATGTAGTACGAAATGAGACTTCAAACTTGAACAAACACATAAGTGCTTGTAATAAATTATTGGCAACTTTAGACAAAACACGGAAGACATTATTGTTTCATAAAAAAATATAGTAGAAGAAAGTTGGTTGTTTGTGTGAAATTATTTAGTGTAGAAAAATGTCAAGAGAAACTCGCTAGAATGATTGTGATTGATGAATTTTCTTTTAGTATTGTTGAAGGAAAAAGTTTTATTGATTTGTTCAACGAGTTGGAACTAAAATTTATTATCTTTTATCGCAAAACTGCTGCAAAAGATATTTTCAAACTCTATATAAAGAAACATAGTAAAAATTGTTATTTTTATGATATTATCAATTTTCAAATAAATTGTTGCAATTTTAGTGGTCAATGGGTCATAGGTTGACCTGTTTTATCGTTTAGCGACCATGTCAAATGTCGAGGTCAAATGATCAAAATCGATAATTTGAAAAATTATTATGTGGTAAATTTGAAGAAAATAAAAGTCGAGTAAATTAGAATTTACCTCGAGTTGGGACTTCAAAAAATATTTGAGTTTCACAAATTGAAATTTAAGAATATTATTTATTAAATAAAATATATTAATTTATATTTTATTTATTAAATTATTAAAAGAAATTTTAATTAAAATAAAAAGACTTCTTTTTTATAAAGGAAAACCATAATGGGCATTCCCTTTTTCACACAGAGACAGAAGAAAGAGACGACATGGAGAAGAAGACAATTTGTTTTGTGAAAATTGTTGCATTCTGAGGCCAGGGAAGTTATCCTTAAACACTGTGCAACAACTTTCGTGAAGGGACGTTGAACAATTGTCAGTTTCAAACTTTCGATTTTAAGTTTAAAGTTTAGGGTTTTATGAGAAATCTGACTCGAGATTGGCAACTCATACTCAAGATTGGAAAGTGTTTATTTGAGTAGATTTAATATTTGTATATGTTGTTTGGTTGATTAGTAGTAAAAATCAGCGAGGGGGGCGATTGTCGCTGAAAAATCATCTAAGTGACGACCTCTGTGGAGATAGGTTGACACTTTAAACCTTGGCGCTGAGACAGAGATGTGCAAGTGTCAACCACTTGAAGGAAGTGTCGACTGTGTACATTTTCATCTTCAAAAAGTGTCGACCCTTCAGAAGGTAGTGTCAATTGCTAGTTCATTTGAGATGAAACTCAAGAACTTTGAAGTGTCTATCACGAGTGCATTTTGGTTGAGACCCGAGAGATTTGAAGTGTCGTTAGCGTGATGAAAGTGTCGAACGCTGGTAGAACCGAGAGTTATAAAGTGTCGACTGTGGAGAGGAAGTGTCAACCGTACAGTTTTCATTTTGAGAAAAACATTTCTCCTCGAAAAAGTTCGCGACCATCTATGGATTGTCGAATTGGGTTCCTAATCTCGATATAGGACTCATCCTTGTGTCTCACTTAGTGTTTTATGGGAATTCAAAACTTCTGTTTTTTTTTTAGGCTCGGACAAATTTGTGGATTATTAACCGGTACCAGAGATGGTAGCTCCGACTGGTCATAAGAAGAATCGTCGTAGAGGTATAGATTTTATATTATTTGCATTGCATTGTTTTGATAAAAACCTATTTTGATGAGTTGTCACTGACATAAAACCTAATGGGGCTTGGTTGCCAGCACGTCTATTTTTACGTATATGTATATAAAGTTTTCCACGTTTATCATTGATATATGGTTTTATATTATTGTGATGGAGGATGATCATCATGATATTTTGGACGATTTGGTGTTAAAGTATTAGGAGTATATCCTAGTACCACTTCTACTATGTGAAGGTGGTCTTGCTTACACGTTAAGAAAATGGGTAATCGAGCATGATGACGCGTTTTTTGGATTTTGAATCTCTAAACCTGATCAAAATAAGTTTAAGTTAGACATGTCAAACAATCGAGTCAGGTCGGGCCGAGCTAGATGTAGTCCGGCTCACCGAACCTAACCAGGCTAATGATCTGAGCCTAATGAGGCAGTATGGAAAAATTTCAATCGGAGCCGGTTCGCAAGCCATGAGTTAAACGAGCTGAGGCGAAACGACTCAACAAACCTAACGAGTCGAGCATATATAAATATTTTCAGCTTACATTAAATTTAAAAAATTTCATTTAAAATTATAATAAGTATTAATAATTATATATCAATGATATTTACTCATTTAATTTAAAAATTAGTTATATTAATGTATATAAAATTGAATGTATTAATTAAAAAATTATGTGAGACTATCCAATAAAAAATATCATATAAATATCATTAAAAATATTTTGACTTATAAAAAGAAATTACGATTTGGAAAAAATTATAAATTCGAAAAAAAATTATAAATTTGAAAAAAAAATTACTTCAAATTATAAAAGAAGTTTAATAAAAAAAATCTCTAATCTTCAATATCTTACTGCGCAAACTATTCCAGAATTTCATCTTCTCGTTGTTAATCTTTGTCTTGGCGTCAGTCCAATCTTTGATACACATGAGTGTCTTCACAAGCTTCGGTGCAAGTCTTCATCTGTTCATCATAAACACGTCCACCTACATTAAAAGTAAATTCTGATGCTACAGTAGAAACAGGAAGCGTTAGTAGATCACGTGTCATTATATAAAAAATAGGATATGTGATAATTTAATTTGAATCCTAAAACAAATAACGAAGGAAACCTCGAGCTCATATTGGTCATGGGTTGAGAACGGAAAGAAAGTAACCATGGAATTCAATAGCTTTTTTCATTGCTTTTTCTACAGAAATTTTTTTGTTTAAAAGTCGATCAGGAGTAGTTAAAGCAGCTAAAGACTGACCTCCCTTCATGCCTTTTTTTTTTTATTTGAATAAGGTTTGAATGCTTACCTTTGAATAGGGAATAGTTTATCAATCAAGGTGTGGATGTTCTTATTTGGACATCTTGTTTGGGCTACAGGATTTATGTTCTTAATTTATAATTTAGTTTAGTTTTTTTACCTTATGACCGTTATAGTTACGGCCGCCGGGTGGTGGAGGCCCATATTGACTAGCATGGGATCTTTTCTTATAGAATTTATAGATAAAATATTAATAAATAGATATTTCAATTGGGGGACCTGTGAAAGGGCCCACACTGCGCAATAGTGCTGTGCAGGGGGAGAGAATAGAGCAAGGGCAGAATGAGTCCCTGTAATGATTTGAACTTTTATTACATTTTTGTCAATGATGTAATAAAGGATATTGACATATAAAAAATATATGAATATAAGTTGTATTGAAGAAATGATACATCAATAGAAAAAATTTAACATATAATTTATAATAAGTACATAATATTTTATGTTAAATTATATTAGATTATTAGTAGTGATAGAGAGGGAATTTTATTATTGTGTAACTAAATTTAATAATAGAGTTAAAAAGTCAAAAATTGATGTAAGTAATGAGGCATTTGGCGTTGATGGAAAAAAAAAGAGTTTATAAATAGGAATGAGGGTTAGAGAAAGATAAGTGAGAAATTTACTTTTAATCTAAAGATGACCTTCATGAGTTTTTATTTTTATTCTTTACCATTCTTATTAATTGGATTTAAACTTTATTTGAAGTCCAAAAATATCTATTTCAAGTTTCTCCTCTCCTTATGCTTTTCTTCCACAAAAACTCTTTACTTTTTTTCTCTCTGTTGATGCCCTAAATCACGAAAGCACTCTCTCTTTCTTTTAGTCTTGATATCTTCTCTATGTATTTCGTTTTAGCCGAAGAAACAAGCACCCTCTTCTCGCCAATAGTCTCCACGATTTGATGTGAGTTGTGCTATTTTTTATATAGAAGTATCGTCCTTTTTGAAATCCATCCGGTTGACTGCAAGTTTAGTGATTGCAAAATCAGTCTAGGTTGTTCGTTATCAAATTCAACATTTTTGAGTTTGCTGGTTGTTTTGTTCTTAATAGTCTTGTGATTATGATGGTTTCTTTGCAACTGATATTCTAGCACTATACTTCCGGTGCTTCTTTGAAGTCTAAGTTCGACGAGGAACTCTATTACTACATTTTAGTTTTGACAATATTGAAATGGAAGAAATTATCAAATTGTATAAGTATGTTCAAAAATAGGGGAAAACAAGACAGTTTGGGTTTGGCGAAACTGGTTCAATCAAATGGTTCTCAATTGATAAGTAGTTTTGGCATGTTAAAGTAGACTTGTTGTGTGAGCTATGAGCTTTTAAAATTGATGCATTTAGATAAGTATATTTAATGTTATGAATTTATGAAATTAATGCAAAATGTTGGTCATATTCCGATTTTAATCCAACGGATGGTTAATTGGTTATATTATGTTCAAAACCATTATGATTTGAATGTTAATAGTGAAATGCATATTATATATGTTTTCAAGTTATAAGGAATATTGATCAAATTGCTATAAATTGTGCTAAGGACATAATGTAAGTAATTCTAATGATTAAAATAGTTAATTTATACTTTATTATATTACTAGGTGGAGATAGTTTACATTTCCACCTTGATTTTGGATAGGTTTAGAAATTTTAATAATTTGGTTAAGATTGGAAAGGATGAATTGATAAATTGATATCGTTTTTATGCAAAGGATAATGAATTGTGAAAATTGTTTATTTTTAATTTTTATTAAATTGTTAAAACGTAAAATTTTGAAAACAATGTTTTACGTTAAATTGGAAATATTGATTTAAAAATCATTGCATGGGTGAGTGTATTGTTTTAAATATACATATCATTTGCTTTATAAACGTTTTAAAACATGCATTTAGAAAGAGGAAATTGGAAGTCTTGGTAACATAAGAATCAAATGGACTGCACTTGTCTCTTCATGTGCGAAGATTATGACTATGAAATTGAGTAAGAGATTAATTATATGTCTTCATTGGGTTGAAAGTCTTTAAATCTCGAAATGGAGCAATGCAAGAGGGGTTCTACAGCCTTACTAGAGAAAGCTCGGGAACTTGTGATGGTCATATGAACTCGATTTAGAGTAGATTGCATTTTGACACTTACAAATGAATGTTAAAAGCTATTGTTAAAAATTTGATTGAAAATATGATTTTAAATCATGGAAAACCTATTTAGAATTGCATTGAATTTAATTATATGTGAATAATGATTTCAAAAGATCATGGAATGTTTTAAAAGAGTTTGAAATAGAGCATGCATACATTTTATAAAAAAGATATGGATTTCAAAGCATAAATTGATTTCAAAATAATCACGAATAAGTGGAGGATGGAGTATGGCCCTAGATAGTGTAGATAGAGGCTAATTTAGCAATTCTAACCGCTAGACTTATTTGTTGAGCGTAAAACTCATTATGTGGACATTATATGTTTTCAGATAACGAGAATGTTCACCGAAACGGAAAGGTTAAAGCAACTTAAATAAACAAAAGAGGCATAGACAAAACCATCGAGGTAGATAATTTTCTTTTGGTAGTTGAGGCCGGATTTGATGTATAGAAATTGAATAAACTCTTTTGAACGATCACACCTGTGTGATCTAACTATGTAATAGTTTTCGCTAGAGAAATTTGATGATGATGATGTAAAACTCTAGTGTAAATATAGAAATGGAATATTAATATTGTTTGAAAAATTATATAGAAATATCTTAAATTTAAGATACCAAGTACTAGAATATAGAGATAGATGAAAATAGAAACGTAACCTTGCAAATTTGAAAATCGAGCTGCGTTCCCACCTCGGGAATCCTAATTGTCAGAGCCCGTCGGATCCGGTCCTGACAACCCCTGACCTCTGGCCAGCAGGCTGAACTCTGTAGAGTGCAACTTACCTGGCCTGTCGACCCAACGAGTTGACTCGTTGGTTAACTCGTTTGGCCCGGTCACTGGTTGGTTAGTGAGCCCAACATTTTGGCTCGGCTCGACCCATCTCATGGGATTGGGCCAGGCTCATCTTGCTACTATAGCGAGTCGAGCCAAACTTGGCCCGCTAAAGTAATGAGCTATTGTCTTGCTTTGCTTTGCAGGGTGAGTGAGCCAGAGAGGCCAGGGAGAGGGGGAAGGGTCAGGAGCCCTCAATGCACAACAACAGTGATGTGCAGTGGGAAATACGAAAGCAAAGGCTAGGGGGCTTGCCCCCTAGCCACAGGCTGCACTTTGCAAAGTGTAGCTTGCTTGGCGGACTAGGCTCGCGAGCTTGACCCGGTTCTCGGTTGGCCTGCGAGCCCAGCCTTTAGGCTCTGCCCGACCCGTCTCATAGGACCGAGCCTAACTCAGCCTGCTACAGTAACGAGACCATCGAGCGCGCGGGCTGGCATTTGTCAAGTCTAGTTTGAGTATTGTACTTGTATGAGTCGTGTTACTACCTAATTTTTGAATTGTTAGCCACCCTCATGACTTGGTTGGATCTATAGGTCGCCATCACCTATTATCTTGCTTTAAGACTCCTGAGATGTTGTCTGCTCTTCAGATTTCCCCCTTCTTGTGTTAGTGTGCCGGAGACGATTCTTGTGTGACTCTTTTTTTCACTGAGATAATTTTTATATAACGATGATGACATATTTTTGTATAGTTGTCTATATATACAACAATGTTTCACTCAATGTCTCATTGGTGGCTCATAGAGCTTGCTTTTAATAAAATGATGACAAAGGGTTTTCTAGAAAAATGTTTGGAAAAACATTATAACATGTCTGTGTCTTAAAAAGAAAGATAAAAGAAGTTTTCCATGCATTGCATTTAGTATAACTTATCTACTTATTTAGTCACTCGCGCAATTACTCCCTCCCTTCTAGGAGAGAACAAGGCCGGTGATTAGGAGTTTCTAAAGCATCTTCTTTATTTTAATTGTTGAGTGATTTAGTTTCCAATTGAAGATTCACGTATATTTGGGTTTGTATCATATTAACTGTTTGGACGTGGATATATAATTTTTTGAACTGTTGTTAACCTATTCCATTATCATATTTGTAGTCATTATGTAGATCTTTGGCTTTGAATTGTGTTCAAGATTTTCGCTGTAAACCAAACATTAGGCTGGGTGATCGGGCCCTCTCTGAGAATTAGGTCTCTCAACTCGACATTCTGTTAGGCCTGCCTCCTGAATGTTTCACAACTAATATTTGAACGACTATGCAAAATATAAATTACATGATGGTGACTACTCATTTCATTGATGCAAATTAGAATTTGCATTGAAAAATTAATAATTTTTGTCTCATTATTGATCATAAGGAGAAACTTTTGCTCAGATGATAAAAAAGTGTCTATAGGATTAGGAATTAAAGAGAGTTTTGACTTTCATAGCTAATAACGTTTCTTCCAATGAAGTGACATCGACTCATTTGGTTAAGAGTATTAAAAACTGGAAAGATTTAGTGCTTGATGGAGAGTTTATGCATGTTATATGCCTAGCTCATAATGTAAATTTAATTGTTTGCAATGACTTGAGAGAACATGATGAGTCTATTACGAAGATTCGTAAAACTGTATAATATGTCAGGTCTTTTCCTGCAAAGATGGTTAAGTTCAAAACAAGTGTTGAAAGTGCGAAGATTACATGCAAAAGTAGCGTGTGTCTTAATGTTCCAAATCGATGAAACTTGACATACTTAATATTAGACACTATTGAAAAGACTTTTGCAAGATTTTTTGAGTATGACATTCAATTCACAAGCGAGTTTCATGAAGATGAACAAGTAAATGGTCCTCCCACTTATGAAAATTGGTGTATCGTTTGAGAATTTATAATATTATTGAAAGTATTTATGATGTGACGTTGAAGGTTTCATCAACTTTGCATATTACCGCTAGTGTATTTTTCTCTTAAATTTGTGAACTTCATTGGATTATCAAGAAATATTCTACAAGAGATAACTTATCACTAAGAAACATGATATTTGGTATGCAAATTAAGTATGAAAAATATTGAAAAAATTTCAACAAAGTCAATCACTTGATGTATATAACTGTTGTGTTGGATTCACAATACAAATTGAAGTTCATGAGGCATTGCCCAATGAAGTTGCGTGGACTTGAATAATTAATGAGTTGATAATGGAATTGCAATATATAATTAGAGAAGATTGTACCAAGTGAATTCTTCAATAACTAACCTACAAGAAACTTCTAAACTTGTATTTGATGCTCTTAACATTAGGGATAAGGACGAGTTTGAGTAAACATTTCAAACATAATTGAACACTAAAGATGAATTGCACAATAAAAATGAAGTTGAAAATTATTTGTCAGACAAACTTGAGAATTTTTTCAATGATTTGGATATTTTGAGTTGATAAAGAATGCATACTTAAGAATATCTAACTTTGAGTAAAATAAAATGATGTCATTTTTTTCCTATTTCTACGGTTGCCTCAAAGTCGACATTCAGTTGTGGTGGCCAAGTGTTAGATTCTTTTCGGAGTTTGTGAGTTTGAAAAACTATAGAAAGTCTCGTCTACCTTCAATGTTGGATTCGTTGTTCAAATAGAATTAGCAATATCTACGAAACACTAAAAGAAGTAACCTAGTTTGAAAAAGATACAATTTTGAATTTGATATATTTTCCATATTTAATATTAAATGTTTTTTTTTTTTGTATATTTAGATGACATAAATAAAGAGTGATTAATGTTGCAGAGGTTGTGACTAATGTTGCAAAAGATTGCTACAGGGCATGAGACTATTATGAAAATATGCACAAGTTTTTGTTATTCTTCTTTGGGAATTTGATCAAAAAATTTTTACTGAGCAATTCAAAGGAGACTATTGAGTATTTCTTCTGCAATGACCGATTGACTGCAAAACAGAGATCAATTTCAGAAATAAGGCATGTCAATTGCCCGTTCTGTACACTAGTATTAAGAATAGGTCACTTGTATTGATAATTTCAAGTGTTTCACCCTCCCTCTTGGGTTGAAGTATGACCTTCTAATTTGGGCCAAGTAATGGGCTTCAACTATAAGAATTTGGGCCCTAGCAATTTGAAGCCCATCATTGGGCCCAACATTTGCACCTTTACCCTAAATACCACAATCCCAAAAGGGGAAAAGATATCGAGATTTGTTTGTTTTATTTTTGTAAAGCTTTCCTAAGTGTCCAATTAAATGTGGGCATAAAGGCTAAAGGCTTCCGCATAGGGCTCCGACCACTCTTTATTAATACATATATTATATAATTAATAGATTATTTTTACGTTTCTCTTTGCTCTACATTTGTTCATATTTTTAAATTAATCTAAAAATCTTTACATGGTTCTAGTTTTCCTTAAAAACAATATATAAGATTTTATCTACTTTATATTAAAACTTGTGGAATTGACATCCCAAAAAGCTATATAAAAGTCACCTATTACTTCTTCAATTCTTATTCTTTTATTTATAACATTATATAAAGTATTTATGACATTATAGTTATAATACATGAAAATAATGCAATCTAAACAAATGTGGTGTTACAGTGCACTCTATGAAGACAAAGACGACACAATATTCGGTTGATTATGAATGCTCAATCTATCCAAGGGAGGGTATACAATCTCAGTTCACTGGAAAAAATATTATAAATAAAATTCTATTTCATACTTAGTACATTATGTTTTTGAATAATTCAAAGACGTAATTTATGGGGGTTAAGATTCAAAATAGATAATATTATTGAGTAATTCAAGCATTTAAAGTAATAAACTTGAAAACATAAAAGATTAAACTGAAAATAAAGGCGATGGGCCAAAGCTTGTGTTGAACTTTTCGTGATAAAAAGAGATTCTCCAAAACACAAACCAAAAAGAAGACACCCTCACTTCTCTTCTCCTTTTTCACGTTGACTCTGACACCCTTCTTTAGAAATAAACAATTTTTTTAGATTAAGAATAAAATATCAATTATTTAATACTCAGTTTTTAAAGGAACAAACAAATATTATAATAAATTATGGTTCAAAAATTGTTTTTATTACCTAATGCAACATTTTTTTTTTTCTATTTCTCATATATACATGCTTTCTAAGAGACTAAAAAAAGACAGTTGGCGTAACTATTTACAATCATTTTCCTATGTGACATGTTTTTCTTTTTCGGGAAATTCATTCATAAATTATTTAAAAATAATGACGGTCCCTAGGTTTAGATTCCACTTTCTAATATTAAGTGACACCTGCTAGTCTCCAATCCTCTCATATTTTTTTATTTCTTAAAAAAAAAACCCCGTAAATTATGGTAAAATGGGTAATTATGGTTATATTTTTTATTTAAATTAAAATTTTACCAGCGTAGATTGTTAAGGAAAAAAGATTCTACTAAAATTTTTACTTGCAAGTTATAATGTTATAATCTCCGCTATACATTGCACTATTATTTGTTTTAAGCTTAAGTTTATAATTTGTTATATAACAAAATACGTTGCGTTAGATAGAAATAAAAATCTACTCATAAATTATTATTTTATACTTCTTCAGTCGTAAGATTGCATAATTTTATCTCTTTGAGACTTGTCCTCGCAGAGGTATTTGTTACGCATGTAATATTAAAGCGCCAGAATACTTTGTACCATTTAGTTAAAACCCATTCCATTTTTGTTTAATACTTCAAGTAATCAATATTTAAATCTATAATTTAAATGACAAATGAAAAAGATAGGTATGATGGATTGGATGAGAATGTTCATTGTGACTTTGTCACGTGTCACGTATTTTCTCACAATCCTTGAATGCTTGCATGTGTATATAATTCAATGCGCTTATTTCTGCGCTACTGATCAAATCTTAAATGCAATACAGAATTTGGTATTGTAATTAATTATTTATGGGTCAAAATTGACCATTTTTGTAATTTTACTATCCACAATAACAATTAATGTAACTTTCCATCAAATTTACACTAATTATTTATTATTTTCGTCTGTTCTTTTAATAATAATAATAATAAATAAATAAATAAATATTTATTAATTTTATTAAAAATAAATATACGCAAGATATTTTATTTAAATGAAAAAAATGATTTTTTTCAAAAAAAAAATCCTACAATTTGAGTTTTCTTAAAAAAAAACTTTAACGTTTATTATTCATCGTAAAAAATTTTAACGTTTGATAAACAATCAGTTTCGATATTGGAGGGAGGATTAGGAGGCCGTTCTCGCCGAAGAGGACGGCCGGTCCAGTTGAACCAGTTGTCCCATATTTTTTTTTGAAATTTTTAAAAGAAAGTACGACCGGTCCATTGGACCAGCTGTCCTCTTTGGGGAGAGGTCGGCTGGTCCATGAACCAGCCAGCCTCGCTTAGTGCAAGAAGAGAGTACGGCCGGTCCAGACCGGTTAAAACCCGTGAAAAAAATCACAGGTTTTGTTTTTTGGATCGGCCGTACTCGGCGGGAAAAATCATGTAACTTTAGTCACGGGTTCGTACTCGCTCAACTGGAGGACATCATCGGTGACCAAAGTCACGGGCGATTCCCCGCCGAGGACGACCGATCCAATTGGACCGGCCGTACTCGACACCCTTATTTAACATCCCCACCCAGTTCCACTCGTCACATCCAATTCTTCTCTTCTTCACGTCCAACCCCCTCGGTTTTTCACGTCTAACTCTTCAATTCTTTTCTTATCCCGCCGATAATTCTCCACGTTCAGGTGTCAAGTATAAAGAATTTTTTTTTATCATTTATTATAGACATAAAAAAAAATTCATGTACAAGTTGTCAAACCGAATTAAATTTGCTATGACGTCGTATTTATGCGCTTTATTTTGATTTTAAAATTTATAGCAAAATTCTGAAAGTATGAATATTTTATGTTATGTTTATTTATTTAAAAATTACTTTGCCGATGATAACTAAAGTTTGGTGATTTTTTAAAAATACATTGATACTTTGGTCTATATTATATTGTTTAGTTGAATTTAATTATTTCTTTAGAGTTTTTTTTAAAAGAAATCTAATATGTTATGTTATGTTTATTTATTTAAATATTTTTAATGTTTTTCTCTAGAATACGCATGACTATTTTTCTGTTCCGACGATATTTCTCCGCTTGCACCTGATACGTACGAATGATTTTTCTTTTTTTTTTTAATTTTAGCATTTAATTTAGTCATTCAAATAAAAACTCAATCTTAAAATATTTTAATCATTATTTTATGTTATGTTTATTTATTTAAATATTACTTTGTTGATGATAACTAAAGTTTGGTATTTTTTAAAAATACACCGATGCTTTTGTCTATATTATATTGTGTAGTTGAATTTATTTTCAAATTTTTTATTGAAATCCTAACAAATGTGAAAATTGATGTTATTTTTATTTAGTCAATTAAAACATTTTATTTATAATGTCATATGTTTTGTATAACTTATAAAATTATAGTTGTACATGAAATTGACAGGATCTTTCAATGGAATTTTTGAATGACAATTGCCAAAGAAAGTTTGCGCACGATTCGCGAAAATATTCACTTACACATGGCATGACTGTAGATTTCAGAAGTTGGGAGTCAATGGGCATCAAAGAGATGTTTGAGAACATCGGCCTACACAAAATCAATGCATTGATGAGCGAAACCTGCGAGAGAATAGTTCGTTTGTTCTACGTGAACTTGAGATCGTCCGAGGAAGATAGAGTTTTCATTGGTTTGAGGATGTACATCCTTGATAGGGAGTTTATAATACGACCAAAGCAAGTGAATGAAGTGTTAGAGTTTGACATATGGGGGGCGGAGCGATATTACCATACTTTCCGAGACTGCCTTTTTTTTTCACTGCCCGAGGGAGTAGATTTCTTACGGGGAATTCACCGCAATGCTAACATTGGGGTGTTCACGAAGCCACGATCGAACGAATTGAATGTCAGAGGTCGGGTTCTCTGCAACAGACCACTATGTGATGGAAAAGCTGTGCAACGGAAAGCTTTTTGACCCTGCCTTCTTGATTTTAAGTCACATGCGTGAGGCCGGACGGGCACCCAAGACGAATCTCCCATTTGGAGCACTGATTATGAAGATCATTGGGCGAGCTAGATTCGTCTACCGGTTGGAGAGCAGATAATACCTCATAGATCTATCGACGTATTTGACATGACCCAGTTGGCACAGATGGGCATTGTGGAAGCCAATGGCACTTGGGTGCTGAAGATAAATCAGGGGGCATCTACCTCTCAGGCAGTGCCAATGGATGAAACCATATCGCCGTCATTAGCCCCCCACGAGGATGAGAGGAGTGGATGGGACACGAGGCAGTATCTGCAACGGCTATATCAGATGCTATAGACGCATCAGCAGCAGATGTATGAGATGCAACAGACACACCATCAGCATCTGCAGCAATTGCTTGAGACGCAGCAGAGCCAGCAACGTGATATCCAGCTACTCATACGAAGAGTCGATGAGCTCGCTGTAGGACAGAGTGGGGTGATTGCTTCTCAGAGAGAGTTGCCTCAGTCACAACATTATCTCGATGAGTCTTATAAAGATATGCACGAGATATTGCATACTTGGATGGTGAACCACGCCACCACCGACGAAGATGATGATGACCCTCCGTCGTAGTTTATGTTAGTTTTTGTATGTAAATTTAATGTTGTACTTTAATTTTGTATGTAATTTAAATTTTTGTGATTTTTTAACACTTGCACGATTTATTGTAATTTAACATTAAAATAATTACTTAAAAATACAATAACTTTCTAATACTTGCACGATTTGTTGTAATTTAGATTATCTTCCAATGATTTGTTCTACTTATGGAACACTTTTCGTGATTTAATAACACTTGTATAATTTATTGTAATTTTAGTTAATTGCTTTTAAGGTTAAAATTAAATTTTTTAAAAATAAAATTAGAGAAGACGGCCTATTTCTCGATAAATAGTAAATTTTAATAATTTTTTTTTTAAAAATCAATCTTTTATGGTTTATTTTAAAAAAACCATAAACCAATAAACTAACAGTTACAGAATTACAAATAAAAGAATGACTCGAGTCTCCGCCAACAAAAAACGTCAACAATTTTTGCCACGGCCGCGTGTAGAAGATTCCTACGTCTCGTGAAATGTGTTGAAGTCTATAAAAGTGTCTTGCGAAGTAGCATCTGAAGTTGATCCCCGGTTAGAACATGTGCGAGTATTATGCCTCTCTTGCCGACATATACGGCATCGCACAGTGGAATTCCTCTTGCTAAGTCTTGAGCTTGACGGCTCATTAGCATCTCGAACTCTTTTCTTCTTCGGCCTACCAAGTTAGCGTTTTCTTTTGGGTGGGAAGATTTTGTTCATATCTTCTACGGGTGGCCACATTACTTGTCCGCTAATTAGGCGAATGTAGTGTGAATACATTTGCAATTATGTTGCCCTGTAATAGTATGTATGCACGTAATTTTCTGGTGCTACTCTCCTCCAGTACATGCAAGGAATAGAATGGACACATGAGATTTTTGTCAGCTCCCACCTTGTACAGTTGCACACACCCAAATTCATGTCTACAACGAATTGTTCGTATCCGTTGCTGACCTGAAATCGTCTAGCTCCCGCACGCGTTGCACTCCAATTTCCAGACGCGCTTATTAGCTTATCAAGCTTTTTTCGTATTTTGGGACACAGGAGGTCGGTTGATTCAACCACCTTCTCAAATTTCTGCACGATGCAAGTCATCAAGCGCTTTCGGATCATCTCCAACATGGTTAGGATCGGTTTGTCCCTGACCGACAAAAGAAGTGCGTTGAACGACTCGCACAAATTATTCAATCCCAGTTCGCACTTAGAAACCGAAGAGAATGTGTGACTAGCCCAAAATTTAGGCTCTTCTGCTCAAAGCCATGTGTGGGGATCTGGATTAAATTGGTATAATTTTTTCATCTCGTGCTCGAAATGACCCTCCGTGGGTGACCTGGTCGCACTTCACATTGCATCTCTGTATGCTTTGCCCCGAAATTAGTTTTTAAAATTTGCATATATATGCTGAAGACAAAAACGGTGTTCAGCATGTTCAAATTCTTCGCGAATAGCTCTCTGCAGCCCCTAATATTTGTACGAAAAACAGGGTAATTCAAACAATATTACTACGGCAACACCAAAAAATTTGACATAACACATAGAAATGCATTATACTTTTTGTCAATCTAAAATAAATGTCTAACCGCGGCCTGATTCAATGTTTAGATCTTGTTTTAATATTTGTAAAAATCATGTCCATGAGTCCGCACACTCAGATTCGACGTTAGCAATAGCAACGGGATATATTCCATCATTGCCATCAATACTAACGGCTGTAAGTAATTGCCTGAGACACGATCCCTTCATATGACAGCCATCCAAACAAATAACCGGTTTACTACACTGCAGCAAACCTTCCTTGCAAGCAGCCATGTACATATAAATCTTTGAAAATGCAATGAGTTTGGCTCCACTGGGTTACCATAAATTTTTACTGTGCTACCCGGATTTGATTTAAATATCTCGGCTGCGTAGGACCACAGTTGCCCGTACTGTTCGATGCACTTTCCTTCGTTTATAGTTCGAGCTACCTTCTTGCTCTTGTAGCAAGACTAGATGAAATGTCAATAGTGAAGTCATTCCTCACTGTCTCGATAATAGAAGGAATCTCCCAGGTATGGTGACTTTTGAACCTGTCTAGGTGATGATTCACCACCCATTTTGTTGAAGCGTGTCTGTTCTCAACTATCCTCGAACAACTGTGAGAGTCGATCAAACTTTTTATCTAAAATGTATGCTCGTTTTGCTTCTTTGAAGCATGCAGTCGCCACCCACATTTATTTGCACACTTAGCCGTGAGTCGTCTCGCTTCACTTTTAGAGAATTTTATAGCATACTCATTTTTCATAGAATAATCGCGTATTTCTTCTTTAATTTGTTCTAAAGAATCATATTCTCTACCCAAAACGAAGCTCATTGTGATTTGTTCTCGTATCAGTCTACTTTCCATCTTCTTCTCATCCGAGCCGACCAGTGTTCGAAGCTCATCGTCTAGAGTTTTGGAGGTTGAATAAACGAGCATGTCTTTATTGTCCTCTGCATGATCGAATGATCGTATGTCACCATATGCAGGTGTGTCATCTAAATACCAATCCATTTCACATCACCAGTTGATCTCTCGTCTACATCATCTGATCTACTTGAATCGAAATTCATCGTCGTTCCTACTTAAAAGAAATGACGGTAAGATATACTAAAAAAAAAAATCTTAAAAGTTTTTTTTTTTCATAATGACTATCTTTACAAAATAATGATTAAAATATCTTAAAATTGAGTTTTTATTTGAATATCTAAGTGAATGCTAAAATTAAAAAAAAACATCATTTGTACTTGTTAGGTGCACACAGAGAAATATCGTCGGAGCAGAAAAATAGTCGTCCGTAGTCGAGAGAAAATTATTAGATATATTTAAATAAATAAACATAACATATGATATTTTAAAAATAAAACCTTAAAGTAATATTCAAATTCAATTACACAATATAATATAGATCAAAGTATCAGTGTATTTTTAAAAAAATTAACAAACTTCAATTATCATCACAAACTAATATTTAAATAAATAAACATAATATAAAATATTCATACTTTCAGAATTTTACTATAAATTTTAAAATAAAAATAAAACGCATAAATACTACGTCATAAAAAATTTAATTCGGTTTGACAACTCGTATATGAATTTTTTTTTATGTTTACAATAAATGACAAGAAAAAAAACTCTTTGTACTTGACACCTGAACGAGGATAAATATTGGCGGGATAAGAAAAGAGAGGAAGGAATTGAAGAGTTAGAGGTGAAAAACCGAGGGGGTTGGACATGAAGAAAAGGGGATTGAATGTGAGAGTGAGCAATCGAGCAGGGTTCTTAAATAGGGGTACCGAGTACGGCCGGTCCAGTTGGACCAGCCGTCCTTGGCGAGGAATCACCCGTGATTTTGGTCACGGGTGATGTCAAATCACGGGTGATTCCCTCTAGTGGGCGAGGATGGACCCGTGACCAAAGTCACTGGATTTTTCCCGCCGAATATTTGGCCGGGAAAAAACAAAACTCATGACTTTTGTCACAGATTTTGGCCAGTAGAGAATACGGCCGGTTCGGCCAGCCTCGGACCAGCCAGCCTCTTTTCGAAAAAGACGGCCGGTCTAAAATTTAAAAAAAAAAAAAAATACGGGATGGCCTGTCCAACTGGACCGACTGTCTTGTTCGAGGAGAATGGCCTCCTAACCCTCCATCTGAGGTTGAAGCTGATTGTTTATCAAACGTTAAAGTTTTTTACGATTAATATTAAATTTTAAGTTTTTAAAAAAAAAATGTAAATTTTAGGATTTAAAAAAAAAAAACTTAAAATTTATGGTTTTTTTCAAAAAAAATCCTAAAAAATATAAATCATTAATTGTTTTTTTCTTTTAATATGGGTCAAAAGAGGTCAAATCAGAGAGACAGAGGAAGTACAATCATTATTATTTAAAAATTACTCTTCCTTTAAATTATTAATTAATATATTTATGTATTTCAGTTTCAAATTAATTAATCTAGTGTGGTATTGTTTACAACAACTCTTCCTACAACCTCTCTAGTAACTCTGATCAGTTTTTTCGAGTTTTTCCATTGGTAGATACCCTCACACGCTACTGTAAAATTAGAAGTAGGTGATTTGTAGTTCTTTTTGAATTATTTATCGTACTACAAATTATTGGCCACGTAGGTCCTTCACCAGCGACTTAATTTTGATCTTTTAAATGAAAATAAAATTGAATTATATAATATTTATTTTAATTAATATTTATAATTTATTATGAAATAATCAGAATTTTAAAGAATTATTATCCGTAAATTAGTCACATTTAACCAAATCTATCGCAACATATGTAATATAAAGTTTTTTTTTTAAGTGGATCTATTTTTAAGATCATATAAAATTATTGGGTAATTAAAAAAAATCATAAAGTATTGGGTTACAGACTTTGCTCTTAAATTATATTTATTAACAATCTCGTTCTAAAATTATACTTTATGACACAATGACTCTCAATTTTCTTAATCTTTTGTCTAAATTACTTAAAATCGAGAGCTTTCACGTGAATAGTGAGCTCTTGCGGCGAACTTATGTTCTCGGATAACGAGCTCCGATTTCAAAGAACAAAAAAATGAGCAGGAGTCCACTCTTAAACAGCAGCCTCTGTTCGAGTCTGTGAGGGCCGAGCGGAATGCCCTTATTTAGAGCGGATTCCTTTTCCTGAGACTACATTGTCACTTTTACAGTTAGTTATTTTAGAAAATATACCAAACGATATTAGATTGTGCATGAAACTTTTAACACATACACCATTTTAAAAGAAATTAGTTTGCAAAGTTTGATGAGTGTTCAATATTTTATAAGTTATTATGTTTATTTTATAAAATAATTCATTAAAAATACGTATAAATACGCATGTCATTCAAAAACTAAGAAAATTTCACAATAAACTCTACTTATACTCCCTATTAAGTTGGATAATCGGTTTGCAAAAAGTAAATATGCATGTTCTGTAATAAAAGAAACACGCTTAAACTATGAGATTTTTTTTTTTTTTTTTTTTTTGCTCTTACATCTTTTGTTGTCCACAACGAGAGTTCGTTTTTTTTTATTCTCTTCAATGGGCCCCCACTATTCCAAAATGGGAAGCCTAAGCTTGCTGCGAGAACCCTCTATTTGAGAGTGAGCTCGTGGTCTTACAATTTTTATAAGAAAAATTTTAGGAGCAAAAATATGAGAGGTTTATTTTGTTAATAGTGTATAGTATGGGGACGCATTTGTTAAAATACATTGTTGAAAAGCAAAATTGTTAATAATCTTACCGTTTAACTTTTTTTTTTTTTGTTAATTATCATAAATTATTAAGTCACCAATTTTTTTTAATAAAAAACGTGACATCTTATAAAAGTCACATTCAATCCTTGTCCAAAAGAGTGGCGTTTGGTCTACGCCTTTGTCTATCTAATGCCTGTAAAAAAAAAAAAAAATTATTTGAAAATAATATAAATTACAAAGTTAATATTTCATTGAAATTAATTAATTATAACTGATTTTTAATATTTTAATATACCTATAATCATTTTTAAATATAGTAATATCTTGAGTAATTAAGAGATAAAATAAATAATAAATATATTATTTGGAATTAGGAACCATTGTAATTTCAAATAGATTAATATTAAATTTACCTTCTAATCTTATTTTTAATATAATTAATATTTTATTTTAATTATTTATAATTTATATTAATTTTAGTGATAAAATTATAAGGTAAAATAAGTATTGCTATTTTATTTAATGGAAATGAATTTATAATAGGTCACAGCCATTGATCAAATCCAAGCCACATCAGTTGAAGCAGTATGATGCCCCATGCTCCCTCACCAAAAAGCAAAGCAAAGCAAATCTAAAACGCCCATGGTTGGACAATCTGGAGATTCTTGGGTTTCTGCGTCGTCCTACTCTTTTACTGAAAAGATAAAACCCACCTCTTCAACTTTACCGAAATCTCTTCCTCACTCCCATCTCTTTCCTACCCTAAAAGACAGAAGGAGCTAGAGTAAGTGTAGAGAGAGAGAAGAATAGGGTAGAGAGAGAGAGAGAGAGAGAGAGAGTTACGTTGTCTTCTCTAGAGGGAGATTGAGAGAGCTGATTCTGCCATTTTTAAGCTGAGCAGAAAAATGGGTGTTACTGCATTCCTCTCCGTTCTCCTTTTTCTTCTTCTCTTCACTAGTCCCTTATGGGTTTCTGCAAACGACGAGCTCAGAGCTCTCCTCGTCATTAAAACAGCTCTAGACCCAGAAGACGAGTACCTTTCCTCCTGGACCATCAATGGCGAACCATGCGACGGCTCGTTTCTAGGAATCGCTTGTAACGAGAAAAACCAAGTCTCCAATATTTCACTTCAGGGGAAAGGCCTCTCTGGGAAACTCTCTTCTTCCATATCTGAGCTTAAGTACTTAACTGGACTTTACCTTCATTACAACTCTCTGGTCGGTGATATCCCCAGAGAAATAGCTAATTTGACCGAGCTCAGTGATTTATATCTGAATGTCAACAATCTCTCCGGCGAAATTCCTCTCGAGATCGGAAATATGGGCAGCTTACAAGGTTGGTTGTCTCTTTTTAGTTTAAAAATATGAACTTTTTACAATGATTTCTTAAGTCTGCTCTTCGTTGCATTGATGGGTTTGTCTTAGTAGCTGTTAACACACTGTAAACTTCGGCAAGAACTTCGTTTTTTTTTTTGTGGCTGTGTAGTTCTTATATGCTTAAATGATGTTTTGTATTAAGAAAAAAAATTAACTTTTCTGGTTGATTGTCTCTGAACAAGTTTATCTGAACGCCATTCTTATTTCTTTGTCGAATTGATGGGTTTTACAAAGCTTGCCATTTGCTGTTTGATTTGATCATTCGGCAAAAGAATCTGTTGTTTTCCCCCCGTTCTTTGATTTCCTTTTAGTGGTCAACTCAAGCTGAAAAGTTTCAAGTTTTCCCTCTAATCTTATTACTCTTTCTTTATGTAGTTCTTCAGCTTTGTTACAATCAGCTCTCTGGAAGCATACCTACTCCGCTTGGATCTATGAGGAGATTAAGTGTTCTTGCTCTTCAATCTAACCAATTAACTGGTGCAATCCCTGCAAGTTTAGGGAATTTAACTTTGCTAATGAGGTTAGATTTAAGTTTTAATCGCCTTTTGGGCTCGATCCCTTCGAGATTAGCCGATGCTCCGTTGCTAGAAGTTCTTGATGTTCGAAACAATACTCTCTCTGGTGATGTTCCTCGTGGTAATACTCCATTTATTCCATTTCCTACTACTTTTTTCTGATTTTTTTTGTAAAATACAATTTGACCCCTTAACTTCCGGTTCAGTGACATTTGACTTTCTAAATTTTGAGTCACTAGCAATATGGCCGTGTCTAGACAATATTTGTCAAATGTGTCTTGTTTGTTTTCTTATAATGGTCATTTTAACAACCTCCAATTACCTTGACTCACTCCATTTACTCGCACTCAATTTTAGGCTTATTTTTAAACACAAAACTCAGATAGACTATCTACTAGGTCTTAAAATTGGTTGTGAAATGGAGCTTGTGCAGAAAATCAAGTGAGCCGAAGTAACTTAGAGTAGGTTAAAACGACTATTACAAGCAAAAAACCTGAAACATTTTACAAATATTATCAAAACATTGGCCTTTTTGCTAATGACCCAAATTATTTGCTCAAAAAATAGTTTAGAGTATTAATTGGCTTACCCAAAAATTGGACTTTCCTCTTTTTAACATATATATGAAAAAAATTGATTCTTTTTTGTAATTTTTGGTGAAGCGTTGAAGAGACTGAAGGATGGATTCTTATATGCAAACAACCCTGAATTGTGTGGAGTGGGGTTTTCCACCTTGAAAGCCTGTTCTTCTCTGAGCCATGTCAATCCTAATAGATCCGAACCTTATTCTGGCTCTGGATCATCTTCTTTGTCGACAAGAGACATTCCCGAGACGGCAAATGTTCACTTACCATGCAATCAAACCAAATGTTCCACTCCATCGAAAGTCCATCAAGCTTCTCTAATCGCTGTAATTATGGTGGCAATCATTTTGTTAACGATTGGGGTCTTAACATTTACGTATTATCGTCGGAGAAAACAGAAGCTTAGCACATCGTTTGGCACTGACGGCAATCGAATTAGCACGGATCAGCCAAAGGGTATTTATCGAAAAAATGGTTCTCCTCTTGTCAGCCTCGAATACTCCAATGGATGGGACCCGTTAGCCGATGGAAGAAACTTAACTGAGTTTGGCCAAGAAGTTTTCCAATCTTTCCGATTTAATCTCGACGAAATCGAAACAGCTACTCAGTACTTTTCAGAGGGCAATCTGTTGGGGAAGAGTAAGTTTTCAGCCACATATCGAGGAATTTTACGGGACGGTTCGGTTGTTGCCGTAAAGAGCATTAGCAAAACTAGCTGTAAGGCAGATGAAGGGGAGTTTTTGAAGGGGTTAAACCTTTTAACCTCATTGAGGCATGAGAATTTAGTGAGATTGAGAGGCTTCTGCTGTTCGAGGGGCCGAGGTGAATGTTTTCTCATCTGCGACTTCGCTCCGAATGGAAATTTGCTTAAATTTCTTGATGTGAAGGATGGAGGTGGACATATTCTTGAATGGACCGTTAGAATCTCTATCATAAAGGGTATAGCTAAAGGTTAGTTTTTTGTCTTTTTACGCATTTTATTTTCGAAACTTGTGCGTTTCTTGGATTGTTAGAAGGTTTTTGAGATCCCCGGGGAGCTGAAAAAGGCATAAATGTTGAAAATAAAATGTTTTGTTTTCAAAATATATGCCGTTTTGAATTATGTCTTGGATCAAAGTTGCTTGCTTTTCCTTCTCGTAGATTTGCATTATCCTCTCTGATTGCTGATAGAAATAGTTTTTGAAAAAGTAGAAAATCTTGAGAAAAGATGTTTCTATTAGTATGCATTAGTTTGAAAAGGGAACAAAAACTGTTTTTTGAAAATACTTGCTGTTTTCAGAAGTAAGTTTGGATTTTCATGAGTAGAAATGGATTTTTTTATTGTTTTTTTTTTCTAATCTTTTTTGTTTTCGAAACAGGCTTAGCTTATTTACACAAGTATGAACCAACAAAACCTGCACTTGTCCACCAAAACATATCGGCCGAAAAAATCCTCGTTGACGAGCGATTCAATCCCCTCCTCTCCGATTCGGGTCTCCAGAAGCTTCTGACAAACGATGTTGTTTTCTCTGAACTCAAATCAAGCGCAAAGCAAGGATATCTAGCACCTGAGTACACGACCACTGGAAAATTCACTGAGAAAAGCGACATTTATGCCTTCGGAATGCTAGTTTTCCAAATTTTATCTGGATCTAGTAAAATCCCAAGCCCCACCCGTTTAGAGCCAAGCAGTGTAAATGATTTTACTGACCCGACACTTCATGGGAGGTTCTTCGAATACGAAGCAGCCAAACTTTCAAAGATCGCATTGGCTTGCACGCATGAATCGGAGATCAAACGGCCCGCTATGGATTCAATCGTTTCGGAATTGGCTAGTTTTAGCAGCTGCCACTGATTGGTAAGTGATTATTGGGTGATTTGCTACTAACTTTTCACTAATTATGATTGATTTTCTACTTCAAGTGAGAATCTTATGTCTAACACTTGAAGTTTGCTCAATATTATTGTATTAAATAATGCTTATTTGTCTAGCTACTTAAGTTTCTTAAGATGTAATTTTTATGATTTATTGTTTTTTTTATTTTAAAATATGGAGTTAATTATATTTTAAGTCCCGAATTATATCTTAACAAAACAAACTCAAAATATTTTTATAACAAAATAAACCGAGGTGGGTCCTCGTTCGCAATAACCAGGTCTTCGATCATTCGAAAAAATTGAGCAAACTCGTGTAATAATTGTGGGTCTCTACTCAAATTAAGGCATCATGCAAGGACCCGCCATGGAAGGTGAGTCCTTATGTTCATTAATAACACAAATGGGGGTCCCGTTCTTTTATGGCGAGTCCTTGTTCTCACTTAACATCGCGTGAACGTGGTACGCCCACCCTCCACCTTCTCTCTCGAAAAAAAACACTCATCTCTCAGTTTTCTATCTCTGGCTCCTCAAATTGGTGCATAATTCACCTATTCTGACCACCCTTGCTCTTTAGTCGTGAATCGCCGTCCATGTCCTCGCCCATGTGTGCCCTAATTTCGAGTTTTTTAGATTGTTCGACAAATTCTTTGTTCAAAGTAATGAGTACGAAGATTATGTTCAAATGTAAGCTTGAATTGTCTCAAAGAAGTCTGTCACAACGAGCACCGTCTCAAGGACGTCTAACACAACAATTTGCAATGCAAGATCACTGACAAGGAACAAAGTATAATTCTATGGAGTTTAGTTCTCGACTTAATGAAATGAGATATATGAAGTTAATTATTTTCTATAAAACTGTTTGATTTATGACATTTACATGAATGGAAATTCAATAGATGTTTGAGAGAATTGGACTGCTAGGATTATCTTAATTGTTGGGTGCATGTTGTGAACATGTGATTCGTTTATTTTGTGCGAATTTAACTTCCATGGAGGAGACTGGTTCGGTAAAAACTTATCTGTTTGGAATAGTGTTAGTGATACACCCAAAGAATGTAAATCGATTGATTGAGTTTCCTTTTGATGAGGATGAGGGTGAAAGATACAACCATGTACCTCTAAAGTGCGTTTTTATCAAAGCAGGTGAAGGAGTAAAGTTCTTGAGGATGATTAATCAAAATACCAAGATTGAAGTATTTGAAAAATTGAGATTGAAGACTTAAATGTCAAAGTCTGGGTAATTCACAATATGATCACTCAGAGGTCTTGATTTTGAGCCATATAAGTGAGATCAAAAGAATGTGCTACAAAAATATGTCATACAACATGTTGATACAGAAGTTCATTAAACATTTTAATATTCTAATATCGGGAATTGAGCTTTTAAGTGAAAGACAAACTGAGGTCTTTGATAAACTCTATTTAAAACAGTTGGACGTGGTTGAAGTCTAAGATAATTTGGTTTTCAAGGGGACGCTTCCAACTCGGCAATTCTTGCAGCCCCATTACCCTTTCATGATATTCATATGGAGGATGCTCTTCTAACTCAGTTGGCATGGACAGAGAAGCTGACTGTGATGGAGGAACTGGACTTTCTTATTGACAGAGTTGATGAGATGACTGTGGCACAAATAAATATGCAAACTATCGTTGAGAAGCTGTGTGTGGGGCAGAGAGAGTTGACAGCAGCACACGGATTTATTAATTTTAGATTTTCGTTTCGGATGTGTAACAAAGAGGAAGGTGAAGATGAAGTTCAACTTCCAGTTGAAGATGAAGACTCATGTTTTTATTGTGCTTTTAAACAGTTGGTTGTTTGTAGTTTTGTAATTGACACATTTAGTTTGTCTTTAGGTTTTTAGATGGTTGTTTTTAGTTTGCTTTTAAATAGTTGGTTGTTTGTAGTTTTGTAATTGACGCATTTTATTTGTCTTTAAGTTTTTAGGTGGTTGAATGTTTTATGTTGGTTGTTTTTAATTTGTTTGTTGTAATTCAATTAATGTAATTACAATAATTGGTACTGAAATTGCTTGTGAAATATTTTATGTTTTGGATATGCATGAAATATAAAAAGTAGTTTTGGGAGACTTAAAAAATTTTTTTATATATTACATGAACAAGTAGATAGTAGATAGAGAGAGTCATAAATTTGTCAACATTTAAAGTTACTTAAACAAGTAAACATTACTTAGTTACCTAAGATACATAAATCACTCTCTACAAAAATAACCTATAATCACTACCACAGGGACCAGAAATTATTGACTATTAGAACGTAACTTTGTAATACAATATTAGAACTACATCGGAATCGAACCACTTACTTATGTGCCGGGGTAGAAACTCATAAACGTCACATCAAAAGTATCCACTGAAGTAGAAGAAGCGCTTGAAGTGAAATGAACCTCGACAAGTTCGACTATTATGCTCTGGACGTCGACATCTTTCACAAGTGATTGAGGAGTTCTTACTAATTGAGCTCTGAGTCTCGTCCACATTTTGCACTTTTTTTTTCTTCGACGTCCCTGGTTGAAGCTTTGTTAGCGGTGATAAAATTTCACTCGTATTAACTTCGAATCACATGTCTCAGCCACTTAGCGGAAAAACGTAGTGTGAGTATATGTTCATATAAGTCTCTCAGTGATAGCATTGATTAACATAATTTTCTGTCAAAACTCTCATGAAACGCATACATAGAATAACATGGACACTTGAGATTCCAATAAGTTTTCATCTATAATAATTGCACACACATTTGTGCAAATTGACAACATATTGTTCGTTGTCGTTGCTGGCCTCAAATCGAGTATCTTCTGCAATAGAACTCAATTTCAGGTTGCATATTCTAGCTTTGTAAGCTTTTTTGTTATATTGGGACACATGACATTTGTCGATTCAACCATCTTTTGATGTTTTTTTTACAATCCGAGACATCAAATATTTTTTTATCATCTCGAGCACTGTCACTATCTATTTGTCTCTATAAAGTAGTAGAAGTGCATTAAATGAATCACTGAGATTGTTCAATCTCATGTCACACTAGGGGATTGATGAGAAAATATTAGTCGGCCAGCAACTCAGCAAAAATAGATATTCTTGCACAACATGGTTAATCGAAAATAAATTTGTCATTTCTTTGTCAAAGTGACGAGCTCTTAGTGGTCTTGTTGCATTCCATATCACATCTTTGTAAACTTACTGTCAATTTTTTTATTTAAATTTGCATACATAAGTTTGAGATAGCAGCGTTGATTGACTGAAGGTAATGACTTAGCCACATTATTCAGCAACCCCTAATATTTGAAGAAACAACGTAATTAGAAAAAAAAATGTTACGAACATACAAAATGTAAATAAACGCAAATAAATTATACCGTCTGTCGATCCAAAATAAATGTCCAGTCACGTCTCATCTTATTGTTTATACCTAGCATCAATTACTCAAGAAACCACTTTCACGAATCTTTTCATTCTGCTTCTGTGGTTGCAATAGCACTAGTACATATTTTATCATTACTATTAATGCTGAAGGCTGTCAGTAATTGACTCGGACACAGGTTCTTAGGATGATAATCATCCAATAATATGATCGGTCTATCGCACTTAATCAAGCCATTCTTGTACGCAGCCACATACATGTACATTATTTTAAATATAATATTCGACGTAGACCTAGGCCCAGACATCAAATTTTCTTGAAGGGCGATAATGTTACCCAAATTAGATTTACAAATTTCTTCTACATACAACCACAACAACTTGTATTGTTCTTCGCCAAAGCATTCATTCAGTTTTCGGGCTCCACTTCTTATCCTTGAAGTAAAACTTGATGTAATATTAACATTCAAATCTTTCCCCATTTTCGAATGATCGGGGACCCGATTATCATGAGCAGAGACCAGACATGATTTATTTGTTATAAAAAAGTTTGAAGTTTGTTTCGTTAAAATACTTGTATTTTAGATTTTAAAATAGATTTAACCCTACAATATAGTTTAAGAAAGAAAACTTGATATGGTTATAAATTAATATATTATTTCTGAAAGATTAAACCTTTGAAAATTTCTAAAATAATTGAAAATAAACATTTCGCTGAACACTCCGCAGTAAATATGGAGACTTGCTATTTGGTAAGCCACTAATAATAAGAATGAAATTCAACAATTAATTTAATATATTTTTATTTTATTTTATTAAAAAATATAATTAGTCAAGAATAAAACTCCTAAATTGAACACTTCCATTAATGATCTTTGACTTTGACTAGGTTGAGGTGTTGAAATTTTGAATGTTATAATATTTAAGAGATAATTAATGAATAAATCATACTAAAATAGATAATTTTATTATTTAAAAAAATGATTTGGATTAACAATTAGTCTACTCTTGAGTTTATCCACTAGAGTTTAGGAGCAAACCAACCTTATCAATATTTTTTTTATTGCAAGAACCAAACCGAACCAAATTGAAAACCTTGGTTTTTGTTTTTGTTTGCTTATCATTTAATGGTTTGTGATTTTAGCAGAAGAAAGAAAAATAGAAAATTACGAGAAAATCTATTTTTAAAAGCTAAATAGATTACGAGAAAATCAAGATAAAAAATTTCTATTTTTAAGTTTCTAAAATACTAAAATTTCAAATTACAAGTTAGATAAATAATTTAAAGGGTAAAATACGTATTAGTTTTAAATTTAAGGGTGAATATCAAGTAGGTTCTTGAATTTTTTTTAGGCCAATAACTATTTGAATGTAGTGGCAATTAAGTTCTCGTTGTTCGTATAATCACAAAAAAATTACGTTTTTGTCACATGATTTTATCTGCCAAGTCATTTTTAAAGAAAATAACTTTTATTATAATAGAAAACTCAACGTTCAAAATCACCAAAATTATTAAAACTATTATAACTATAATTGTTTCTATTTTGAAATCTCTAATTAAAAAATATTACACGACAAAAACGTGATTAATTTGAGGATTCTCCTATCGACAAGGATTTAATTACTAATATTTCTAAGTTTATGGAGAGTTATTTGCTTAATAAAAGTTTAAGTACTTATTTGTTCATCACCTCTTAATTTGAGAACTAATGTGTATTTTACCCTAGTTTAAACTACCGAGTAAGTATTCCATGTTCCTTAAAAACATGTCAAATGAGGTCTAATCGATAGGAGTCTCGGATCATAAAGTAATACACATTAAAGTAAAGTAAATATTAGTTTTTAAACTCACGAAGAAAAAAACAAGTATATTCTTAAACTTTATTTTACGCAAATAACCTTTCTATGTGTAGGTGTTTTATAACTGAGTCATATTTATTAGGAGCATCGTCGAGAAATCACATTTTGTCACATGATTTTTTTCTGTTCGGTTATTTTTAAAGAAAAACAACTTCATTTTTCCATTTTTACATTTATGTGTCTTGAGTTATGTGGCTTTTTTATCTTTAAAAATTAGAAGTTATTTTTCTTTAAAATTCGCACAATAAAGAATATTGCATGAAAAAATTGTGATTTTAAAATTCAAAAGGTTATTTGCGTAAATAAAGGTTCATAGATTTAATTATTATTCACCGTTGAGTTTAAGAGTCAACATGGATTACCATAAAAAAAAAAATATTAATTATATCAATTTCAGTGAAATTATCTGATTAATCTTATTTTTAAAATTTATTTATCGCTCTTTAATCAATAAAATACTATATTAATTTATTAGTTACTAATAAAAGGTCAATTTATGAGATTATTTTATTTTTCTAATATAATATTTATTATTTGAAGTCTAATAAACACGCGTATTTACCGAGTCGTAGAGCGTGTAGCAACCGGCGATTGCAGAAATTCTCTCCCCTCCGCCGTATAAAAATTGCAGAAAAGTTGATTTTTTCTCCATTGAACCGTCGGGAAAGGGTAGAAATGGGGAATGCTAACTGTTTATTTTGTGGGTGTGTCGAGCAATCTAACGTCGGGGTGATATCGAGGTGGGGGAGGTTCGAGAAGTTGGCTCAGCCTGGGCTGCATTTCTTTAACCCTTTCGTCGGCGAGTGTCTTGCCGGGATCCTCTCCACCAGAATTTGTTCTCTTGACGTTCGCATCGAGACGAAGACCAAGGTTTCTCTTCTTCTTCTTTTTTCCCTCACAGTTTTTTTTTTTTTTTGGAGTAAAAGGCTGTAAATTCCTAAGAATTACGTCCCCTGTACATACAGTGGAATTTCATTCTTTTCTTTTTGAAATTCTAAGCGGCAGTGGAATAGGGTCATGATTTTCAGATCGATTCTCTTACTTTCGCTGGGCACATTCAAAATTATTGTTATTTCCGCTGCTTCAACGTTTGTTGTTGATCGAATTCTTTGTTATGGTGGAAACAAGTCTGTTTGTCGAACAATTTATGATACGTAATTTATATGTTATTGCTGATTTGTATTTACGACCTAAGTTTGTATTTTTTTAAGACTGTTCGAACAATATCTTATGTTGGAAGTTGTCTGATGAATGATTATTTGTGCAGGACAATGTCTTCGTTCAATTGCTCTGCTCGATTCAGTATCGAATTATTAAAGAAAATGCTGACGATGCATTTTACGAGTTGCAAAATCCCAAAGAACAGATCCAGGCTTATGTCTTTGATGGTAATTTAAAGGTTATATATAATGTTTCTGTTTGTATTTCCTATGGTTTTGTATATCTAATACAAATACAATATTTATATTTGTAATCCAAGTTGTGCGTGCTCTTGTTCCGAGAATGACTTTGGATGAACTCTTCGAACAAAAGGGTGAAGTTGCTAAATCGGTTTCCGACGAACTTGAGAAGGTAATCCAATGCTTCTCTTATGTTTTCTTTTCAATGGCTCAAGAGTTTAGAACTTCTGAATCTTCTTGGCCATACCTTTTGCATGCCGATTGCTTGTAATTTTTATGTTTCGTTTGGTGTGCTTTTTAATGTATTTGAGCTTATACAAACGAGACAAGTTTATTTTGTGATGTCGAAGTAGAAATCATCTCGGGTGTAAAGCCTGGGACATGTAAAAGGATGAATCCATCTCACATAAATAACTCGACCTCTTCTGAATGTAGGTAATTTTTAGACAAGTTTTGTTTGAAGTCGACACCTAAAAGCCAAGTATGGCTCGTAATGATCTATTTTTCTGGGCCATAGGTAATTTTTATACAAGTTTTGTTTGAAGTCGACACCTGAAAGCCAAGTATGGCTCGTAATGATCTATTTTTCTGGGCCATATGATGATTCCTTTGCCATTTGAGGGATTAATTTACCTATTAAAATATCACGAGACTCCACCCAAGATCCCAGCAACACAATTTTTTTTTTTAAATTATTGAAATTGCAGATTAACTGAGCTGCTAGATGTGGTATTACATTATGCCTCATTTTATCCTAGATACGGTGTTTATTGGTTAGTCGTAATTTAAAAACGTCAAATTGAAAAAGAAAAAAAATGGGATTGGGTTATAGTTGATAAGAAACCTTGGTTGTTTTGGTGTAAGAACAATTAGAGTAAAAATTTGGATCGACAAAAATTATGGGCAATCAGAAATTACTATACTGCACCATTCAAAACGGTTAATGATTTGAGCTTTTATAATGGCGGCAGTATAGGAAGGATATCGCTCGAGTAGTTCTCCTCTGTTGGCTTTCCTTTTCTTGAAATGCTTTGAGTTATCCACTGGCTGTTAAAATTATTTGCTGCTTGTTTTGTTTGTGGAGTAGGTGATGGGTGCATATGGGTATTGCATAGAGCACATTCTCATGGTTGATATTATTCCTGATGCTTTCGTTCGCAAGGCGATGAATGATATCAATGCAGGTTTTTTTTTGCCTTAATTGTCTATTCTTCTGACACTTGATTTAAAATAATGATTTATAGAAGCATAAATCTCTGTTTCTCTCTCGCATGCGCACACACGCACAGGCACAAGTCAGGGTCACCAAGAAAGGTGGGGTAGGCCTGGTCCCTAAATTGCGGTCCAGTTCCGGCCCATGACTTGATCAAATTTTCAGTTTAAGGTCTGGCATGCCGACCTTAGAACTTCTGGTTGGCCAGTAGATCAACTATTTCTCTTTCAGTACCACAACATTCGTATTCAAGTGTTGTGGTTTCATTACCTGTGGCTAGCTGCAACGCCGACTTCTTGCTCAAAGCTGGTTCACGGGTTGGCCCACCTCTAAAAGAGACCCAACGCCAAACCAGTCATTGAAAAAAATTTCTGGCTCAGCTCGCGTGCTGTTTGATGACCTTGACCCACTCGCGCGCAAACATTCGCGCACATGTATGCATTAATTACTTATTTGAGAACATAGCTGTTGATAGTAGTTTTCTGGTCATCGACAGTCATTTGGCTTGTGAAACTTCCCATTCTGGTGTAATAGAATGATGTTAGTTCAACCAAGTGTTTCATAATCGTATGATTTATCAGTCGTTTCTCAGTTTATTAACTACATTTTCTCGCAATATATCCATTTAGAAACGAAGAGTATGATACAATGATATTCGATGAAGATGATCATACCAACCTTATGGATAATCAAAGCATATAATTAACATTTTATTGTTTGTTTGCTGCAGCGCAAAGGCTCCAACTTGCTAGCGTATACAAAGGAGAAGCCGAGAAGATCCTGCAAGTGAAAAAAGCGGAGGCCGATGCAGAATCAAAATACCTCGGGGGGTTAGGAGTGGCGAGGCAGAGGCAAGCCATCACGGACGGACTAAGGGAGAACATTTTGGAGTTCTCTCATAAGGTGGAAGGTACATCAGCAAAGGAGGTGATGGACTTAATAATGATTACTCAATATTTTGACACCATTAAAGACCTCGGCAACTCGTCGAAGAACACGACCGTGTTTATACCTCACGGTCCTGGCCACGTTCGGGATATTAGCGACCAGATTCGAAACGGACTGATGGAGGTTTCCGCTGCCCAGTTGGATCCCCAGTAAAACAACACAGTTCATAGTTTACACGATATGATCATCCTCCTGTTTTTGAAATTTTTTTTCAAAGTAATTTTATAATTGTCTTCTATTCTTAGTTTATAATTTTTTTCTTTAACCTAAAGGGAATAAATAATAAATTATTAATTAGAATAAAAAATAAATATTATATTAAGAGATAAGAATGCTAAGTAAATATAAAATTATTATTTCCTTTTGTTGTTATTGCTGACCAAAATTCTGTATTTAATAATATTCTCTAAGATGTTCATAAATAAACAGATATTATTAAATATTAAAATTTAAATGCAATATTTAAAAACCAGGTCCAAATATATAATTTTATTTTATATTTATGGTATAACAATAAATAAATGCCAACCTTTCTTTAATAAATGGTTCTCTCTCTCTTTCTCAGCCCACAGTTTCATTATCTAGCCCAATGTGAACGGGTCTAACCTTGTAACATTTTTTTTTTATTATTTTGATATAAGTGTCGACGTCTAAACTTTGTACCATAGTTGGATATAATTTTGAATGAACAATCGAATCCCGAGCTTTATCTAACAAACTAACCCAAGATCGCCCATTGCCTAATTGGAGTTCCCGTATTGCAACACGAACAAAGCTATAACTACAACCCTAGTACCTGGCACGACAATCTTAGTACTTGACGTTAACACGCTCACTTCTAGTTTGAGTCGACCTAGACTCATACAAAATTCTTGACCCAAAGCTTGTTGGACTACTCGACCTGAATATGATTTGGCCAGTTTGGTCCACTGCCTCAATATCGGGCTTCGTTGCTCTGTAAAAGAACATTCATGATACTCATTTCTTTCGTTTTATTTTCTATTCATATTCTCTTTCATCGTAATAATGTCAAGTTCACACTCTGACTTGTTACTTACGGGTTATTCCCTTACTAATAGAATTAACATGGTAAACTATAAATATTTAAATAATAAATTGCATGAATCAATGAACATTCCTTGATTCTTTCAGTACAATATTATTTGTTTTGCGCTAAAATCTGCACTGATTTATTTTTTAGATCATTCACAAGATACGTTATAATAGGTAGAGAGGAAAACTCTACGTATAAACTATGTATTTTTTATTCTCTTAAACAATGTGAAATTTTACACTCCCACTAATATAGGTCAAGTTCCATCAAATCTTCATTGTTTTTATGCGACGAACGGTCACACGGAGTAAATAACATTTTCCTGCCTTAACATGTGATATTAGAATGTCTATGAAGACTAATGTCATGCAAATGCATTGTTCGTTAGTTAATTAACTTAACTTAAATTTTAATCATTTTATCTTCAAATCAAATCACTCAACTCATTGTCTTCCATTATCACTCTTTATATTTTTGTTTTATTTTTTTTATTTTTAGCAACCAATTAAAAAATAATCAAATAACAAAATTAAACAAGCTACGCCCCACCATGTTTCAATTAGATACATGAATTTGGTACAATCTAAAAGAATAATAAATCGACAGTTGCAAATGGAAATGTTTTTTAATTATGTAATTAGTTTTTTATTAAATATATTATGTTATAAAACTATAATAATTCAATAAAAATAGCATTAGCACTACACACATTTAGTTTTAGTATAAAACAATGATGGAATTAGAGGGTTGTTGATGCAAATGTATCATGACTAATTTGTCTTTCATAATTATTTTTTATTTTTATTTTCATTGAAAAAAAAAAAGAATTATAATTAAAATGATTATTGTGATAGAAAAATGTATATAAAGTTCTAAAGATTTGACGTGTGATGCTTTTGCTCATGATAATTTTTTTATTCTTTATTTTTTCAATTTATTTAAAAAAAAAAATTTATTTTTCTCTTGGTTGAAGTTTGGTTTTAATTTAGTTCTTATAATTTTAATTTAGTTAAATTGTTTTTATAAAAACGTTGTTTAGGCTATTTGTTTTTCTTTTTTTTACTTGATCCTACGCCCAAAACCAACCTATTAATATTTAATTTTGTCTATTATTTTAGCATTTGATTTTAATTCTTTTAACGTATTATATGGAGTTCATCTTTTTAGAGATTTACTTATATTATTAAATATTTCATTTCATAATTCAAACTTTATTTTTAATTTTCAAGGTTACGTTATTTATTAGAATGAGACTTTTTGACATAAAAAATATTGAAAAATTAGAATTATGGGGACCGGTAACTTATTTTTCCTTAATTATTCATCCAAAAAATGGTAAAATTATTAAACAACCAGCATTATCCCGTGGAAAAATTAAAAGAATCCATTTAATTGGCAAACATTAATTAATAATTAGGATGGCTTTACAAAGATTGTTCCATAATTACCACAATCTTTTCTCCATTATTATTATTTTTTAAATTATTAACTTTTTCAATGGCAAATTGGGTCCATTCAATAATTAATTGGCTTGAAAAACGTGGCTAAAACTTTTTAAAATGGTTGGTTGATTAAAGTAGATTACCATGTGACAGAAATAGTATAATGTCTCACCTACATAAAGCCAAAGACAACACTAGTACAAATAATACTATGTATTTTTTTTCTCATATAATTAATTAAAAAACTATGAAAATTCTTTATTTCAAAATAAAAATATTCAAATTATTTAATTTGATTAAATAAAATAATTACCCATTAAATGATGTTTAGTACAAGACTAGTTTATTAAATGAAGAAGAGTTAGAGGATATTAATTAAAAGATTTTAGAACTTGTATTTTAATAATTAAGAAAAGGGTGTTAAGCAATATCTCCACCAAAAAATCATATAAAATTACATAAATTAGACTGGACTTGGATTAAAAAACAATCAAGATTTTTCAAGAAGACTCTAGAAAACAAGACTGTAGAACAATGAAGACTCTCTGTAACACTGTGTGGGGTGAAGATTCTTGTAGAGATAAGAGTTAGGGACAGATCATTCTCTCTCTCTCTCTCTCTCTCTCTCTCTCCCTCTCTCTCACTCAAGCAAGACTGTACAACGATGAAGACTCTCTCTGTAACTCTATGCGGGGTTGAAGATTCTGGTAGAAAGAGTAAGGGTCGTGTCTAACACATCATTTTCTCTTCCATCTCTCCTAACAGCCGAGACTGTAAAACAAAGAAGACTCTCTCTCTCTAACTCTTTATGAGGGGTGAAGATTCTAGTAGAAAGAGAGAGAGTCATGTCTAACACATCATTCTCTCTCTTCTGTCTCTCTCTCTCTCTAACAGCCGAGACCGTAAAACAAAGAAGACCCTCTCTCTAACTCTAGATGTGGGGCGAAGATTCTAGTAGAGAGAGAGAGAGAGAGTCATGTCTAATACAAAATCATGAAATTTACTTTTCTCTTTAGAAAGAACATGAGGGGAATGAGGAGGGCTTTACCAGAAATGTGAAAAGAAAAAGGTCTCGTCTTTTTGTAGTTGTTGAGCAGTCAGCATTACCGACAGGATCCGCAGACTCCACCATTACACCTCACCTACCATAATCCCAAATACGAGGTAATATCAACATATCTAGTACTAACCACGCACATGAAACGAATTAAGGAAAAAGATTCCATCTTAATGAAAGACCCAACTGTTGGCGAGAGAGAGAGAGAGAGAGACGACATTTATGGGTTTGAATTAATGAAAATGTACAATGCTACCAATAAAATGCAGAAAATTTTGTCATACTATGACAATGCAAGTAAAAGATTAGTTCATCTAAAAGATTCCATGTGAGTTAGAGAGAGAGAGAGAGAGAGAGAGAGAGAGAGAGAGGACATTTATGGGTTTGAATGAATGGAAAATGCACTATGCTACCAATAAAATTCAGAAAAATATATCATCATAACATGACAATGCAAGTAAAAGATCATTTATACGTCCAGATTATTAAAATTTTACTATAGAAGTTGAGTTTTACCCTTCGTAGAGCAAGCGATCAAAGATAATTTTGGTTAGCAGGTATATGAATGACTGAAATCAAAGATGCAACATAGTATTTGCATTTGTAGATGTACCAACCTGTTGTTCTATGGTTTCGTTCACGTATCCTATTCGCTCACAAATCCGATTGCTTCTAATTTCTTCAATGCTTTTAGAAACCAGACTGAATCATTAGACAATCTGTGAATTTAAAATAAACAACATAGGGGGAGCGGAAGTCATTCGATTTGGAATTTTTAATAGGAAAGCTACCAAAAAGTGATGATATGAATTCCTCATATACCTATATCAAACAATTTTGCACTAATATATAGATCTAAAGAAAACCTTTTACACCTCACTTTTCTTCGACTACGACTGATAAATCTGAGGTAAAGACGTGTTTACTCCTCTTAGCTCTGTGTTCTATTTTAAAACCAGACAATAGGTTATTAAGGAGATGAGACCACCAGGAGGCGGGAGGACAGAAAACCGGAACAGAACGAGAGCGTTGGAAACTAGATTTTAACATAGTTTTCTTCCTCTTCTTTTCAATTATGAACTTATTTATCATCATAGTTGTTTCTTTTTACACTACCATGAACTAATTCACTTTTTTAGGGCTACGGTGTAACGAGACAATGATTATTTTTAATTTCTTTGTCTAATTTAATTCACTCAATTTTCTTTCATTATTGTTGATACATTTAATTCCTAATATTAATGCTTGTAAATTTTTGACCAATTTTTACATGATTATAAGGGTGTTTTGAGATCAAAAGATGATGAATACTTTAGTAATGAAATTAATGTTAGTAATATGAGTAGGCTAGCAATAGTTACAGTATTGGTGTGATCTTTGTGATTTCTCGAATTAATTGTATTTAATTATTGTTAGAATTTAAAACTAAAAAGTAATAACCCAATAATTAAATAAACTAAACAATGTTCGAAAGAGATTGTATTAGAATTTAGTGAAATTGATCATCAACCTAGGAAGAATATTGATGAATATAATTAGCAATAAACTGAAATAAATATTGTCTGTGTGAAATCGTAGGACCTAGGTTTTTTTTATTTATTGAACTCAATCACGTTTTATTTGTTTATTATCTCACAGTAAATTATTTAAAATTATTTGAGTTGTTCTATTAATTTAATTTGTTTTCCATAAATTGATCTTTATTATCGGTTCAATTTAAAATTAAAATTAATAAATTCGATAATTAATTAACAAGTGTTTGTAGGTTCGACACTCTACTTAATTCTTTATTACTTGTTGCGACTCATATACTTGCAAAATAAAATTTCACAATAAGTTTTTAGCGCCATTGCCTGAGACTTCATTATTAATATCAAATTAATTATTTTTAGTTTTATTTTGAATTCAATTTTTCTTATATTTGCTTTCGTGTTAATAATAAGTGTATGCATAAAGAAAAAGACGCTAATCTACTATTATATTTGCTTTCGTGTTATTAATAAGTGTATGCATAAAGAAGAAGACGCTAATCTACTATCTCTGGATCGTGAAATTGAACGTATGTGTCGACAAAATTGTAGAGAAAGAAGAAAAGCTATTCAATAAGCACATGACATCATGGAATATAATAGGGAAGACAATGCTGAGAAGCGGACCTTGCTTGAGTATGTCATACCTGCTATGTCTTGTGTGCATTCTGCTATTCGGAAACTGGCCATTGCTGCTACTTTTGAAATTAAGCCGGGCACATTGCAAATGTGTAACGATCTCTTTTCCCAGTAAAATATTGTCCGCTTTGGGAATTGGACCGTAACCCAATATTCTCCGCTTACGGATTTGTTTGGGGAAGACTTCCTAGTTAGTCACTCAACATGGTACTGCTTTCGCCGGAACACTTTTAATTTCAGAGTTCTTATACGATCCATTACTAATTGTGTTCCAAAACGCGTCTTATTATCTTGAGAGGGTTTCCTTATATATGTTGCACTTCCATATACCTCCTCAAGTGATGTGAGATTGTAACAACCTCCTTTTTACGACCCGAGATTTGCCTAATTCTTGGATTTACGTACACTTGGCTTAGGTCTTGAGATTTGTCCTGCAATCCAAGATTTATCCTGCAATCGTGCTCATACATATACATTTGGGTCATCACAATATGGTTCAACAATCACAGTTTAGTGGATTACCCTCTGAGGACCCCAAGGATCATATTGCTAATTTTTTGGAAGTCTGCCATACATTCATATTTCACAATGTGGGGGATGATGCAGTGAGGTTGCGATTGTTTCCGTTCTCACTACAGGATCGAGCAAAGAATTGGCTTAACTCTCTACCGGCTAACTCCATTATTACTTGGGAAGAATTATGCTAGAAGTTTCTTTCCAAGTTCTTTCCTTTCGAGAAGACTGCTAAGCTCTGCTACGATATAATCAACTTTAGTCAATTTGATGGGGAAACATTATTTGTGGAATTAGCGCGCTTCAAATATATGCTAAGAAAATGTCCTAACCACAACTTACCAAAGTGGATGCACATCCAAACATTTTATGTGGGGCTTTAAGCATCAACTAAAACTCTGTGAATGTAGCTACAGATGGTGCTTTAATGAGAAAAACTGAGGAAGCTGCGTATGAGAGGAATTGACAGTAAACAATGAGCAATGTCTTGTGGAGCGTTCAATTATGAAATGTACAATTGGTGCCCCGAAGCTTAAAGCTATAAAAGCCTTAATACTACAAGTCGCCTTATTGACTAAACTGCTACAGGATTCCTATATGACAGCTAGTGTGAGAAAGGTACCGATAGCTAGTTGTCAATGGTGTCAAGGACCACATCCGATTGAAGAATGCCAGGTGGGCAATCCTTTGCCTAGTGAATCCGCAGAACAAGCTAACTACATAGGGAATTTTAATCGGCAAGGTAATCCCAACTCTAACTCTTTTAATCCACGGTGGTGACAACATCCAAATTTCTCATGGCAGAGCTCCCAAAATGCTATACAAATACCTCAAACATCTCAACCTGGTCCATCTCAACAAGCTGAAAAGAAAAATGATCTCGAGGCAACTCTGATGCAATTTGTGACTGAAACCCGTAATGTAATACAGAATCAATCGACTCAAATTCGAAGTCTCGAAAATCAACTTAGGCAATTTACTAATATCATTAATGGGAGACCTCAAGGTTCACTACCAAGCAACACCGAAGCAAATCCTAAAGATCATTGCAATGCAATTACCACTCGACGAGGAACTGTTATTGAATCGGTGCAGAAATAGCTAAATGTTCCAAAGGCTGATAGTAAAAAGTTGATAAGGGGGGTTCAATTGAAGAAGCAGTTCAACAATTTCTACCATCGCCAGTACAAACAATTCCACCTCAAGTGTCGTTACCACAAAGACTGAAGAATGTGAAGTTAGACAAACAATTTTCTAAATTCCTTGATGTCTTAAAAAAGCTTCACATTAATATATCATTCGTTGATGCTTTAGAGAAAATGCCGAGCTATGCCAAGTTCATGAAAGATATTCTCTCTCACAAGCGAAAAATTGAGGAATATGGTATTATTGCACTTACTGAAGAGTGTAGTGCCATCATTCAAAAGAAGCTTTCTCAAAAGCTCAAAGATCCGAGGAGCTTTATAGTACCATGTGAGATTGGAAATGCTATATTTCAAAGGGCACTTTGTAATAATGCCCCTATCGAAATTTCAAAGATTTAGTCTAGGTGAAGCAAAGCGACAAAGGTGACATTATTAATGGTGGATCGATCGAGTAAACACCCAAGGGGAATCATGGAAGATATGTTGATAAAAGTGGATAAATTTATATCCCCTGCTGATTTATTGTGCTAGATATGGAAGAAAATAGAGATGTGCCAATTATTTTTGGGTAGACATTTTCTTGCCACAGGTCGGGCTCTTATTGATGTGCAAAAAGGAGAATTGAGCTTGAGAGTTCAAGATGAAGAAGTCACCTTTAATGTGTTCATGGCCATGAAGTATCCGACTAAGAGTAATGATATTTTTTGAGTCGAAGTAGTCGAATCAACTACCAATGAAATCTCACTTCAACCAGAAGGCCCTTTAGAAGTATGTATGGTTGGTAGAGAACACTCTCTTGAAGAGGACAATGAAATACAAGCTTATGCTATGTGGATGGATGCTTACTAGCCAAATAGAAGAAAATACTATGAGTCTTTCGGTGAAGGTTCGCCACGCACGTTACCATCTATTGAGAAACCACTAATGCTTGAAATGAAGCCACTACCCTCTCATTTAAAATACACTTACTTACAAGCTCAATCTTTGTTATCAATAATTATCTCCGCTACACTATCCACTGAAGAAGAAGATAAGTTACGCCGGGTTCTTCGAAAGTTCAAATCAGCAATTGGATGGACTTTAGTAGATATAAAGAGTATAAGTTCGTCGTGTTGCATACATAAAATCCTTATGGAAGAAGATCACAAGCCTTCAGTGGAACACTAACGACACATTAACCCCACCATGAAAGGAGTAGTGCATAAAAAAAATTCTAAAATGCTTGGATGCCGGAGTGATATACCCAACTTCCAACAGCTTATGGAGTAGCTCTGTTCAAGTTGTACCAAAGAAAAGAGGATTGACGGTCGTAAAAAAAGACAATAACAAGCTCATTCCAACTTGCATGATCACTGGTTGGCACATTTGTATGGATTATAGGAAGCTAAACGCTATTACAACGAAATATCACTTCCTACTTCCTTTTATTGATCAAATGTTTGATAGACTCTCAAGACACAAGAATTATTGCTTTCTTGATGGATACTCCGGTAATTATCTTCGTTACCCTATCCACTGAAGAAGAAGATAAGGTACTCTGGATTCTGGGTATAAGTTCGTCGTGTTGCATGCATAAAATCCTTATGGAAGAAGATCACAAGCCCTCAGTGGAACACCAGCGACGCATTAACCCCACCATGAAAGAAGTAGTGCGTAAAGAAATTCTAAAATGGTTGGATGCCGGAGTGATATACCCAACTTCCGACAGCTCATGGGTTAGCCATGTTCAAGTTGCACCAAAGAAAGGAGGAATGACGGTCGTAAAAAAAGACAATATCGAGCTCATTCTAACCTGCACGATCATTGGTTGGCGCATTTGTATGGATTATAGGAAGCTAAACGTTGTTACAACGAAAATATCACTTCCCGCTTCCTTTTATTGATCAAATGTTTGATAGGCTCTCAGGATACGAGTATTATTGCTTTCTTGATGGATACTCCGGATACAATCAAATAGCCATAGTTCCTGAAGATCAAGAAAAAACCACATACACATGCCCCTATGGTACTTTTGCATTCAGACGAATGCTATTTGGTCTTTGTAACGCTCCGACCACCTTTCAATGATGCATGATGGCAATATTTTCTGACATGGTCAAGCATATTATTGAGATATTTATGGATGATTTCTCTGTGTTTGGGTCATTTTTTTATCGATGTTTAGAAAATTTGAATATGGTTTTGCAGCGCTGTGAAGAAACCAACTTGATATTAAACTGGAAAAAATGTCATTTTATGGTATGAGAAGGAATTGTATTAGGCCACCGGGTATCTTTCAAAGGTATAGAAGTGGATCGTGTTAAGATTGAAACGATTGATAATCTACCACCACCTGTCTTGGTAAAAGGCGTGCGAAGTTTCATGGGACACAGAGTTTTATTGCCGATTCATCAAGGATTTTAGTAAAATCACCAAGGCATTGTGTAACTTATTTGAAAAGGATGTGAAGTTCAAATTTGATGGAGAGTGTTTAGCTGCATTTAAAATTATGAGCGACGTAAGTGATTTTGCAACTGGAGTAGTTTTGGGGCAATGCAAAGATAATGTATTCCGCACTATTTATTATGTCAGTCGAGTCCTCAATGAAGCTCGACTGAATTATGCCACAACAGAAAAGGAGTTACTTGCGGTAATCTTCGCCTTAGATAAATTTCGCCCATATCTAATCGGTAACAAGGTAATGGTTTTCACTGATCATTCAGCCATTAAATACGTTATGGTTAAAAAAGATGCCAAACCGCATCTTATTTGTTGGGTTTTACTACTCCAAGAGTTTGACCTTGAAATTAAAGACAAGAATGATACAAAGAATTTAGTAGCATACCACTTGTCGAGACTCGAACCTCACGAACATGGGAAGGACGATGGAGTACCTATTTTCGATACTTTTCTGGATGAGCAACTTTTTGACATTGATAATGCACCAAGCTATACAGATATCGTCAATTTCCTTGCTAGTAATATTCTTCTTATAGAACCTTCTTCCTTAAAAAAAAAAAAAAATTTTTGCCGATGCAAAACACTATTATTGGGAGGAACTCATTCTTTACAAGCATTGTACTGACCAAGTCATAAGACAGTGCATTTCGGAAGAAGAAGTAGAAAATATTCTGAGACATGGTCATTCACTAGAGTGTGGAGGTCACTTTGGTGGGAAAAAAACAACCGCAAAGGTATTACAATATGATTTTTATTGGCCTACTCTTTTTAAGGATGTTCATTTGTTTGCTTTATCTTGTGATCGTTGCCAATGCACCGAGAATATTTTACGTTACGATGAGATGCCGCTAACAAATATTATGGAAGTAGAATTATTTGATGTTTGGAGAATCGATTTCATGGATCCATTTTCTAGCTCTTTTAACAATAAATATATTCTTCTGGTAGTTGATTATGTATCAAAATGGGTGGAGGTAACCGTTACACAAACTAATGAAGGCAAGGTGGTGCTCAATTTTCTACGTAAAAATATTTTCACTCAATTCGGTACTCCAAGAGCTATCATCAGCGATGAGGTATGCATTTTTATAATAAACAATTTGAAGCGTTATTGTTGAAATATGGTGTGAAACATCGCAAAGCTCTTGGATATCATCCGCAATCTAATGGGCAAGTTGAGGTTTCCAATAGAGAAATCAAACTAATACTTGAGAAGACTGTAAGCTCATTATGTAAAGATTGGTCATGCAAGTTAGATGATTCTTTATGGACATATCAAACAGCATTCAAGACGCTGTTGGGAATGCCACCATACCATTTGATTTTTGGCAAAGCCTGTCATCTTCCTATGGAATTAGAGCATCGTGTTTTGTGGGCTATGAAAAAGTTAAATATGGAGCTACAAACAGCAGGTGAAGCAAGATTTTTACAATTAAACGAGCTTGATGAATTCAGAAGAGAAACCTATGAAAATGCCAAATTTTATAAAGAGAAGACGAAAACATGACATGATAAACACATTGTGCCAAAAGAATTTGTAATGGGACAACAAGTATTATTATTTAACTCTCGCCTTCATTTATTTCTCGGGAAGCTCAAGTCACGATGGTCGGGTCCATTCATAGTAACTAAAGTGTTTTCTTATGGCGCCTTTGAAGTTCAAGGTGAAGACAAATTTATATTCAAGGTTAATGGGCAACGAGTAAGACCATATTGAGGAAATGCATTGGAGAGTGCAAAGTTTGTCATATATCTCGACCCAATGTGAGGAAGTACAATGTCGGGCTGTCGACAATAAAACCAAGCACTTGGTAGGAGGTAACCCATTCAGTTATTTTTATTTTTTATTTGTGTTAATATTTTATTCTTAGTTTAGTTAATTCCTTATCGTAATAGTAGTTATTATGCTATTTATTTCCGTACGTTTAACATATTATTCATGTTAAGTTTTAAAAAAAAAAAAATTAATAATAAAAGTAAAAAAATAAAATAAAAACAAAAATAAAAAAATAAAATAACAAACAAAATACAAATTAAAACAGAACACTTCAGCAACCCATCTGTTGAAGTCTTCTGCAAAAATCACTTCTGCTCCCTCGCAAACCCTACTAACGTCTAGTGATGCCGTTCCGACCACCGTTGCCGCCAAAAAAAAAAATCCTGCCTCCTTCGCAATTCCGAGCACCGCCACTATTTCGCTAGGTATTAATCGCTCGCGTAGTGTTGATGTTGTTAAAAAAATTGAGAATTTTGCTGCTTGAAGTTAATTTCATTTCAAACAACGATGACTGTTTAGTTAAATGTGGAAATTGTGCCGTAATATTCAATTTTCAACATTGATCATAAGTTTGAGGGGAGTTTGGATTTTAAACTAATTTTGAGTACAATTTTCCTTGACTATGCATGCCATGTGGTCGACGAATTGTCTGTGAGAAGTTTTGAATTATAAAAGTGGAGATTATCTTTATGTTTTGTAAGCTGGTGACCTCATACATAAATAGATACTCGCGAGTATTTAATCTTAGTTCGGTGTTTAGTTTTATTGTGTGCACTGACAAGGGTTCAAAGCACGTTTTCAATTTGAACAATGCCTCTTAAAAGATTGAAGGCTTCTACAAGCTCAGCCGCATATGTTCCAATCCACTACTCATTTTTCAACACAGATGCAGAAAATTATTTTAAGAATTTCATGACAAAAGACAAAGCAATCATATACAAAGTTCAATTCCAACTTGTAAGGACCGATGGTGACATTTTAGCCATGTTGGAACAAAGAAACTAGGAGTCAGTTGCTGTTTAAGAGGTGATGTCAACGTAAGTGTGGTGTGGAAATTTTATGCAAACCTTAAGGCGTCAAAAGGAGCTGGGACTGTCAAAGTCTGCAACAAGATCATTAATTACTCAGCCAAGGCTATTAACGCCAAGTTTGGATTAGAAAATTTACCCGCAGATGAATACCACACAATGATGGTCGAAGGACCCGATTTCAAGTCAATTTACGCGAGATGGGGTATTGGGGTGCTAATTAGATTTATTCCATTGTAAATCATGTTCAACCACTGCATTTACTGACTAGCTGTCTAAACCGATACGCCTAAGCATGGTGTAGATTTATAGGAGGCAACTTGATAGCGACGTCTCAAAAGATGGAGTTCAATAAAGATCGAGCGACACTCTTTTACTTCATTTTGACGGGAAGATCTATCAATGTCGGTCATATTATTCACTGAAATATCCTAGCATACTTTAAGGGGTCCAACACTGATGGTCATGTACACCCAGTCCTAATAACTCATTTATGTGCGGTCGCAAATGTCCCAATGAGCTCAAGTGATGAACCATGGCTCTAACAAGTTGTATATGACCCCTCGAATATTGCCAGAATAGCCAATTGGCCATACGAATGGAATTTATCGAACACGACGCCAATGCTGAACTGCCTCCTCAACCAGTGTCTTTACCCCGTCTCCGGTGAAATATTTTACCTCACAAGGTCCCAGATGCACAACAGGATTGCTCTGATGATCGCCTTCAACGGCGTTATGAAGGCCAACCACCCACATCATACGCAATAGGAACTTTCTCTTCATCCACCATGCCAACCCAGACTCAGAACTACACAAATGATGATTTGGGACGGACGTTGGAAACGTTTACTATCCAACAAAGCCAAATACTTGCCCAACAATCCTACATGGAGCACTGATTACGGAATCTCCACAACCGCATGTTAGAACATGCTTCGTTCACCACACTTTATGTGGAAGCATTCAAGGCTCACCATGGTTATTCATCGCTTTCAAATCCACCATTTCCTGTCTTTCTAGAACAATTACTGCATCCATATGGTCTTTTGCAAACAGGTGAGGATGATGATCAGGTTGGAACGTCATGAGGTATGTAATTTATTCCCTTACCTTTTATTCATTGAGGACAATGCTTACTTTAAGTTTGGGGGGATGATTTTAGTTTGCCTTATATATTTGCTATATTTTTGATTCTGTAGTCTGAATTCTTGGTTGTAGTGTCTATGATTGAAACTTTGAATAAATTTATACTTGAACTCCTAGAAAAACTCCAAGTAAAAGACGTCTTGTGTTAGTTTGCATTGACGTGAGCTTATGAAGTTAAATTCAAAATTTTGCACACTTTTTCATTATTGTCTGACTTGATTTGTTTGAGTGATACTTATGTAATCTACATATATCGAAGTCCAAACACGGTAAGAAAGTGAAGCTCTAGTTAAACATAATAATAATGAATGTTAGTAAGATATATAAATCCTTCTTCGTTTTGCCTAACAGTCACGAATGTGAATTGAGATTTTTTCCAAAATAAGAGAATGACTTAGGCCATCATTAGATAATTTGAGTTTTCTTGGCCTATCTTGTTGTGTCATTTAATGACATCCTTTCGTCACCCTTTTTGAGTTTAATATTTATCATTCAATTGTCACATATTTCAGCCTAGTTATGTATGTATTTTTCTACCCTATCTAGTGATGATAAGCTTTTATTTAAGGTTGGGGGTGTAATAAGAGTGTATTTTACACACTTAATTGTACTTATTTATACTTAATTCGATAAGTTTTCTCAAGCATTTGTGAAAATTTGATGTTTTTGGTATAACTGCACAAGTAAAATGAATATTAGCATGTTAAAGTTTGAACAAAAAAGATTGAATGCGTTACAAGACAAAAACGAGGGATTTGTTAAGTGAAGACCTAACAACGGCCGATTGGTCGCCTACAACAAGTTTTGGAGAAGAGGAACAACGGCTATGCCGATCGGACGCCAAAAATCAGGCGATTCGGTTAATGAAGAAGATCAATGAAGAACAGCAGCTAGGGGTGTACGTGGTCCGGTCCTTTCTGGTTTTGAGAAAAATTAAGACCAGACCAATAATATTCGGTTTTCAATTTTAAGGACCGGTACCATCAAATTATTTTTAAGAATAGGACCAAAATCAGACCAAAATTTCCCAGTTCTGGTTTCCCTTTAAAAAAAATATTTTTTTAATAAAAAATTCAAAATTAAAAAAAAAAACTTTGGTGAATGTTTAAATAAGGGGTGAGTGATGGAATAAAGCTACCACCAAAAATTTATTTGGTAAACCCCAAGAAAAAAGTTTATACAATGAAAAAAGAAAATCATAAATCATTGTACAGTGAGCAAATAGTTTACAATATGAAAAAATAAACTAAAAGAAAATAAAATAAATAACATCCATTATCTAATCAATAACGCAACAAAAATTTATAATATTCATTATTCAATTATAAAGTAAAAATCATTGTAGTAAGTTAGTGAAGTTACAATGACATTTATTCTCTAACCATTATATTACAAAGTATCGAGTATTGTTCTACAAACCTGCAAAAATGAAAAATACAACATGCCATTACTAAAAGATGCAAAAACTATAGTATTAATAAAAATGTAATTACATAGAAAATGAAGTAGAAAACAATCAAACATATACTAACGAAATTAGATGTTCTACTATTCTCTAATGTCAATTGGTTCATTATCTTCATCTGATGATATAAAATCTGCAAAATATAAGTTAGAAAATAAGTATATAATATAAAACATACATTTGTCAAATTCATCAAGAAAAATGTAAAACACACCTTTGTCAGACTCATCGACCACATAATTAAAGTTGGCTACATTATGTTTTGTCTCACGAATCCAACTTTAAGTGCAAATAAGTGTCTCGACAGTTTTTGGGGACAAAAAACAACGAAAAGAATTCAGAACACGTCCTCCACAACTAAAAGCTGACTCCGAAGCAACAATGGAAATATGAATAGCCAATACATCTTTTGCAATTTTACTTAATATTTGATATTTCAATGAATTTACTTTCCACCACGTCAAAATATCCTGATTGTATGAAAATTTTTCCAATTCTTCAGATAAATATAGATCGACATCCGTCCTCTTACTTACACTATCTAGCTCACTATGACGGTTACAAAACATTTCATATACCTTATTGTGGGCAAAATTAGTAATTTGTCTTGTGGTTGAAGGTATGCCAACACTTGTGCTACAAGAATCTTATGACATACTTAACCCCAAATCCAAATTGTATTGACCATATAATTTGTTAATCGCACTTCGTACTTAACTCACCAAATTTGTTATTTTATTATTGTCAACAAACATGGTAAGACAATGTTGCAAAAATTGTATTTTACATCTTGAATTTAATACAATTGCAATGTACATGAAAAAATTAATTTTCTCACAATTTCCCCAGTATTTGTCAAATTTTCCTTCCATTTCAATAGTCATATTCCTCAAGGATGGATTGTCAGACTGAGTATACTCCATGATTACCATTCTCAAATTGCATACTTCATTAAAATAAATATTTGATGTTACACACGAAAACGCTGAAACAATCACAGTTGTATCATAAAACATCTTCAAAAACTTAAGAACTTCTCTAACATTCTCCCAGTCGGTTGTAATGGAAGGTAATTCCCCACTCAAATCACTGACATAATTACTATTGGTTTCCATTTTCTTGGCAAATATTTTTTTGAATTTTTCAGCTCTTGTTAACATCAAATATGTAGAATTCCATCTTGTAGACCCATCAAGAGAAACACTACTTTTACATGCACTCTTAACATTAGCAACGCAATTCTTAAAAAATTGTAATTTTGCAGGTGAAGATCAAACATACTTAACAGCTCTGCGTACTCTACTAATAGTCTCTTAATGATCTTTCAAGCCATACTTATAATCAAATTCAATATGTGTGCAAAACATCGGACATGCATGTATTCTCCATTCAAAATCAAACCATTCCAATTTATAACACTTTTGACCAAATATAAAATTGCAACATCATTCAAAGAAGCATTATCAACTGTAACAGTTAACACATTTTCAATTCTCCATTCAAACGAACATTTTTCTACTTCTTTACCAATTATGTCACCTTTGTAATTCGAAATCAAATAGAAATTCAAAATCCTCTTATGTATGGTCTAATCACTATCAATATAATGAGCAGTTAAAACTATATAATTTAAATTTTGAATAGAAGTCCATGTATCTGTAGTCAAACACACTCGTTGTGATGTTCTTCTAAAGTACTCTTTCAATTTCATCTTTTCTTTTTCATAAAAATTAATAATATCACGAGCAATACTAACTCTAGAAGGTATGGAAAATCTTGGTTGCAAATATTGAGAATACGCTCTAAAACCTTCTCCTTCAACAAATCTCAAAGATAATTGATCACTAATTATCATCTTCGCAAGTAGTTCTCGACAAGTATCAACACTAAAACACGAAGGTTGTTGTCTTCTATTATTCATATTTTGAAAACTCAAAGTCCTTTGCTTCACATCTACATTTGCCAATAATTTTGCACAAATACGGATGTGTTTTTTTCAAGCTTGATGTCCCATTTTTCAATATATCACATGCATATATTCTTCCACAATGATTACATTTAGCTCTAGAGTTGCTATCATTGTCATTTAAAATAACAGTAAAATAATTCTAAATATCAGATGTTTTTGTCTTTCTCCTATGTATGCTAACACCAAAACTAGTAATAAGCGTAATCTCTACATTTTCATTAATACTTTCTGTTTCCATCCTATAAAATATAACAACTTATCAAAAATTTAATCTAACAAAAACAAAAAGTAAATAATCTCAAACAAAATATCCATTCATAATATAAAATGAATGTTTCACAAACAACAAAAATACTAAAACAAACAATAAAACAACAACAAAACACTAAACAAACACCAAAACAGCAACAAAACACTAAAATTGTTGAGTTGTGGAGCTTACGATGTTTAAAGTCCTTACGCAGAAAAAAGCTGCGGATCGACCTTTAGGTTGGGTGTATTTTGTAAAGATCGAACCATCATTACGAGATCAATGTTTGCTGAAAATTTTCCAGATCCAACAGTAACTTTTATTAGAACAGGTTCTATTTGATGGATAAAAAGGCAAAATTCTAGTGCTTATAAATCACAGAAAGCATGTATTTCAAATATTCAGTAGTTGAACTTTTCATCTTAATGGAATTTGTTTGTTTAAAGTAAATTTACTACTAATTCATTTCTCATTCGAATCAACTCTCAAATTTGATTAATTCTAATCAGACCCTTGTAGGTTTTAAGATTGATTCATAGAAAAAGACTTAAAACTAAAACAAAGTCAAAATACAGCAAAAATCAGAAGCACAATGCAATCTATTCTTTCAAGTTGAACAGCAGTGAGTTGAACAGCAGCATCAGCAAAAATTAGGTAAACAACAACTCAAATTAACAGCAAGGAAACACCCACAAAACAACACAGAAAAATGCGATCAAATGCTCTCGATTACGTCTGACGAGTCTCCTAAAAATAGAACCACAATGAACGTAAAATAGAGGACAACGTGATACTTATTCAAAGAGCTCTGGTTCAGATTGAGGGCATCAACGATGACGAGAGAGAAGAAAAGATTGATCTTTACATTGAGGGCTTTGGCTTCAACTTCAACTTCGGCTTTCGGCTTCGGCTTCGACGACGGCGAGACTCGAGAGTCCTCTCCTCTGAACTAAAGATAAGACAGATTGAAAAATTAGGTTTTTCAACAGACTTTAGTTTTTGACTTTTCTCTCTTCTAGTCCGGTCCAGTTTTTCGGGTGTTTGGTCAGTAAACCCAAAAACCGAACCAAATATTTCGGTTATGCTTTAGCATAATCGAAATTCATAGTTTTTTAAAGAAAAACCCTAGTCCGGTTCTTTAGTTCGGGTGGGTTTTGTATACCCCTAACAGTAGCATAGTCGATCGATTGGCTGACGTATGAAAAATAGTCGTTGTTCAATCAGAAGAGAATCCAATCGATCGGCACGCATCAGCCGATCAATTAGTAGTCGTGATTAAAGTTTGAATTCAATTTTTTTTAAAAAAATAAAAATCTAAATCTAAATAAATAAGAAGCCAATCTCGACCGTTGATCAAGGGACACCTAATTGACATAAGAATTAGGTTATCAAGGAGAGGAGACCACTAAGAAGCTGGAAGACGGAAAACCAGAGTAGAGTGAGAGCGTTGAGAACTGAATTTCAACATAGTTTTTTTCCTCTTTTTTTCAATTATGAACTTATTTATCATCATAGTTGTTTCTTTTTACATCACCATGAATTAATTCACTTTTCTAGGACTACTATATAGCCAGAGAATATTTATTTTTAGTTTTTTTTGTTTAATTTAATTCACTCAATGTTCTTCCATTAGTGTTGATACATTTAATTTATAATCTTAATGCTTGTAAATTTTTGGCCCATTTTTACATTATTATAAGGGTGTTTTGAGATCGAAAGATGGTGAATGCTTTAGTAACAGAATTAATGTCAGTAATATGAATGGACTAGAAATAGTTACAGTATTGGTGTGATATTTGTGATTTCTCAAATTAATTGTATTTAATTATTGTTAGGATTTGAGACTGAATAGTGATAACCTAATAATTAAATAAACTAAACAATGTTCGAAATGCATCGTATTAGAATTTAATGAAATCGATCATCAACCTAGGAAGAATATTGATGAATATAATTAGCAACAAACTAGAATAAATATTGTTTGTATGAAATCGGAAGATTTAGAATTTTTTATTTATTGAACTAAATCACGTTTTATTTATTTATTATCTTACAGTAAATTATTTAAAATTATTTGAATTGTTCTATTAATTTAATTTGTTTTCTATCAATTGATCTTTATCATCGGTTCAATTTAAAATTAAAATTAATAAATCTGATAATTAATTAATAAGTTTTCATAGATTGGACACTCTACGTAACTTTTTGTTATTTGTTGCGACTCGTACGCTTACTAAATAAATTTTTAAGACTCTAAGGCTGTATATGCTTCTACAATGAGAGAAAGAAAGATATGTCAGCAGATTTCCTCATGTCATTGATTCTAGTTATTCCATCGTCACAGCAACTGAATGAAACGAGAAGATTTTATCGACTAATCCCATTATCAATTTTGTGCTGCAATGTAGAAAACAAATGCCTCAATCATGTCAAATCTTGGGTAATTAAAATAATTTGTGAAACCACAAAAAAAAAAAGACTTCAAAAAAGGGTTTGAACTTTTTCAGAGCAAGGCAATGTCAGGCTGCAACCTTTGACCAATCACATTGTGGTGAGGGGACGTATAGAACAAATATTTTAGACTTGATTGAGTCTTGAAGTTCATTTTACTGAAAGTGAATGGTTTGATGTTGTATGGGTCGTAAGTCTAGATTATGCAAACCATTCAATCATCAGAACTTGAGACTAGAAATTAAAAGCTATTTCTGCAAATCAATTTTAGATTCTTCATCGACAGAGGACGAATCAACGAAAACCGTCACTTTTGTAGAGTATGTGCCAAGGAACAGAGTAAAGAATATGACCAGAGAAGCCAAATAAATTATTGTCCCAATCTAAAATCATCCATCAAATTCCCAGGCCATTGTAGTGTTATGAAGTTCAAACTAGCGAAAATCATACTAAGAACAGAAAGATTGAACAGGGTTAAAAAGAATGGACCAAGAAAGATACAAAAAGAATTATAGAGGATATGATTCTAATGGAGTAAAAATGAAAACATTACATTGAGGCTGAGTGAGCGAAGACCTGACTGAGCATATCGTCTCTACCAGTCATGTTAAACAGTTCTGCATCTTTTTCTTCTTCGTTGGACAAGTCTCGGCTTTCTAGCTTCGCATGAGCTGCAATGGATATCATTTTCTGTGCTCTTTCGGGGCCTAATCTCGACTGCCCATGAACACAAATCCATTTCTTGATTGACAAATTACACTTGTATCCACTTGATGTAGCATGGAGGAAAATCAGCCTCACTGCCACCTTTCCAAGAGTCTTAAACTCACTTAGGCAAGTCTCCCAAACAAGTCTACTCCCCTGCGGATTCGCAATTTTCATTTTCCCTGTCAAATTGTCTCGTTGTTTGACTTGAACGGCCTGAGCATAAAGCGGGTCTAGCCCTTCGGATCTCCATTTCATGAGCTCCATCAATGCAACATGAGCTTCTTCCTTAGACACCAAACGGGTAATGAGCTTATCCACATCTTTTTCCTGTTCTTCAGTCAAACACTTGAAAGGAGGGAGGTACTTTCCACTGCTGTCTTTTCTCAAGTAAAGTGGGTCGAGTATAAATGCAGCTGACCAAGCAGGATGATAGTTTTTTCGAAATCGCTTTTCGATTACTTTCTCCATGTGTTCTTCAGGTATGCCGAATTTAGCACACCAATCTTTCACTTTTATCCTTAACTCTTCCCAAAGAGGTAGACATTGTCCAATAAGTGGCCTTTGAACTTCAATCTCTCGAGCCATTACTTTGATCATCTTTACTAGTGAATAAACCGCCTCCACTTCGTTCCAAAATTTCTCGCTTTGAATCAAAGTAGCAACTTCTCTGGCAATGTCATCTTCCTCACTTGCCTCCCTATAGGATTCATCCAACACGACCATCTGCAGAATTTGTGCACTGTGAAGTATATCGTCTAGCATAGCAAAGACAGGAGAAAAGTTTTTCGATAAATCTAAATTTGGTCGAGGAATGTGAAGCAACCCAGAAAAATTTTGCCCATTAACTTTGTATCGTTGAAATGTACGCCTGATTTGGGAATTGACATTTATAAAATTTGCTACCTTCATGCCATTTTCAATGACCTGTCTGAAAAGAGGGAGCTCTTTACTAAAATCCTTCATCAAACTAAGGAGACCCTCGATTTGACAGGAGAGATTAACCATCCCATGATTCTGCTGCTCCAAGTTTTTCAAAGCCTTGGCCTTATATTTGTCTGCAACTATTCCTACGCATCTTTGTACTTCACTCCCACATGTCTCCCTGATCGTCTCCGATAAAACCTCCTCAGCGTATTTTGATGACACAAAACCACCGGCAAACAATGCTTTATGAAAAACACTGGCTCCATTTGGAAAATTAACCATTAATCTAATCACATCTCCTTCCTCAAATCCAAAACCATTGGAGTTCTTGCTTTTCCAACCATCAGAAGCAATTTGAAAGAACTTTGCTTCTCTAATTCTAGCTTCAGACTCTGATTTTACCACCTGAAACCTCGAATCAAGCCGAGGACCTAAAAGTTTAGCTTGTGGCACTGGGGGCAAGCCTAACTGATCGAGCAATGCTCGAAACTTAGGGTGGTCAAGGCTCGAAAATGAGACTGAACCACAACACTCAAACAGCCAATCTCCAAGTAATTCAAGTGCAGAATCGATTTGCTCCTCACTTAGCCTAGGACCAGGAGAACTTCCGGGACTTTTTAGCTTCTTAACACTATTTTCCAACATTGTCAGTGCGCCCAAATCATCTTTCCCGCCTGATAACACCCAATGACGCGGAGTCAAACTGCTGTTACTTCCCGTACCGACCGGTGACGGGGAGTGAATTGATTCACCAAAAGGCCTTGACGACTCAACCATGGCTAAAGAATGAACTTGGTGAGCAGGAGTAAAGAGCGGAGTGCCGATTTGAGAGCTTTGCCTTTTGTGATTGTGGAAAGGGAGAGAAGGAATCGAAGAAATCGGTGACGGACAGATTGAAGAATTCAGTCCAGAATCGGAGCTGAAATTGGGGCAGGTGCCTCGTTTGAGATGCTCCGATGCAGTTCTTGACGGATTTGAAGCCGAGAAAACGGAATCGCAAAGCGAGCACCGGAGCTTCACCGCTTTAGGTAGACTGGTGCTAGGGTTTCGAACAAGAATCGGCTCCAAATGAGCCCAATACCAGGCTCCTTTCCCCTTCGTAGATTTCGTTCTCAAACTCACTAAACCTTCGTATCGCTTGTTCAAAGCCTTAACCGCCAAATCTTCAGTCGTCTGAGAAGGCTCCGTTGCCATCGAAACCGTAGAAGCCATTACAAAATAACCGTATAACAACAATAACCTTCAAACTCCAAAGCTTTAGCAGTAACGTCAAAATAAATTTAGTCCATCTAGCATGATGTTCTGGCGGGAGATGGACGATTACTCCGGGGAGTTAGTAGAAAACAGGCGCAGAAAATACGTCGGAGAAATGGTGGAGTATGAGCAGGAGACGGCCATAGTTGTAGTAGTAGTAGTAGTAGTAGTAGTCGTCTGTGGAATTGACAGTCCTCAGAAGTGGACGCCGAAGATGACACAAACGTACGACTTATATAAATAAATAAATAAATATTTAATAAAATAAAGGTGATAATTATTTGGAAGACTTTATCTGTGACTAGTAATAATAAGGTATATTTGAAAAGTGGTAACATAATTTCGTGTCCAATAAATGATTATAATTATGAAATTAAAGTAAAAGTAAGCTGTTAATTTTTTATGATTATCCAAATATATGATATTATTTTCAATTATTGATCTAATAATAATTAAAATAAATTGCAGATAGTTTATACTTCTACCAATAAATCAGTGTTACGTAAAAAATAAAATATTAAAATATACTATAAATTTAACATTATTTATGTTAAAATAATTAATTAAATCAATAGATGAAAAAACAAAAAATAGAAGAAAAATACAAATAATTGCGCGAAAATACAAATAATGTCACGGATTTATAATTTAGCTTCATCTTGTATTAAAATTTAATGATTATTAATATATTGTTGTTTTGTTGGATAGTCCATATTTTAAATAATAAAGAAAATTTTCTAACTAAAATGCTTTTTTTTTTTCACACGTTGAGAAAAAAAGTTCAAGAAATTATTAAAATAGTTTTTTTTTTTACGTAATTAATTGAAAAACATGATATGTATATAAAATAGACAAACACAATAAATTTAGCAAATAAATAGATGGTGTTATCTAAATTGTGAATATCTGAAAAGTTGAGATTAATTTGTTTAAAAAAAAAAGTTTAATGTATAATTTGAAAATAATTACAAGCGTGTCAGGATTTAAATTATACTTAACGCTAAAACTATGATTTACAAAAGATCATGAAACATCAAAGATACAAACATGTTCATTTAATTTTCTTCGGTTGATAAAATATTTCTTGACATCCATAATTAGTAATTATATAATAATATATATATATAATTAAAAAAAATAAAAGAGTAAAGAGACACGTTTATCATAGAATAAAGAGAAGAAAAAAATGGGAAAAAAAAAAAAGTAAGTTAATTTGGTAGAGAGATGATAGCATTCTCACCAAAAAAATCAATTATTGTGTCTCACCTTTGACTTTTATGCTAAATTTGTATGGTAAAAAGTCTTTCTCACTTTAATAATATCTGGTTGTTGATACGCGCAACGTTACTCGTCATAACAAACATATTTTAAACATCGGTTTAACAGAAAACACAGACTAATATCTCATAAAATTAGAACCTTTTTTTTATGAATAACATGTATTACTCGACGTGACAATGCTTAGAGTAGAATAATACACATATATTAACTTTACGAGTAAACTACGTGTTCATCACGTAGGTCGTGAATTACCGAATTATAAAACTCTTAACCATTTGTATGATTAATAGTGTTTTAAAAAGAGGTTTTACCGAAAAATTATTGATTATTCATTAATATGTGTAATTAATTGGATCCAATCATAAAATAAAATAAAATCAATTTGCGACGTTGGGTTGGTCTTTGATAGACGGTTAGAAATGATTCTAAAGGAGTTCTAGAAGGAAATTAATCTAAAGTGTCCGATCGAACTTTGATAGACGATTAACTAATTAAATGAATGATTAAAATAAAATACAAATTTTTCGTCCTCCTCGTATACGTAGTTAGATATTAAATATCTTTACTATGAGCAAATTTTCCTTGTATGATTTTTTTTTTTTATTGACAATAATTATAATAATAATAACAATGACGATGATGATAGTAATGATAATTGAGTGAGCTACATTGACCTTATTATGCAGCAAAGATCATACAAAGTAAGAAAAAAAAGGTTACTTTTTTTGGGCCAAAATGAAAGTGGATGTAAGCTCCCAACTCTTAACGATCTCGAAGTTAAATCACTATAATCACCTACGTGTCGATCATGTATATATTTCGAAAGGTTATGATGAGGTAAAAAATTAGGAACCGTATCTTAAGTGGATTTGTTGTTAAGAAATAGGTAAATAATTAAATTATTATCGACTCGTAAACTTAAGTTTTTGTATTGTTGATAATGAATTATGAAATCAGAGTTAGAAGTGTCAAGTTTAAATCTCGACAAAGTTAAAAAATTATTGCATTTGAAAATTCAGACTAAGAAATTAAAATAAAAGAATTGACCTTCGTGTGAGGGAAAAATATTAAGAAATATACAAACACGTAAATTATTTTCAAATTATAAGTTGAGTTTTTAATATTATTGGTAATTTATCATTTATAATTGTTTAAATTTTATTTAAAAAACAACGATAGATAGTGTGAAGATATTAACTGTTAAATGTTTTTGAGAAGTGCTAAGCACGTTATTTATTTATTAGTAGAATAATTATGATATAATGTTGGTAATTTAATTAATAATTTATATGAATCAATAAATTGATAACATATAAGTATTATAACGTATTGTAAAATTAGAAAGTAATTGTAGCATAATTGATTTAATTAAAAAAATCAAATATCTAAGTTCAATTTAATTAGCGAATGATATTTTCTTAAATTTATTGATGTAAATTATTAGAAGGATAGTTTAAAAATGAATTTAACACTATATTGATTTTAATAACAAAGATAATCGTAAACTACGATGACAGAAAATAACGTTTTTTAAGGAGAATTGGAAAAACAATACGTGAAGTCTCGAGTCTTCATATTATAATATTATTCACTTCGAGTCGGAATTTACTTAAATTTATTATTGAAGTTAGTGCAAAACGTGTTATATTAGATAGAGATAATAACTCTATTTATAAAATATTCGTATATACAAAACATAAATTGCACTCTTACAATCAACAGAATTTAAGAGGATTGTTGTATTTACATGGTCGGTTGCGACGTAATATTATTTATTGATTTTCAATTTAATTATAGGATTATAAAATTAATTTATACCAAATTAACTCATAAATTGGATTTTTTGGAATTTATATTTAAATTAAATATTTTTAGCAAAGAATCATAAATCACATTAAGATAACTAATTAATAGTTATTAGTAGACTTAACGATAAATACACTTTTGGGAATATTTCCAAACGGGGTGCAAGTTAGAAACCCTAAACCCTGCGTCTGTCTTCTCCCTCATCCTCTCCTCTTTCTTACAATCTCCCCCACCGACCGCCGCTGCATCTGGTAAGCTTTATGTTTACTCTCTCTCTCTCTCTCTCTCTCTCTCTCTCTCTCTCTCCATTGGCTACGTTTTTCTTTCTTTCGACACATTGGGTTAGTTTTTGTTTCGGCTGACTATGTCGCTTCTGGATTTATTTAGAATGTTTTCTCTCATTTTAATTTTTATGTAAGGATGCTTTTCAGGATGTATGTTTGTGAAACGTTGAATCAGTGCATTTCCTTGTTTCATCGATGCAAAAATGCCTATTTGGTTCTTTTTCTCGAAATATCAATTAGTTGTTAGTGACAATTTGTTTTGAGCTGGCCGAATATAGCATAAGTGTTCATTTCAGTTGAAGAATGTCATTTTTGTAATTTTGTGCTCCAGGATTAATGTTCCTTTCAGTTTCATGCCGAGTGCAGTATCTCCAAAGTTAATTGTCAAAACGTCATTGAAGAATAGTCTGTCTTGTGCTCTATTGTATCTTCCATTCCGATGTTGAGTGTCCATTCCCCTGTTTGTGGTATTTTCCATTTCTGTGATGGCTATGGCTACAGTTGTTTTTCATATTGTTTAGGATTCATAGTTTCAGATAAACAGTGAGATTCCTCATGCATCAGTTTTTAAGTTTGTTATGTGTTTTTTGTTTCTTTTTTACTACATTTATCTGAATATACGTATAAAAATTTATTTCCATAGGTTATTGAATGGCTTTCAAGAGCAAACAATTGAATGTGTCGGATGACGATGCAATAGAAGATGACATGATGGGTGGTTTTGATGGAGAGGTGGCCGAATCTGAATCATCATCAGATGGCGAGGAAGTTAAATTAACAGAACCTTTGACAGAGTCAATCTATAATACTGATGGTCTCCTTGATAAACTTGGAGATATTAGTTGGCCCGAGAATGTAGGATGGATTCACAAACTATCAATTGACGTTGATCAGGAGCAAGAAATAGACGTAAACGATGACCTAGCAAGAGAGCTTGCATTCTATACCAAGGCGTTGGAAGGGACAAGAAAGGCCTTTGCCCAGCTTCAGTCTATGAAACTCCCTTTTCTCCGACCTTCTGATTATTATGCTGAGATGGTGAAGACAGATTCCCACATGGAAAAAGTGAAAGGTCGTCTCCTAGCGGGACAGAAAAGGATTGAGGAGGCTGAAGAGAGAAGGAAGGCGAGAGAGGCGAAGAAATTATCCAAAGAAATTCAAGCACAGAAGGTGAAGGAAAGAGCTAAGCAGAAGAAAGAGGACATAGAGTCTGTTAAAAAATGGAGGAAACAGAGGCAGCAGAATGGGTTTCCAGGAGGTGACAAAGGGGGTGAGTTAAATTTACCTTTCGAAGATGGGGAAGTATTTCAGAAGTCGAACAAGAAGAGGCCTGGAGTTTCTCCCGGAGACCGCACCGGTGGGAGAGCTAGACAAGGAGATGGAAATAGTAAGAAGAAGAAGAAAGATTTAAAAAATTCCAAGTTTGGATTTGGAGGGAGGAAAGGAATGAAGAAGCAAAACTCAGCAGACACCACAAGTGATTTCAGAAGGTTCAACAAAGATGGTGCTGCACAGAACAAGAGAAGAAAGAGGTAATTTACTGAAAACATCAATTTTGGTAGTTTTAAGGCAGGGCTTTATAATGCTCTGTATGAAACTGAAAAATGTGAAATTAATTTATGAATTCACGGAACTACACGTGACTTTTACGCTTTGACAAAAAAACAAGGGAACGTTTGGCAAAAATTGATTTTGAGAATTAACTAATTGCGCGCTTTTGTTTTAGTAGGTGTACCCAATAAAGCTGTAATATTATTATATGTAAGGTGAGAATGATAATGCTTTAAATGAATTTTATAATTAAAATTTGGAAACAGATTGTATGGAAAACCTTGAATACTGATGGTGATGGATCTTTATATGTAGAATTGGTGTAAATGATGAATTAATAACTTATAAAAAGTAAATGAAAAAGAAATTTATTTATTTGGAAAAAAAAATGGAACTAAAGAGTTGCGGATTTGAACATGAAAATGATATGTTAATTTTAGAAGACGATTTAGACACCTAATGATGAGGCCAAAAATCTTGCTCTATGCCCTCGGAAAGAGTTCCCATCTCTATTTTGCAAATACCCATCTCTCTCTCTCTCTCTTCAGCACCCATTTTCCACAATCATGCTTAAATGCACTGGGCAGCTGATTCATCAAGCTGCAGCTGATCCTGCATTCACCTTCTGTTTATGCAATTTGATAACAGCCATCACCATTTATAACCAAGTGAGAGAAGTTTCTCTCTCTACCAACAACTCATGTTCATGTGGGAAACAAGGGATGAGCGTCCTACAACGAAAGAATTCTCCCATTGAACCATGAAGTTAATTTTGAAACATCTATATGTATCACTTATTTCAACCTGCACACGAGCTACCAAAACAATCCGCTTCCAAATTTCGAAGCATTTTACGAACTAAAATCATAATACAATATATCTTTCTTCCCAAGAATCAGAATCCAGAGGTTGAAAACTAAGTTTCATCAAGAAAAATTGGTAATCAGCAGTTTCATTGAATCAAATCACTCATAATTCAAACCTACAACATAAAATAACTTCTAGAAGTACAATTAAACTGAGGGTCCAAGATGAAACAAACGACATCATGAGTCTAGAAAAAGATTAGAACTCCTAACTAAACTATCACCTGTGGTCTATAGGAGCGCACACCATGTCAAATATAGCTAAAAATTGGTGTAAAAGTAAGGTTGAGTGATCTGAGGTATTACCAAATTATGAAAATAATTCCGCTTAAACCAAGCATTTTGAGGAGGATCAGCAAGAAACTTTGCCGTTCGATTGCACGGGGCCCTTCGGCTCACCTTCGGACAAAGTTGATTTATTGTCACTCGATGAGATTTTAAATGCTGAATCCAGGTTTAGAGAGACTGAGTTGTCTTCAGGGAAGGAAGAAGCTGGAGTGACAATAGGCTTTACTCCACTATAGATCCCTTTGAGTTCGTCACCATTGATAGAATTTATTTGGGGAGAGATAACTTTTGAAGTAAAGTCAATTTGTTGCTGTTTCACCTTGCTTTCTTGCTGGTGACCTGATAGGAAACTTCCTACCACAATCTAGAAAGAATAATTACATATTAGAAACACTTATCTACGTGTCACTACACACTAATCGTTTCTTATCAAAAAGTAAAAATATATTGATCAGACTCAGTGAGAGACACTCCCCACAAAACAACAGATAATTGAAACAGCTCAAAATGAAAACTTTTGTATTAGAAAATTATCTCATTTTCTAATGTTCCAAATAAACCAAAAAAAAATTAGCTTCTTTTTTTTCACCTGGACACGCAAGACCGTAGGGAAGATTCCAGATTGTAACGAGTAGATACTCATTAATCCAAGGATTAAGTACATATTTTGACTGATTTTAATGAACTCAATCAAATAATTATTGGTAGACGTTGTGACAAAGGATATTACCTGGACAGGACTAGCAGCGACCAATAGACCGGCAAGCCCTCCGCCTACCACTCGACCATCTGGGCCTGCCAATGAGACACTCATTCCTCCGGATCTGCTTTTTGGTCCTCCATTCTCAGTAAGAATAAATGATCCAGATAGCGAAAGTATCTCAAAAAGACCCTGTAAAAACAATTAAAGTCACGAGTGAATTCGTCTGACAGAATTCTATAAGATCTGTTTTGAAGAAGCGGAATAAAACATTCTAGACCAATCATACACAAATCACAATTAATTTACAGCTATGTGATAACTAGTCACATGTTAAATAGGTAATAATTGACCTTCCAAAATAGGAAGGAAAATTTGAACTTTAAAACAACCCAAAACGACACATTTTAATATATAACGGTTCAACCAATGTCAGAGATAAGGCAATTGCACTTGTGTAGACATAATAATGAGAAAAAACAACACTTTTATCTCAAACAATGGACATTAGAAGTGAGGTCCAGTAAAATAAACCCCCTTTTTTCACATCTATAACCATAAAACATTTCAACAAAACTACATTTTAAGTAATATCATATTAAGATGGTCACACACCTCATAAGTTAAAGTACCCCCAGATGTAGTTGGCTGCCGGAGAGTGACACTTGAAATTGTACCATTTGCAGAGAGTATACAAATAGCTCGAGATCCTTCTTGAGAGAAGCACATAATCTTCATCGTAACATCCTTAACAGATAAAAAAGTGATGTAGAAAACGTTAATGCAGTATCAACTGAATAGAGAGCATGAGAAATATAAGACTGATTTTGTAGGAAAAATGTTAAAATCTTAATTTATCTCGAGAAGTGCAAGAAATAAACGGAAATAGAGCCGATGATCAGGAAACAGAGATTTCATTTATGGTCCACCAAATCTGGCTTTGGAGTTTGAATGATATAGTAACAAGAAATCCTATGTAATGTTTTTCCTTTTTTGATGAAAAAATTGGACGCATTTACGACAATATTACTTCGATATAGATTTCACATGGAGATTGCATGACACAAGCATAATTTGTAAAAATGAAAAAACTCTAATTCCTTGATATTTCCATTTAGAAAACACTGTCAAAGTTTTCAATGTCCACAATCATTCATCTTTTATCCTAAGTTATTTAGTGAACCACCAAAAAGAGAACATGATTTCCCAGGTTTTGGATTTATCGGTTAATTTTACCCCTCTGAATTGTATATTTCATACGAACTATACTAGTCAAAACAAAGTAAACGTCGGTAAAGAATCTTAAGTACATACTGAATTATTATACTGCCGTATTAAGACTTCAATCCATTATGTAAAATGGCATACCTCACCAGGCTTAACATTGATCACATGAGGTGTGAAATTCGTGCCAACAGAGTACGCAATTTTCTCTCCTGAAAATAATTATGAAGGGTTATAACAAATAAAATGATGTTTCTCTTAGATTGTTGCCTAACTGCATCTCTTGTGTTTTACCATCATTATCATACTTTGAAGTGCTAAGTAGCCTTACCAGCTTTGAATCTATCAAGGCATATAAATTAAGCACGAGCAAGAAAAACGAAAAAGGCGAAGAAGAAGTCCAAACCACAAAGAAGCTATGACTGCAAACGGCCAAATGAATCATCTTTGAAGATACAATAACCAGAAGATTTAATGAAACAATAAATTTATAGCTTTATTAATAATAGTTACTCTCATTTCCCCAAAACTCCTAAAAGTGGATAAATTATCATTTGTGTTTCATCCACATATGACAAGTGCATCTCGTACGTTATGATTCTCCGAGAACCTGTTCGATAAGGTTTAACGGTTATTAAACAAGCCCCTGATTTTTCTTTTTGATTTAATTTTGTTAATTGGATATGGCACTTCCAGACCTTAAAACTCTCTCTTTGTAAAAGGGACAGATATGGGATAAAACACTGGATCTAAAGAAAAGGTCAGTGTCATATCTAGGGCCTTCTATTTCGGATGAGAATAAATATCTCACGAATTTGGAATTTTCGGCACTAGGCTGAAGTTAAGTCCTTTTTAAATTGTTGAATTAGAATACTGACTTTCCAACGATGTGAAAAAAATAGATTAATTCTTTCAATATCCTCCTACATGCAATTAGATGAATAATTAATGCCTAATGCACTTCATGATTGAAGCTAAGCTCAGTTTGCTATTGGAAAAAAAAAGAATCAAACCTTCCATTGGAAACTATTTTCTAATTTATGTCTACATGTAAATTCAACTAATTATTTCTGTTAAAACGATTTTCTTTAATCTTCTCATTTTGGAAAAGTTTTTTCATAATGGCTCGCTGCCACGGGTTTGAATCCCAGATCGTTATAAATCAAATTAAATAAAACCTTAATCCCGGATTAATCGCGGCTTTCTCTCTCGTTCTAACTCTCTGTCAAGCTATGTCATGTGGTAACAAAGACTCTAATCCTTAGCTAGAGGAAGAAAAAAAAAAGATACCTTTCATTAAACAGAAGAACATCAGATCCATCTCAGACTTGCACCGAATTTTCAGATCTGAAAAGGAATCTGAAATACGGGTCCACTAACACTAAATTCTACTGGAGACCCCCCAAACATAATCTGAAACTTCACTTTCTACTTTCTAGACCATACAATCTAACCACTTGTTCTACTTTTTTCTAACATCACTCGTATTAACAGTAAAAAACGAGAAGATCTTACAAGAATGTTCTTTTTTGTTTTCATCGTATTTTAAATGTAACAGTATAAATAACCCGAACAGAAACAGGAAGTGTAGTGATTGGGAAAAAAAAAAAAAGAAGCTTATGAAGAAAACAAAAATGCATTATCCATTACCAGGAGTTCCGAAAACAAACTTGCTCGACTTCTTGGCCGACTCCGATGGCTTTCCTCTACCTCGCTTCCAAGCAGAGTATTCTCCTGAGAGCGGAATCGATGCAGAAATCGGCATCGGTGATAACGGCAGTATGGCCTTCCCGTCTGGACCGTACTTTCTCGGTCGTCCCCTCTTCTTCTTCCCTTCGCTCGCCGGCACCGCCGTACCCGACGACCCAGCAGCTACAGTTGGCTCATTAGAAGCAACAGTAGCAGGGGCAACAACCGGGTTCGGGTTGTCGGATCTCGGAGCAACCCGGTAACTATCTGGCGCGTCATCACCCTTAAGTGCAAAACCAGTACTGAAATGCTCCTTCTCCTCCATATCAATAGTTTCACAGCAGCAATTCACCAACCTAAAGCTACCTCAAAAACCTTGAACCTTAAAAACTTCAATCAAATAAAAACCAAAATTGTAAAACTTTGAGACTTGAGCAAACCAAAACGCAGAAATGGAAGATTCAGACAACTGCAAAGCCAAACAAATCATGCAAAACACTAAAAACTCAGCTCAAACACCCATAGAAAAACCCATTTCAACAGTGAAGGATCGAAAAACAGGGGAGAAATATTTTTGCAGTGGATTTTTCACTGTAATAAAAACAGTAAAACAGCTTAAATCTCCGCCATTACAGAAAATATAATCCACCTTCAATGGCAACCCAAAAAACCAAAAAACAAATCTGCGAATTAGATGAAAAGGAAAACAAAAATTTTCCCACCCATCAACGAATAATTTTCTACAGCTGAATTTTAGGGTTTTTGCAATAAAAAGGAGGAGAAATAAATAAAGTAGAAAAATGAAATAAATAAAAAAAAGTAAATGAAATAATAATTAATAATTATGGTGAAAATTATTAAAGAATTGATATTATAATCATAAAATTCATAGTATAAATTTTGGTTAAGAAAATGGTTCACGTCCGTCTTGGAAATTTAATAAAGTAATACAATAAATCAACGCCATCAAATTGGAAAATAATAAATAATGAAACTTAAAAAACAATTTAATATTTATTTAAAGTAAGAAAAAACTTTAAAAAAGAAAGAAATAATTTAAAGCTGTAAAGACGATGCAAATTGCAATGCCATTGCTCACCTACTGATAACTTCATTTTTATTTCTTTTAATATAAATTAATATCCAATATTAAAATAATTCGAGCAATAATAATCATTTTTAATATAAATTAATATCCAATATTAAAATAATTTAAGTAATAATAATCATTTTTGGTTTATAAATAAAAAAATACGCTTAGTGCCATTCTAGATCAACATGCTTCCTAGTTTATTTATTTAATTAAAGTATTTAATTTTGTAAAAACAATAATAAAGTTGTCTATTCTAGCATCTTTTAAAATTTGTCTTTACATGTATTTTATATTAACAATTTGGAAATTATTCTTATTATAATACGTTATTTTCCTAATATTTCAATTAAAACTTCTTAAGTACAAATTCTATTTAATATTATACTAATATTATCATAATAAAACTAATTTAAAATATATTTTTTAAATATTCTTGAAGATGTATAATCATTTAATTTATCCCACAAAATTTCAAAGCACCAAGGATGAGAGAGCGAACCAGTTTTGGCTACAACAGCTTTTTTGGCAATGGTATCATCACTGGACCTAGTTAGATTCAGAGTAAATGAGCGAGCGTATCAATGAATGAGATATACTTGTCCATAAAAGAATTTATAATTTCATGTTTTTTTTTTTTATCGATACGTAAATGTTTAAGAGTACCGTGCTATGAGCGTACGAAAATTTGATGAGCTCCAATCCGAGTGTATTAACTTTCGAAATATTTGAAAGTTAATGCATTTCGAGATACTGAAAATATTTTATGAAAATCGTTTGTGTATTGCCAGCCAAAGTAGAACTCAAACTTGATAACTAAATTTTTAACTCAGTGAAACTCACTTGTTTTTCAATATTTGATTGCTTTAGGAGTTTCGTCCAATCACTCGAACGTTGTTGAATGTACATTTAAAGAAAGTAATCGAAAAGCCAATTACACTTCACTTAAACATACAACTAGAAATCAAATTTGGAAAGGAAATTAGTTAAGACATTACCGTTATTTTATTGTTATCGATTAGTTGGATTTTGTCGAATTCGTACATTTTTTATCGTATCGATTGCTCTAGGACTTTCTTCGACTATACAAAACAGTCAAGAAAAGATTCTAAAACAATTCCTCGAATCCTACCAAATTTAGCCGATCAACCTAAATTAGACCAAAGTCTTGGGAAAAGAACACAAATTCAGCAAAGAGGAAAACAACTCAAAACCCACAGTCTGAAGTTGTTCTTCCTCCTTTTCTTGCCTTTGTATGGTAAAAGCATAGATGGAAGAGGTACCTAAAACCAGTAGATGACAAGAAGAGATTCATAATTCCTCAAATCTCCAAATTAATTATTCTATCAAAAATTTAAAAAAAGTTGGTGGAGAGCTTTCTTTTAAGCCCAGTATGCGAGTACTTGCATGGTGCCAGCTTTTCTCTCCTATCATGTATGGGTCTCTGGAGTCAATGCATCCGCTATTCCTTTATTTCTGTCCTCGTGAATTAAAAGCAAAAATAATAATAATAATAATAATATATTTTAAAAAATTTATGTCAGCTCATCCTATAAAAATAAAAGAACCTAGTGTGATGATCTAACTTATTTCAGTGGCGTACAATCTTACAGTATTTGAAAAAGTAAAAAATATATAGCTTATAAGTAGAGTTTTTCTTCCTATAAAATATAATACGTTTTGAGTTAACTGCAATAACAAATTCATGCAAACTCCGATCCAAAACAGACAATATTGTACTGGAAGCATTGTGGGCACTGCAAATAGTATCAGAATCATTATTCAACTGGAAATGTGGTTGACAAAGATGTCGAGAGCTGAAGGAAAAACATTGTGATAACCTGTCATGTGGAAGGAATGAGAGTCCAGTGTAAGAGTTCAGTTTATATTAATGGGAGTGTACAATCTTATATCGTTTGGTAAAGTGAAAAATATATAGTTTATAAGTAGAGTTTCCTTTTTTATCTAGTACAATGCGTTTTCGGTTAATACTAAGAATAAATTTCAGCGGACTCTAATTTAAATTGAAACAATATTGTACCGAGAATACTGAGCTCACTACCATTGTTAATTCAATAAAAGATATCCATCCAAGCTCAAGTAACATGAAATTCCATCAATGCATTTTAAAACATAAAAAATAACTAACAAAACAAGAATGAGTGTACAAAATATCATGGAGAAGAGTACCGTACACATCTATGTTATTCCTAAAGGATTTGTGTTTTCTTAATTTTTTTAGTCATGTAGCATCCCCAAAACATGCTTCCTATGTTTAGAGACCTTACACAATTCATGGCTTCATCTGTACGATGAAGGCTTCAACTAAAATAAGCATAGCGATACTTGGAAGCTTATAAACCAAAAGATAAGCTCTCTCGTAGGCATTATATTTGTAGTAGTTTAGGGTTCAAAAATAAAAAATTTAATTTCAAAATTTTCAAATCAAAACCTAAAAACTCATTTTGGGGAAAAGAGATGGAATCTCTGAAAATGCGATGATGGGAAGGTTACAGCTCACCAAATTCTAGCTGAACTCAGATTTTGGGGGAAACATCAGTCAAGTTTTCTCCTCTGGAATTCAAGGGGAGAAGATTACATATCGAAAAATTCGAGTTGAATTCGAATTTTCTGAGGAAGCGGTTCAGAATCCCTCTTATAAATGTAGGTGCACGGAAAAAAGGAAACTCATACCAAAAACTCTTGACCTCTCTAAACTAGAGAATATTTTTACCTATCTCTCTACTTCAATCACCGGCGACGATTTCTGAGGAGGCAACATCTCCTCATGAGCAGTCAAACTACCGAGATAGCTTGTTCCTTTCTGGCCAAAATAATCGAAGTCAACTCCTTTCCAAGAGAACTTCGGACATCTCTCCAATGAACTCACTGTTCCGTGTGTTCTATGCGCGACGCGAGGAGCAACACACGAAGAAGAAGGAGAATCAAGGTTTTCTTTTTAAAACCAAACTGGCCGAGCAAGTTGAACCAGTCCAACCGTACTAGATCCTGTCCAACTAAACCAGACTTGACCCGATTTCGACCATAATTGCCCAGACCGAACCAACATAAGTGTACACGTAAGGAATTTCTGCCTAATTTCTTCTTTAATAAGATTTATGGGGTAGGATTTTAATATAAGTAATTTATTCAGTCATGACATTATTGGAATCTTGAAAAAATCCTTATAAACCTAAACTCTCAGAATCCAAGTAAGTGAAACACTAAGTTTTCAACGTTTTGGCTACGACCCTATATCACAAATATCTATGTTATTTTCTATATATATATTTTATTTGATTCTGATATTTGAATTGAACACGCATGTTTAGATATCGACATAGTATCGTTTTAAAAAGATAAAATTAATAAGACATCTTGTCTGTGTATGAATATGATCGAATTGACGGAAAATATGTGATAACAAAGCCTGAATGACAATAAGATAACTAAAATTGAACGACAATGAGATCATTAAACTTGAACGAAAATGAGATAGGTACGGCTGAACGACAATGAGATGACTATGTATGAATGAAAATGAGATTACAAAGACTAAACAAAAATGAGATGGTGAAGTATGAACGAAGGTTGGAAAAATAAGTTCTGAACCAGTATGTAACTGTTAAGTCAGGATTTAGTAAAAATAATGTTAATTTTGCACTTGCACGTGTTTTCGCTTATTGAGTTAATTTAATAGTTTATAGTTTTGTGATGTAGGTTAATTTTTATTTGAGTAAGAAATGACTATGATCGAAAACCTTCCAGAAGCAAGCAAGCATAGAAGAAGACAATTTTTTTGGTTCGGTGGAAGGAATTTAGATTAATATACTTGAGTTTTCTAGGATATTTTATGATTTGTTTTTGTTAAAACTTTGAATAAAGTATGTTAACTTTGTCATTTATAAAATTTTATGAATGATTTTAACTCTGCATTCATTTCAATTTTGCCTAAAGTTATTTAAGTATTGAATGTTGTTTTAAGTTTCCGCGCATTAAATGTTTTCATTCAAGTTTTTTTAAAATTTTAGAAATTACGGTTAATACGTTCGAAATTAAATCTGATTTGAAAAATTAAATTGGAGAAAAAATTAGGACTTTCAATTTAGGGTTTTAAAATATGAGAATTTAGAATTTGGGGTATTATAGTTTGATATCAGAGCAGTTAAGTTTATAAAATGGTTTTATAGACTTATCTATATGCTCACGTGCAACTGGAAGATTGTCGATTATTAAGTAAGTGTGTATTAAAATTTATATTTTTTATAAAAGTATGCTTGATAATTTTGTAATACCCCTTTAAAGTAAGTGTATAAAGATAGATGTTCTTAAGTTAAACCTTTGTGATGTAGACTATGGCCAATCGTAGAATTAGAAATGAACGTGATTGAGATACTGTACTCGATCAAATGCTAGATATGATCGAAATGCAAACAAGGTAAACTAAACAGCTATCGCAAGCAGCTAAAGCTGCGGCCTAGGTGGCTACTACCATGACCTAAGCAGTAAATATGCAGGCCCAAATTTCTATTAGGCCTCAAATTGCTTATATCAATTTTGATGGATTCCGAAGGTTGGATCCTCTAATTTTTAATGGCAATCTAGTAGACATGACAACAACAGATAATTAGATCAGAACTATCAATGAAATGTTTGAGCATGCCAAAATTTCAGAGGAAAAGAAAGTAGATTGTGTGTTCTCTATGTTTCGTATGGAGGCACGTTATTGGTGAGACTCTGTGAAGGTGATGCATCCAGTCTCCACCATGACTTGAGAAAAGTTTCAAGAGTTATTTTATGAGAAGTGTTTTACAGACTCTATGATAGATGCAAATGCAAAAGAATTCATGACCTTAAAGCAGATAGGAAGTATAATTGATTATTTGCACAAATTTAAATAACTTTCCCGTTATGCCCCTCATATAGCTAGTAATGAGACTATGAAGGTGGAATAGTTTGTCCAAGAATTGGGAGCAGAGATGTTCAAGGATATTCATTTTATCACAGCCAAGGACTACCTATTTGCATTCGTGATGAATAAAGCAATGCGTACATAGAAATGAGAGAAGAAAGTCATTAAAGCTTAGGAGTTGAGAAGGGGTATAGTCATACAACTCAAACTGCCAGTAATAAACTCCCGCAACAACAATGAGCTGGATCTAAACGACCAATGATCGACATACCTGCTAAAGGATCTTCTAAATATATTAAAAGGGAGCTCATGACAATGTCCAATATGCCATTGTGTCCTTCATGTAAGAAACCATATGCTGGAGAATGTCACGTTCAGATAATGACTTGTTTCAAGTGCGGTCAGCGTGGATATTTTATTAAGGACTGTCCAAAGAATGAGAGAGAACAAACCAAGACGACTACCAGAGTTTTCGCCATGACTAAGAATGAAGCTGAAGGGAATGCATCTGTGGTGACATGTTTGATTTTTATTTCCGGCATGTCTTCTTGCATATTCGTTGATTCTGGAGCTACAGACTCTTTTATACTCTTTGAGCATGCTATGAAGTTAGAGAACAAAGTAGAATATTTAGAGTATAAGTTAGCAATAGTTTCACCTTTGAGCAAACTCATGTTTGTCAACTATATTATTAGAAAATGTGGTGCGTATTGAAGAGAATCAATTGGAGGCAGATTTAATTATTTTGGCGATTCACGATTACGATGTTATTAGCACTATGCGACTATTGATTGTCGCAAGAAGATGGTAAAATTTCAACTGCTTGGAAAAGAACCATTCTTTTTCTTTTGAGATTCTAAAGGTTCGAGAGTTCTAGTGATATCAGTTATGTGAGCTCAAAAATTATTAAATTCTGGATGCATTACAATTCTGACCATTGCTATATGCTCTGAACTCGAAGGAGCCACGACTTTGGATAAGGTGCCGGTAGTCTGTGAATTTTCGGATGTCTTCCTTGATGATTTGACAAATTCAGCACAGCCAAGAGATGTGGAATTCAACATTGATATGCTACCTAGAACTACGCCAATCTTTAAAGCTCCTTATAGAACGACACCAAGTGAATTAAAGGAGTAAAGACTCAACTCGATGATTTGCTAGAAAAAGGATTTATTCAATCGAGTTTTCACCCAAGGGAGCACCAGTATTATTTGTGAAGAAAAGGGACGGATCTATGAGGAGGTGCATTAACTATCGAGAGCTCAATAAAGTCACCATTAAGAACAAATATTTATGGTCGAGAATTGATGATTTATTTAATCAATTAAAGGGAGCGACAGTTTTCTCGAATATTGATCTCATATCGGGCTATCATCAGCTAAGAATTATAGAAGAGGATGTGTTCAAAACGGAATTTCGCACAAAATATGGCCATAATGAATTCCGATTTCTGTCATTTGGATTAAGCAATACACCAACCGCATTTATGGATTTGATGAACTGGATTTTTAAGACGTTCTTGGATGATTTTGTAATAGTATTTATCAACGACATCATCATCTACTCGAAGAGTAAGGAGGAACATGAGGAACACTTGAAGATTATTTTATCAACGTTGAAACTTGAGAAGTTATATGCAAAATTTTCAAAGTGTGAATTTTGGATGGAAAAACTAGCTTTTCTCAGCCACATTATTTCAAACGAGGTTGTATAAGTGGATCTAATGAAAATTGAATCTATTAATAAATGGACACAACCAAAGAATGTAGCTGAAATAAGGAGTTTTTTTGGTCTTGCGGGTTATTATCGAAGATTTGTAGAAGGATTTTTAAGATTATCCAACTCGCTTACAAAACTAACCAAGAATGTTGTTAAATATTTATTGACTGAAAAATGCAAGCAAAACTTTCAGTAGTTAAACAAGAGATTGGTCCCGACACCCATACTTACTATACCATCAGAATCAGAAAAATATGTGGTGTACAATGATTATTCAAAATATGGCCTGAGATGTATTCTCGTGTAGGAAGGAAATGTTGTATACTAAATGATGGGGATTAAAGAGAGCTATATTGGAGAAGGTGTGACGACCCAAAATATTATGAGTGCGATTTGGGTGCAAACCTCAAATTGCGTGGCAAACCTCGGAGAAACCCGAATATAGGCCAATCCTAGATTTAAGTATAGGCAAATATCGGATAGTTGCAAAAGGAGATTCAGGCGCAATCCCAAATCGCTTGGGGGGAAGATGGAAATGAAACATATGTAAAAAATATTTTCTCTAGAAAGTAAAACGCGTTTTGGGAGCACAATGACAGCAGATCTCATAAGAACTCCGACATTAAGAGTGCTTTGGTAAGAATAGTACCAAGTTGGGTGAGCATTTGGGAAGTCCTCGTTGAAAAACAAATCCGTGAGAGTGCGAGGTTGCCCAAAGCAAACAATATCTTACTGGAAAAAAAAATGAGTCTTTACAAGAGGCACACTCAACCCCCTACTCAGTATATCCTAGTTTAACCAAAATGTATCGAAACTTGAAGCAGCATTACTGGTGGCGTGGGTTGAATGTGAATGTAGCTAAATTCATCGAAAAATGTCTCCCTTGTCAGCATGTCAAAGCGGAGCACTAACGATCTGCTGATACATTGCAACAACTTATAGTGCGGCACCATTGGTGACTCAATGCAATTGGGAGCATATCACTATGAAATTTGTGGTGGGATTTCTTAAGACAGTTAAAGGTTATGACTTTATTTGGGTTATAGTTGATCGACTTACCAAATCGGCACATTTTTTGCCTGTAATAACTACATATACTATGGAACAGTATGCTCGACTTTATGTTCAAAATATTGTCAAACTTTATGGTACACCCATTTCTATCGTGTCTAATCGAGATACACGTTTTACCTCTAAATTCTGGAAGAGTCTGCAGAAAGCTATGGATACTCAGTTAAGTTTTAGTACAACTTTTCACCCTCAAACAGATAGACAATTGAAAAGAACGATTCAAACCCTAGAGGATATGCTAAGGGCTTATGTTATTGATTTCCAGGGAATTGGAGTAAAAACCTGCCACTAGTGGAGCTCGCCTACAACAACAGTTATCAAGGTTCGATCAGAATGACACCTTATGAAGTTTTATATGGCAGAAAGTGCTGATCTCCTGTGCATTTGGATGAAGTGGGTGAAAGAATACTTGTTGAGCCAGACATTTTGAAACAGACTACAAAGATTGTTACATTAATTTGGAAAAGAATTCTTATGGCCTAAAGTAGACAGAAAAGTTATGCTGATCGGAGAAGAAGAAAGTTAGAGTTTGTAGTAGGGGATCAGGTTTTCTTGAAAATCTTACTAATGAGAAGCGTGATGCGCTTTAGAAGAAAAAGAAAGTTAAGTCCAAAATTTATAGGCCCATTTAAAATGTAAAAAAGAGGGGGAGAAGTTGCTTATCAGTTGGATTTGTCGGATTCATTCAAGCAAGTGGACAATATATTTCATGTCTCGATGTTGAAAAAATATGTTTCTGATTCTTCACATATCTTATCAAGAGGATCCCTAGACTTTGCAATCAATTCTGATCTATCTTATGAAGAAACGTCAATTCAAATTCTAGATTAAGAGGAAAGAGAACTACGGAATAAGAAGGTCTCACTTGTCAGAATACTATAGAGGAATCAAAATATTGAGAAAGCAACTTGGGAAAGTGATATGCCTCAGAGGCTAGTGACCCGATCTCAAACCAAGGTACATGCACCGACTAATCTTTTAATTGACAAATTTTCTAGTTTTGCAGGTGAAGCTCTTTTTGCTAGTTTGGAGTGGGAACCGAATACTCAAGATAAGGACGAGCCGACATATGTTCTCACTTGGGAATTGCTTCTGATATCATCTCGCAACGAAGGAGAAATTTGTCTTTCCGAAAGCAAACCTTTGTAACCGAATAAACTATGTGTTTTTGTGTTTGGCAAATATTAGTCTTTTCCTTGTACTTTGTGGCAATCATTGACCTTTATGTTTTATCTAGGCATGCATGCATATAGATTTGTAGGTGCTCGGTTTATCAAAGGCTTGCACGCATGGAAGGAGGCTCGAAACAACTTGCATGTTGCATGGCCTGAGTGGATAGCTCACGGTCGAGGGCAATGCATGGCCACCACCGAGGACTGTGGATGATTGTGCACTTGGATGGATGACTTGGCCAAATCAATGGTTGGAAGGGCTGGATCTGGAACCTTCTTTCCACCTTCAAAAGCCACACTAGCTAGCCTAACCAATGGAGTGGTGTCATGCCATCCATGCAAGGACACCGTACAAGTAGTGCGTGCACAATCGGCCTCACGGTGTTCTCCAACGGCTTTATTTTTCAGCGAATTCTTCCACCAATTTGAATAAGTAAATTCTAGAATTTTATGATCATATTTAAGTATCTTTTCTGCATTGTAAAGTCAATTTTTGATTAATAAAAATTGACATTTTCCTTACACAAACCATAGAGCTGCGGTTTGCACGGTGAAAGTCTCGCTAAAGCATAACTGAAAGGAGTTAGCCTCCATTGTCCTCAAAGTCCTTCGATTACTTGGTGGCTTTTACGACACATTTTCTCTTCAATCTTTTGAGATCGGAAAAAAATAGAAAGGTGGCAACCAAGCCTAGGAGGTGGAGAATTTCTTCTTGAATGAATCATTACCTAAAGGTGCCCAAAGTTGCCTCTCGGGCCAGCCACGAGAGTTCTTGCATAACTTGCTCATTTTAGCAAGTTATCACTTGAAATTTTAAGGGTTCACGCCTCACATACCAGGTTAGCTTCTCTTAAATTATCATTGCATTTGGATATATTTTGATAAAGGTGTGTACAAAATACTTTTGGGGTTCTATTCTGGTTGAGCCGAGAGGACCGATCCTTGTTGTTTGTGTTTTTTCTAATTCGGTTTTGCAAAACCAAATCGTATCAGAAAGAGAAGAGGACAGGGGGAAGACTTATCCGGAGCTTTTCAGATAATAATTTAAATTTCGAGTACAAAATTTCTTTTAAAAAGGAAAGATTGTAGCAGTTTAGGGTTCAAAAATTAATAATTTAATTTCAAAATTTCCAAATCGAAACCAAAAAACCCAAAATTTGGGGAAAAGAGATCTAATCTTTGAAAATCTGATGATGGGGAAGTTGCAGCTCAGCAAATCCGAGATGAACTTGGATTTTTTGGGAAACAGCAATCGGGTTTTCTCCTCTAGAAATCCTAGGGGAGAAGATTACAACTCGAAAAATTCGAGCTGAACTCAAATTTTCCAAGGAAGCGGTTCAGAATCCCTCTTATAAATGGAGGTGCATGGGAGAAAGGAAACTCACACCAAAATCTCTCGAGCTCTCTAAACCAGAGAAGATTTTCACTTACCTTCCACTTCAATCACCGGCGACGATTTTCAAGGAGGCAACACCTCCTCCCTAGCAGTCAAACTACCGACATAACTCGTTCCTTTCTGGCCAAAGTAATCGATGTCAACTCCTTTTCGACCAGAGACTTCGGACATCTCTCCAATGAACTCATTGTTCTGTGTGTTTTGTGCGCGACGCAAGGAACAACACACGAAGAAGAAGAAGAAGAATCTAGGTTTTCGTTTTAAAACCAAACCGGTCGAGCAAGTTGAACTGGTCAAACCGAACTAGATCCTGTCCAACTAAACTGGACCTGACCTGATTTCGACCAGAATCGCCCAGACCGAACAAACCTAAGTGTACACATAAAAAATTTCTGCCTAAATTCTACTTAAATAGGATTTATTTGGTAGGAATTTAATACAAGGTAACTTATTCAGGCATGATCTCGATAAACCTAAGCTCTAGGAATACATGTAAGTGAAATACTAAGTTTTCAACGTTTTGCCTACGACCCTATATCATAAATATCTACGTTATTTTCTCTATATATATTTTATTTGATTCTGATATTTGAATTGAACACGCATGTTTAGACATTGACATAGTATCGTTTTAAAAATATAAAATTGATAAGACATCTTGTATGTGTATGAGTATGATTGAATTGACGAAAAATATGTGATAGCAAAGCCTTAATGACAATGAGATGACTAAACTTAAACGACAATAAACTAGTTACGGCTGAACGACAATGAGATTACTATTATTAAATGAAAATGTGATGACAAAGATTGAACAAAAATGAGATGACGAAGTCTGAATGAAAATTGAAAAAATAAGTTCCGAACCAGTATGTAATTGTTAAGTCAGAATTTGGTAAAAGTAATGTTAATTTCGCACCTGCACGTGTTTTCGTTTACTGAGTTATTTTCATAATTTATAGTTTTGTGATGTAGGTGAATTTTTATTTGAATAAAAAATGACTTTGATCGAGAACCTTTCAAAGTCAAGCGAGCATATAGAAGAAGACAATTTTTTTGATTCGGTGAAGTAATTTAGATTAATATGCTTGAATTTTCTAGGATATTTTATGATTTTTTTTGTTAAAACTTTGAATGAAGTAGGTTAACTTTGCTATTTATAAAGTTTTATGAATGGTTTTAACTCTGCATTTATTTTAATTTTACCCAAAGTTATTTAAATATTGAATATTATTTTAATCTTCTCCACATTTAGTGTTTTTATTCAAGTTTTTATTTTATTTTAGAAATTATGATTATAACACTTAAAATTAAATTTGATGTGAAAAATCAAATTGAGAAAAAATTTAAGATTTTCAGTTTAGAATTTAAAAAAATAGAAATTTAAAATTTAGGTCATTACAATATTGGTTTTCATTATGCAGTGATAGTTTCAAAAGCCAACATTAAAAGTTAATAGATTACTTAGGATACAACAAGTTCACAAGTATTTACTTAATTATGTTTAAAATCTTTTAACAATATCAAGTGAATACACACAATTCATTATTGCTATTATTGTGTTGAGTAGGTTGTTGAAAGTGACTAAATAATTTAGTGCGTGAGACCAGAGTATACATTGTACCAATGAGCCCAAAGAAGTGTAGAGATCAAATTGTGATTATTATATTTTGTAATGAGCAAAATAACATTAACACATTTAAGTATTTAAGAGTTATGGTCCCAATTTCATAAAATACTTTTTACATTATCTTTTGACTTTCATTGTCAAAGACACCAAAACAAGTTACAAAGAGAAGACTGTTGAAATGCAAGATTCAGCAATTCCAAACACCAGCTGTGAACGCCTTTAACGGATCGGAGTATATATTTACTTTATTTTTGATAGCTCTAACATTGAATATAAGATCTTGGGAAGTAAAGACTAAAACATAGGAAGAACTTGGTTTTGATTTTAACATCTTACAAGTTATCGTTGAACTCAGTATCTCTCGTCCTCCCATGGCTTGTATGCGTCTAGCAAAGATTCTTTAACCTAAAAAACAAAACCAGCAGAAAAAGGCATCGTGAACTTCGATCAAAATGAGATAATTTTGATCAAATGATTTTTCTCTTTTTTCAAAAAAATTTTCCTGGTCACCAAACGAAATTTAGACGAGCCGATTATTACTTTCTTCCGAGATTTGCAACCGAAGAATTCTTGCTCTTAATCGCAGTGTATCCAAATTGTTAAACGGTATTCTATTCCACATAATTTTTAAACGGAAAAATCAGAATAAAATTTTGTGTGCGAATAATTTTACAGAAGAAAATAGAAAGAAGTCAATGCAAATCAGAATTTGGTGTGAAAACAAGTGAAACGACGCACAGATTCTTCGACCTAAAAAACAAAACCGTCAGAAAACTGCAAATGATAACTATTAGTTGTATATCCAGAAAGATTACAAGCAATCAAATCAATTAGGATTTGCAAGCAATCAAATCAATCAAAATTACAACTCAATCAATTAGAATTTTCAAATATAGAAATATAAGATTTTTCAATAAATTCAAATCAATTAGAATATTTTGTAATTATCATTAGGCTATTTTTGTATATTGCTTCCTTTTATGTATGTTGCTTCTTTGTGTAAATTCAGCTTATATATATAGCATCTCTCTAATAATATTTTATGTGTTCGAATTATTTTCTCTCTTCTTGTATTTTATTTTCACATGGTATCAGAGCAATAATATTTTTTCCATGGCTAATACAGGAACAAATCCCATCAACACAGATACATATTCCATTCATCACTCCGACAACCCTTTCACTGTTTTGGTTACTCTTCCGCTGTCCGGAGATAATTATGGTTCATGGAGTCGAGTTGTGGTGATGGTACTTCGTGCTAAAAGCAAACTTGGTTTTGTCGATGGGTCAATTCCAAAACCAAAACTGATATTCCTAATTGGGAACGCTGCAACGATTTCGTTGGGAGTTTGATTCTCAACTCTGTATCATTTGAAATTCGTCCAAGTATTTTATATGCTGAAACTGCAGCACAAATTTGGACTGATCTGAATGAACGTTTCTCCCAATCCAACGCTCCTAAAATCTATCAATTGAAGCAGTCAATTTCAACTCTTAAACAAGATGGTATGTCAATTTCTTTATATTTCACACAACTTAAATCTTTATGGGACGAACTCAATTCCATTGTCTCTTTCACTCCATATATCTGTGGCAATTCAAAATTATCATTGATCAACAAAATCAAGATCGTGCAATGGAGTTCCTTCAAGGACTTCATGATCGCTATTCAGCTATTCGTAGCCAAATCCTTTTAATGGAACCGTTTCCCTCAACCCAACGTATTTATAATCTCATACGCCAAGAAGAGAAATAACAAGAAATCCATAGTGGATCTATTCCAATTATTGATTCAGCAGTACTTCAGACATCTAAACCAATGTTTCAGTCTTCGGGAAAGCGTCAACGCCCATTCTGTGATCACTGTAATAAGCATGGTCACACACGAGGCACATGCTTCAAAATTCATGGCTTCCCAGATCGCTCGGTCAAAAGATCAGAGGTCTCATCACATACTTCTGCTACTTTGGCTGCTCAATTTTCACCAGCCCAATACAATAGAATTCTGACACTTATAGCCAAAGATGAAGCTCACGGGCCCACCATTAATTTGACAGGTATTGCTTTGACTTGTTCTTCTTTTTGTTGGATTATTGACTCAGGTGCTTCTAATCATATATGCAATTCGCTTTCCTCTTTTTCTTCGTATTCTATTATTCGTAAACATACATATGTTCAATTGCCTGATGGTTCTTACGCTCCTGTGACACACATAGGAACTGTTCCGTGCTCATCCTCTCTCACACTCACGAATGTTTTTCACATTCCTACTTTTAAATTCAATTTGATATCGATTTCACAATTAACCAAATCAACTAATTGTAATGCGTTTTTCTCTTCTTCTGAGTGTTTATTTTAGGACCGAGTAACGAAGAAGACGATTGATCGGGGTAGTGCTCGACATGGTCTTTTTTTTTCTTGATACAAATTTAGTTTCCAATTCAGTTTTCCTTTCTAAGAAATGTAATAAATTTGACAGAGAACAATCTGATCAAATATCATGTTTTAATTCCAAGAATGGTAATAATTTCGACCTATGACATTCACGCCTTGGTCATCCATCCAAATCCAGATTTGATTTTATTGTTCGCAATTCTTCTCTTATTCAAATCAATAAAAACTTTGTTTGTGATGTTTGCACACGTGCAAAACAATCACGACTTCCTTTTTCTCAAAGCACAACTTGTTCTACTATTTGTTTTGAATTAATCCATATTGATTTTTGTGGTCCTTTCTCTGTACCTTCCAAAAATGGATCACGCTACTTTTTAACTATTGTTGATGATTATTCAAGGTGTACTTGAATTTATTTGATTAAACATAAATCTGAAACTTTCACCATTCTTATCCATTTTTTTTTATCTAATTAATCGCCAATTTCATAAACAAATCTCTCATATTAAATCTGGTACTGGTAGTATTTTTCTCCCTCAACTTCAAACCATTCAATTTGATAATGGTTCTGAATTCCTTTCACAAAAAATGCAAACATGGTTTCATGATAATATAATCATCCACCAACGTAGTTGCGTTGCGACCCCCCAACAAAATGGAGTTATAGAACGCAAGCACTGACATCTTCTTGATGTTGCATGAGCCCTACCATTTCAAGTGAATTTACCTTTGTCGTTTTGGGGTGAATGTATTCTTGCTGCTGCATTTCTCATTAATAAACTTCCAACTCCTACTCTTAAATATCTGTCACGACATCAAGTTTTATTACAAACCAAACCATCATATTCATCGCTTCGAGTTTTTGGATGTTTATGTTTTGCCAAAACATTAACATCAAACACAAATTTGATGATCGAGCCACACTTGGTATTTTTGTTGGTTATCCATATGGTCAAAAAGGATACCAAATTTATGATTTGAAAACTCGTCAAATCTTCGTTTCTCGTGACGTCATATTCCACGAATCAATTTTTCCGTACCATGATCTTGCGTCGTCACCGCTTAAGCATTCACTTCGCATAAATGCTCCATTAGATGATGAGGATCTGGTTGATACTTCCAACGACGAAGTTGTGACCACACCCACATCCTCTCAACAATATGTTATTCCTCCTCCATCTATTTCTGTCCATACTAGTGAAAAGGTCCCTACCTTCGAGATCATCGTCAGCGCACTCGTGGTACTCCGCTACATCTTTTTGATTATATATGTAATCATATCTCATCCTCGATTGTTTTTCCATTGGCAAATTATTTTTCTATGTCTAATTTAAGTAATTCTCATAAAGTTTTTCTCACATCTATCATTGACAATAAAGAACCGTGTTCTTATTCTTAGGCTATAAAGTCAAATGAATGGCGTGATGCTATGGCCAAAGAAATTCAGACCCTTGAATCAAACAACACTTGGTCCGTATGTTCTCTTCCCGAAGGCAAATCAGCGATAGGCTGTAAATGGGTTTACAAAATAAAATATCGATCTGATGGCTCCATCGAGCGACATAAAGCTCGATTAGTCGCCAAAAGTTATACTCAAATTGCAGGTAATTCATGATATTTTTGCTCCTGTGGCTAAATTAGTCACTGTTCGTCTTCTCCTATCCATCGCTGCTATTAAAAATTAGTCTATATATCAATTTGATGTCTATAATATTTTCCTTCAAGGTGATCTTTTTGAAGAGGTATATATGAAACTTCCCCCTGGATTCTCTCGTAAGGGGGAGACTCGTGTATGGAATTTAAATAAATCTATTTACAGTCTCAAACAAGCTTCTCGCCAATGGTTCTCTAAATTTTCTACAACGCTTATTCACAAAGGTTTTCATCAATCTATTTCTGATTATAGTCTTTTTACGTATTCTCAAAATCAAACGTCTATTTTTGTTCTCGTTTATGTCGATGATATATTATCACTGGTAACAATGAGGATGCGATTTCTGACATCAAACTATATCTTGTTCAATTTTTTTCAATAAAAGATCTCGACCTTCTTCGATATTTTTTAGGTATTGAAGTGTCTCGATCAAATAACGGCATATTTCTCTGCCAACGTAAATATACTCTCGATATCTTAACTAACTCTGATCTGACTGGTTGTCGACCGTCAGATTTTCCTATGGAACAACACCTTCGCCTACGACCTCACGATGATACTCCTCTCCCTGATCCAACGATCTATCGTCGCCTGGTTGGACGTCTCCTATATCTCCCTGTAACAAGGCCTGATATTCAGTATGCTGTAAACACTCTAATTCAATTTATGCAATCTCCACATTCCTCTCATCTTAATGCCGCCACACGAGTTCTACGCTATCTTAAAGGAAGTGTTGGTAAATGATTATTTCTCTCTATATCTAGTTCTATCCATTTAGTTGGCTATGCTGACTCTGACTGGGCAGGTTGTCTTACTACTCGTCTCTCTATCACTGGTTATTTTACAATGCTAGGTTCGAGTCCTATTTTTTGGAAAACTAAGAAATAACCAACAGTCTCTCGCTCTTCTACTGAAGCAGAGTATCGTTCACTCGCAGTTTTAAGCTTTGAATTACAGTGGTTGAAATACCTTCTCTCTGATTTTGATTTTGATTATCCACAACCTATTCCGGTTTATTGTGATAGTCAGGCTGCAATTCATATTGCTGAAAATCCGGTGTTTCATGAACGCACAAAACATATTGAAATTGATTGTCATTTTGTTTGTGAAAAAATTAAAACAGGTCTTATCGTTCCTTCCTATTTACGCTCTCGTGACTAATTGGCAGATATCTTCACCAAACCACTTGGATGCAATGTTTATCAACGTTTTTTTCGCAAGTTGGGTATTCTTGATATCTCACTCCCACCGCCAACTTGAGGGGGCGTATTAGTTGTATATCCAGAAAGATTACAAGCAATCAAATCAATTAAGATTTGCAAGCAATCAAATCAATCAAAATTACAACTCAATCAATTAGAATTTTCAAATATAGGAATATAAGATTTTTCAATAAATTCAAATTAATTAGAATATTTTGTAATTATCATTAGGCTATTTTTGTATATTGCTTCCTTTTATGTATATTACTTCCTTGTATAAATTCAGCATATATATATGGCATCTCTTTAATGATATTTTATGTGTTCGAATTATTTTTTCTTTTCTTGTATTTTATTTTCACAATAACTTCGATCACAATGAGAAAACTTCGATTGAATCATTTTTACTTCTTGTGATAAAAAAAATTCCTCCTAGCAAACGGAATTTTGACTAACCTGATCAACAGATTCCCCATTGATTTTCAACCTAAGAATTCCTGATCTTGAAATCGCAGTGCATCCAAAATTTCCTGGAGAAAACAATTCTGTGAAAAAAATTAAAGAACAGCAGAATCTTCTTCTTCTTCTACAATGGTTTTGTATCGCCAAGGATATTGACAGAGAAGGATCACGCGCGCGCAACTAAGTGAGAAAATAGCCGTTGAAATGCAAATATTGGAGATTTTTCTACTACTTATAGTTTCTATAAGCAGCGAAAAATATTAGCCAGTACAATTTGTACATTGTATGAGTGACGGACCAATAAGATCCAACCACGTAAGCATTTCTAATATTTAATGATTTAAAATTTTGAGTTAGTTATTCTTAGTCATATACGTTCCTCATTATTTTAATTTAGTATGATTATTACATTGCTGAATAATTACACAATAAATGATATTTATAGGGGTAATATAAACATATAATCGATACAATTTTCAAATGTTAATTTCACGTTTATATTATATTTTTAGCTTCTAATTCTATATGACATGACCATGGTTAATTTATATAATTAATAATTTATATTAATTATTAATAATTTATTATATTAATTGTATCTGATTGAATCAATAAATAAAAATTAATAATTTATTACAACTATTTATAATTTTATATTTAACTTTAAATTCTCACGTAAAACATGACATTGATGTAATTAATAATTTATTATATTAATTAACCTCAAGCAGAAGTCCAAAAGTAAAATTTAACCAGCAAGAATATAAGATAAATGTATGATGACATGTTTTCAAAGATTGAGAACAAAACCCAAAACAAATATTAAAAACTATAATTTAAATTTTCTTTATATTCTACATATAAATAATTCACTCCAAAAGGAGTGACTGTTACAATTACAACAAAAATATGTTAAATTACAACTTTGGATACCAAAAATAAAAGCTGTTTTATCTTCCATTGTTACACTTGAAGAACCTCTCTTTCCTATTTGCTAGTAATACAACAAATAAAAAGTGGTATAATGGAATAAATAGAAAACAAGAATCTCAAGATGGGAGGTTTTGATTACCTGCAAATTCTCTCCTGATAATTTCAAGCACGATTTCGTTCCACGTGTCGACCGGCCCCGGCATGCACCAGTGCAAGCAGTCTTGCGGGGGTGGGCTTCCATCCGGCCTACGCTTCGTGATTTTATTCGGGTCAGTGTTTCGATACGGCCCCGGATGCCCATCATGTCGATATCCAAAAACTTCCGTAATGTCCATCAGCCTTAGCTTTGATTTGTTCGTGATCTTCTTCGATGCAGCTAAAAACCCCGAAACCTGCTTTTCATGCATTATTTTTGTAAACCCATTTTCGACGAGCTTCCCATCCTCCAGCGGCCGTTCTTTTCCCGTACACGATCCTCCAGTATTCCAGGCCCCACCTTCGTAATGATCAGGTGAATAAGTTCGAACTATCGTTAGGCCAGTATAATCTCGATGCGATCCGAGAGCAGTCAGAATTGTCTCTACCGATATACCATATGCATCAATATTATTAATCTTCATTGGCCGAGATTTATCCAGCCACCATAGTTGTCCTCCAACGATCTCGTTGTTAAGAACATAGACAGACTGCTTGGCAAACCAGTGACCAGAAGAAAGAACAATAACGTCGAAATGAGGAACAAATTCCATGAACACGTCATCGGGGGCATCGAGATGAAGCTTTGCAACTCCCTCCGGAGCAAAACTCAAAGGCTCGGATGTTTGCTTGACGAGCCATGATGACCATATTCGAACAACGTTTACCGCAGTTGATGCAAAATAATATTTCTGCATTTTCTTGTTGCCTCGATTTTTAGGAACTTCGACCTGAAAATAATGTTAAATATTTATCCATAATCAGTCAAATGAATCCAAACAAAATTGCGATGATCAACACTAACTGAAAAAATTAGCTCATAATCAAATGATGTATAAAATAAACGTGAAGAAACAATTTTCATATATTATATACTTATTATGGTCCTCATAAATCATCATTGGTGATCTAAATTATTTGCTAATCGCTGAAGATGTTATTATTTTCTCCATCTAAATTTAATCTTGCCCAATATAAACAAGGTTCGAGAGTAAATTTACGATTAATTCTAATTCTATGCTCTAAAATAACAAATTCATGCGTCATTCTTTTTATATAAAATAAAATTATTTTGGTGTAAAGAAATAGATAAATGTACCTTAAAGGGCTATCTACTGAAATTTTTACCGAAGTGAAAAATCAATGCATACTAAAAGAGTTAATCATTCCCCAACATTCACACAGATCTGTACCAAGATGATACGAAGTACCTGCCAAAGAATACACAACAACGACTCCATCTGGTTCCGGGCAACTGAGTCACCGATGAAAGCTATTGTCTTTCCTTTCATTAACTCCAAGAATTTTTTCCCGTCGAATCGTGGGAGGTCGCACTGAGCCGGCTTCCAACGCCAATTTTCATAATCCTTATCAGGTCTACCGTTACCCTGGCAATTCTGCATCTGTGTAAGAACGGGGCATGAATCATTGGCATATAATGGTCCAGCTGAATCATGAACCCAAGTTCCATGGTACAAATCACACCCTATGTGACAATCAATTAATACAAACTTTTAAAACCCCATAAAACAAAATATAAATATAATGAAAAACAATAGTATTTCTCTAAGGATACTCTTATTTTTTGAATGATATCAAAATTATTATCCTTTTGGGTAATGTGAAATTTAAGCTCCAATATTTATGGTTATTTATAAATTAGAATTTAAACTATTTTTTTTTCACAAATAGAACATTCATTTTCCAACTATCAGCAATTTAAATATTTTCGTCAACTTATCTATTAAATCTGTCCCATGCATACCATGTTTTTTATTTCATGAGATGTTTAAACCAAATTTCTAACATCTTAATTAATTTTTAACAAGATTTCGTACTCTATAGCGAGATCGACAAAAATTGAAATTGCCGAAATGTATATCAATAGAGTTCAAAATCTGTTGAAAAATCGCTAGAAGGACTAGAAAATAAGTTAAAACACCTCATTCAGTAGAAAACATGGTATGCACATGCTGAATTTACCAAATAAATTAACACCAAGGTATAAATTGTTAATAGCTGAAAGATGAATGTTTCATTTTTAAAAAATAATTTGTAGATTACCTCAAAGGTCAGGGTCGAAATTGCATTTTACCTTACTCTTTTTATTTTCATAATAAATATTTTCCACTTGACAAGAAAAAATAAAAGCCTTAGTTATAATAAAAAAATATCCAGCTCAAAAAAAATGAATGATTAAATATCCATGGCCGGCAATTTTCGCTTCACTGAAACGGGCAGAAATCTTAATTCAAGCAAAGTCTGAAAATGAGAAAATTCTAGAAAACCATATCTTATACTTGAACTGATGGAGAAACTGTGGTAACATTGATCTTAAGAATGATACCTGAAGCACTTGAGACATTATTTTCACTTGCATTTGGAGCAGCCTCTGGTTTTACATCAGAATTATTTCGTATCGAGCTCATATCAATGGAGTTTGAATCATTCAGTAAACTCAAAGAAACAATATCGCCACCTCCAACGTCTTTAACGACATTGGAAGAAATCACATCATCTGTCGCCTCCCTATCTTTCGTCGCTTCGGTCTTCGGCGGAATTAACGGACCACTAGAATTTATTTGAGCTTCTAAATCAGAATCATCAATGGTTACATTCTTCAAAGCTTCAGAATTCGAGTTAGATTTGGTATTCCTGTCAACTACATCGAGAAAAACGGTTGACTTTTCGTCCACTAAATCTAAATTTCCGTTTGTATGAGGCCCACTGTCGATTTGTTTCACTTCAGTGAATAAACCTTCTAGACTATTAACACTGAATAAATGGCCGCGAAATGTAGGACCTATCGGGTATGAGATTAAGAGACAGGAACCTAAGATTAGAAACAGTGCCAATCCGCCCGCTGAAACTACAATCCGATAAATATTAAAAGGAAACACAGCCATTGATGTTAAGTTTTTATCAGACGACCAAGGCATGGCTATGGCTACCCAAATAAACTCCCGCAATGATAAATAAAATTTGGAATGTTTTGAGAGATGAAGTGCTAGAATTTGCCAAATGAAACCTTAAGTTCTACAAATGGAATTCATCAACTCAGATAAACTGCTTACACATCTAACTTTAACTTAAAGATCCCCTTTGAATCCTCCTCATAATTATACTTTCTAATTTCAGAGTCGATCTCTGAAATCACAGATCAAGTCAAACTTCTCCATAAGTTCTGCAAAAACAAAGTCAACTATCATTCAAGTTTTCCTTTTTAAATTCTAGATGATTCATAGATCCTAATCCATGTCCAAGATTTCATCAACAATCCGAGAAAATGCAACATTTTTTAGCAGATATGAACCTTGAATTTGGCACCAAAACGAAGCTTCAAAATCATCAAATTCAGTGAAATTAGAAAAAAAAAGAATATGAAAAAGGATCAGAAATGAATTTGGCTGTTGGGTAATGTCGAATTCAAAGCTGAGTAAAAATGTCAGAAAATGGAAACATTTCGCCAAAATGAACATGAGATTTCAGGTCAAAACACGCATCAAATTCAGCAAACAAACAGAAAACTACAAAACACCAACGACCGCAGCTAAGAAGGCCACAGAAAAGAAGGGTTAGAGAAATATTTTCCCAATCTGTCCAATAGCTTCTAAACTAAAGAAAAAATAGCAATAAACCGATTGTAAGAAGGGCACTAACTGGGGAAGGGGATTCAACAGATGCGAAAGATAATGGCGACGGCGAACGGCATTTACTCGGAGTTGCCGCCGGAAGATCTGTCGGACCAAGATTCCTTGCTTCGATTCCTAAAAATAGAAGGATTGAATTTGAGGATGTTCTGTCTGTATTGCATAGATCGTGGAAATGGAGAAAGTGGCACCCCAAACTGATGATAAATAAGGGAAGTAATTAGTTAATTTAATGCAACCTTTTTCTTTCCCTATTTTACCCTTATTTTTTATGTTGTTTGCTGTATTGTCTACGCACATTTCTTGTAGTTTGGACATGTTTAGGAGGGTATATTAGTCTTTGTCAAGATAATCTACTTTCATTAATATTTTATCCATGGAGTTGGGATTGAATTTCATTATTAGTCATAACTAATTTAACTTTTTGCTAATTTATTTTAACCTTTGCCCTTGGTATTGATGGTTTTCTACCTTGATGTTTTGAGCATTGGTTGCCATTTGGACCTAAGTAGAAGGACATTTTAGTCTTTGCCGTTAGACTCCACCTTCTTCCATTTACCATGGAAGTGGGTAGTTAATTTAGTATAACTATTTCATTTCCAACAAAAAAATGTTTATTTAATTTATTGTTATAATTTAATTTGTAAGAATGAATTACAAATTACAAATTATTTTTATTTAAAATATATTTATTTGATACATCGAGCCACGTCATCTATTTAAACTTTGCAAGATATAAATTTGAGTGACTCGGGTCTATTGCCGCGACATTCAAATTTCGACGTTGTAGCTCTCGTTAGAAGCTAACACAAAAAGAAATGTCATCAACGAAAACATGTATCAGGGCGTAATTGGGCCTAATAAAAAAAAATATTTTCCTGCCCCACTTGACGGATAATGACCTTGACAATCACGTATAATTTTATGGTGTTGATATTGTCAATTATGACTATTACACTTAAGTCAAACTATGACATATAAATTGTGTCAACCTTGAGTTTACTAAGTTTCCATGGTTTCAAATTTATTTATTATAAATAAGTCAAAAAAATATTAATTTTAAGAATTATATGATATACAATGTGGAAGGTTTTATTTGGGATTGGGCCTCCAAGTGGACCAGCCTTCCTTAGTCCAGAGTTGGGGCTCTCTTAATTTGGGCCGGCTTAATATCATGGCTATTAAGAAACATGGGCCTCTGAATTAATAATCAGTAGGGACCATGATGTGGGCCACACAAATTCAAAAAAGGGGTCCCAATTCTCTAGCATTATAAAAGCCCCGCCTTACGCTCGTCTCCTCAATTGCTCTGATCACCACACAAGTTTAATTTCAAAATTCAAAATTTCTCCAAATCAACCAAGTCAATAACAATATCAGATTTTTTTCTCTGAAAAATCAGATAAAACTCAAAGAAAATTTGAATGAACCTAGCATGAAAATCATCCATGAACAATTGAAGTTCGAATTTACAATTTAGTAAATCTGAGCTGAACTCAAATTTGCAGAAAAACAGTCAAATTTCTCTTATGAAAATCAGACGATAAACAAATGAATGTAGTTTGGAAATTATCTAGAAGTAAACGAGGAAGCTCAAAAAATCTGAACTGAATTAGTTTACAGCTCGAGAAATCTGAGCTGAACTTGAATTTCTCGGTGGAGCGAGTCATGAGTCTCTTCTATCAATATAGGGACTTGGTGAAGGAGGAAATCACACAAGCTATTCCTCCCTCCCGAGTTCTTCAAACAGAGAAGAATAATCACATCGGTCTTCGACGTGGCAAGTCTCTCCGATGCGACGAGATCCCTCTTGGCCGAGCTTCACTTTGCGACAACGGAAAACTTTTTCCAATTGAGCAAACTCCTATTAGCGGTGTAAGATTTCCTCTCGTTGTCCATAACTCTTTCTCTTTACCTACAAAAGAAGAAAAAGGAAGAGGAACAAGTTTTTAGCCTCAACCCGTGAACCAGTGAACCAAGCCAATCGGTTCACTTAAGTACGGTCCAACCGAACTAGGTCCAGTCGAACCGAACGAGTACAGTAAAAAACAAACCATCCAACCGAACCAGATGCGGTCCAACTGAACCAGACCTGTCCTGACCCATATTTCATCCCAAATTATACCAAATTGATCTACTATTTTACTGTAAGAAATTTCTGTCCAAATCATTATGAAATAGATTTACTTCAAATATTTGATTTAGGCAGAAACAATTCCAGAAGTTGTCTAAATTGATTCGAATCGATCCGACTTAAGAGCACACATAAAGAATTTCTGCCCAAATTCTTCTGAAATTGAATTTACTTAAGTGAAAATTTGACACCAAGATTTTGTTTAAGTAGGATATTATTATAATATTAGAAAATCTTGATAACCCTAAACGCTCGGAATCCAAGTAAGTGAAAATACTGCGTTTTCAACGTTTTGCCCATGACCCTACATTACAAAATTTATGTTATTTTCTTATAATTATTTTGTTACACATTTTCGATATTTGAACATGCAAGTTTAGATATTGACATAAGATTGTATAAAGATAAAATTTGTAGGATATTTTTGTATGCGTATGAATATAATAGAATTGATAGAAAATATGTGATAGCAAAAGATTGAACGACAATGAGATGATGATCTTGAACTTGACTACACCTGAACGACAATGTGATAACCAAGTCTAAGGTTGAGAAATTAGTTTCAACTAGTATGTTATTATTAAATCATGATTCTGTAAAATTTAATGTTAATTTGACACTTGCATGTATATTCGCTTGTTGAGTTAAATTACATAGCTTTCTAATTTTGTGATGTATGTGGGTTTTTATTTGAGTAAGAAATGACTGTGATTGATAACCTCTCAGAGGCAAATGATTATACAGAAGAAGAAAATATTTTTGGGTGAAATGAATGAGTTTAAATTCATATGTTTCAAATTTGTGAAGACATTTAATTTTTTTATTTAAGTTAAAATTTTTAATAAATTATATTGAATTTTATTGTTAAATAAATTTTTATGAATTGTTTTAACTATACATTTGATTCAACTTTCTTATAAAGTCATTTAATGAGAAAAATTTTGATAAAACTTCAGCGCATTTAAGAATTCAGTTATTATTTAAAAAGATTTTCAATATTTTGAAATTATGGTTTTTTTTTTTAACTTTCGAATTTAATTCTAAATCAATTTGAAATTTTTTTAAGGATTTTCAAATTAGAGTTTCAAATTGAGTAAATTAAATTGAAAATTTTAAAATTAGGGCGTTACAATTTGGTATCAGAGCAACCAAGTTTATAAAACGATTCTGTAGATTTATTTGTATGCTCACGTGTACTTGGAAGATTGTCGATCATCAAGTAAGTGATTAAAATTTATATTTTGATAAAAATATGTTTGTTAATTTTGTAGTCTATTTCAAACTAGCATATAAAGATAGGTTTCCTTAAATTAAATATTTGTGATGTTGATTATAGCCAATCATAGAATTAGAAACGAACGTGACCTGAATGCTGTACTTGATCGAATGATAGACATGATCGAGATGCAAGCAAAGAAAATCGAACAATTATTGCAGGCAACTAACGCAACAATCCATGTGGCTACTGTCACTGCCCAGACATTTAATATGCAGGCTCAGTTTCCTAATAGGTATTGACTTGCTGATATGGATTTTGATAGATTTTAGAGAATGGATCCTCCAACTTTTAATTTCAATCTGGCAGACATGGCAGCATAAGATAATTGGATCAGGATTGTCAATAAAATTTTTGAGCATGCCAAGATTGTCGAGGAAAAAAAAGTAGATTGCGCGTCTTCTATGTTCCGAATGAAGGAACATTATTGATGAGATTCTGTAAAGGTGATGCATCAAGTCACTATTATGACCTCGGAGAAATTTCAAGAGTTTTTCTGTGAGAAGTATTTTACAGATCTCGTGATTGATTAACACGGGGAGGAATTTATGGCATTAAATTGCACCAGTTTGAGATTCTGTAAAGTGTAATGTACTATTTGCACCAGTTTGAGCAACTTCTATAGCTGGTAATGAAGTTATGAAAATGAAACGATTCATTAAAAGATTGAGAGCAGAGATGTATAAAGATATCCATTTGATTACTTCCAAGAACTCTTCGTTTGCGTTTTGTGGTAGAGAAAGCATTGCGAGCGAAAAAATGGGAGAAAGAAGTTAACAAAGCTCAGGAGTTTAAAAGAAGATACAATCATGCAACCCAGACTGCAAGGGGTAAACTTTCGCAACAACAATGGGTTGGATCTAAACGACCAATGGTCATTGGACCTGCTGAAGAACTTTCTAAGTATGTTAATAGGGAGCCCACGACGATGTCTAATATGCCTACATGTCCCTTATGCAAGAAGGCACATTACGGAGAATGTCGCCATCTGACCATGGCTTGTTTTAAGTGCGGTCAACATGGAAATTTTACTAAGGATTGCTTAAAGAATGTCAGAGAACAAACCAAGACGACTGCTACAGTTTTCGTCATGACCAATAATAAAGCTGAAGGAAATGCCTTTGTAGTGACAAGTTCAATTTTTATTTATGACATATCTTCTTGTATATTGATAGATTCTATAGCTACACACTTTTTTATATCTTTTGAGCATGCTATGAAGTTAGAGAACAAAGTAGAATCTCTAGAGTATGAATTAGGAGTACCTACCCCCTCGGGTAAAACTATGTTTGCCAACTCCATTATTATAAGATGTAATGTGTGTATTGAAGAGAATCAATTGGAAGCCGATTTAATTACTTTGGCATTGCAGGATTACAATGTCATTCTTGGAATGGACTGGTTTACTAAGTATTTATGTGACCATTGATTATCGTAAAAAGATGGTTAAATTCCAATCGCTTGGAATTGAGCCATTCTTTTTCTATGGTGACTCTAAAGGTTCGAGAATTCCAGTGATATTAGTTATGCAAACACGAAGACTATTGAATTCTGGATGCGTTTGAATTCTAGCAAATGCTATATGTTCTAAGCTTGATGGAGCCACAACTTTGGATAAAGTACCGATAATATGTGAGTTTGAGAATGTCTTTCTTGAAGATTTGACAAGTTTGCCACCGACAAGAAATGTGGAATTCAGCATTGACGTACTAACTAAAACGACGCCAATCTCTAAAGCTCCTTATAGAATGACAACAAGCGAATTAAAGGAGCTAAAGATTCAACTCGATATGTTGCTGGAGAATGGATTTATTCAACTGAACTTTTCACCGTGGGGAGCACCAGTATTACTTGTGAAGAAGAATGATAGATCTATAAGAATGTGTATCGACTACAGAGAACTCAACAAAAACACTATAACAAACAAGTATCCACTATCGAAGGATTGACGATCTATTTGATCAATTAAAGGAACGTCAATTTTCTCGAAGATTGATCTCAGATTTGGCTATCATTAGCTAAGGATGAAGGAAGAGGACGTGTTCAAAACAACATTTCACACAAGATATGGTCACTTTGAGTTTCGAGTCATTCCATTTGGATTAAGCAACGCACCAGCCACATTTATGGATTTGATGTCACGCCCCGAATATCACAACTTGACCTAGGGCCGTGACGCATGACTTGCATCACATTTATACTTCACTTTTAAACTTGAAAACTTTTACGTAAAATTTTTTGAAAATTTAAAATGAGCGAAACATGGACTTCAAGCCCATTTACATCCTTTAAAATAAGTGAAAAACATTTGTTAAGTCATTTAGAAGGAATCATTTTAAATGATATTGGTTTTTAAAAATTTTCACAAAACATATTAGGTGGCGCGCGCATGGCTGGCACGCATGTCATCTGGCCATCATGTGCGCGTCTCCCTGTAGGCGCGCGAGCGGGGCTCACACCTGGGTGCGCACTACGCAATCCTGGTTGACCGCAAGAGCTGATCGATCAGCCCTCATTAGCCGATCGGTCAGCACCCTCCTTGTCCGTGCATCATCGAACTCCTCAAGAGCCAATAAATGGCGCCCCCAGCACCGATCGATCAACATACTCCCTGTCGCGCCTCGCCAAACTATAGCAGGCGCCGATCAATCACGCACACAGCGCCGATCGATCGGCAGGTGCCTTGCTCGTGCCTCATCAAAATTCGTCAAGCGCCGATCGATCGCGCCCCTGTGCCAACCAATCGGCTGGGCACGCCCTGCACGAGTCTCGTGCGACCCGCGCGCATCTCGTGCGAGCACGCACACACCTTGCCAGTGGCCCAGTGCGCATAACTCGCCCTTTTTTCTTTTCTCCTCTTTTCCTCCTTTAACACTTAAAAACACTTCATCAAATCCAAATATAACCTTTAAACCTTCAAAACATTATAACACCATTTTAAATCATCCATTTCCCAATCCAAATACTTGTAAACATCGAAACTTACTTTAAAAACATTAAAACTTGCCATTGAAATATTTTCTAATGAAAAACATCCAAATCCCATGCAGTTCTAGTATTTTTAAAAAATATAAACTCTTCTATACATAAACTTTAAATCCAAATCATTTATACTCCAAAACACACTGGAGTTCACCCACAGGTCAAAATAGTCGGACAAACACAACCACCTCGGCATGAACTCACACCTCCAACCACGCCTACACGTTGACTTGAGGGTCGAAGTTCTCACCTGTAACGTTTTCATCTACATCACGAGATTCAAACTATAAGTCTAATGCTTAGTAAGCGAGTCCAAATGGAATGAATACTCGTGCATTCATGATCGTAAAACATGTTCTTTTCCACATTATCTTTACATGCACATAACATGGGTCAATGACGACTTACATGGGGAGTAGGCACATACATAACATAACATGGACCATCGAAGTGGACGACATAGCATAGACCACCGGAGTGGACGACATAGCATAGACCACCGGAGTGGACAAACATAAGTCATACCCAACCACGACCAATGACTTAACCATTTACGTACATTACATCTTCTTATCTTCTATTATATAAAACATACACATAAAACATTTTGTATGCCTTTCATAAAACATGATACATGATCCATGAATGTGCACATATATTGTAACATAAACATAGCCCAAACATAACATGCTATCTAAACAGACGAAACATAATTCGGGACATTAGGCTAAACTTAGACACTTGACATTTCCTATGACTTAGCTACCCGTAACACATACCCCATTGCAACATACAATTTCTAAACAGGGTTCATATCTCCTAGTACCCTTGCAATGTAGGGCCATAAGGGTCGAATCTACTCGCCCACTTACCTCGTGTCCTTAGCAATACTTGAGCGCTTAACTCGTTTTTCCTTGGTGATTTATCCATTTCTACAACATATGAATCAACTAAGCATATTATTAACCTCACATACACATAAACCAATTCAAAGAGCTTAACTTCATCAACCAATTCAGAATTTGTCCATTCAAACTTAATATCTAGTAGTTCCACCTAAAACCGGCTAAACTTTAAAAGTTCGTAACTCATTCAATTCTCAACGAAATCCAACGATTTGAAATTTCATGGAACCCTTAAAGAACCTAGTTTAACATGGCAGAACTCTTTTATCAAAAGCTGAACACAATGAATGACAAAAATTCAGAAACAACAGCTGCCCTGTAAACCTAATCTGGATTTCTACTTAAACTTTGAAAATTCATAACCATTTGTATACTTAACCAATTCTAAAAATTCCAAAGCCACTAGTTCACTTAGGGGCTCTATTTGAACACACCATAAACATTTATCAACTATAATCTATCGATCAAGCCCAGAAAAATCAGAAACCAATGTCCCACAAAACACCAATTAAGAGCATTCATTGTAATTAAATGTCTATCAACCAATTTACACCACAGACAACCATTATAATCCAAACATCCAAAGAGTAAGACATTGAGGAAAATAAGTTCAAATTCGTAGAAATCCATGTCAAGCGTTCAAAATTCATCAAAACTTCAACCGCAAACAACTCCACATTAATATTCAACCCTAAAACCCATAACTTATCATACCTTAACAATGCCTTAAGAAATTTGAGAAGAAAAGAGGCAAAACCACCGTTGAGAAGAAGAGGGGAATCGGCTGTCGTGACGAGAAAACAAAAGTGAGGGAGAGGAAGAAGCACCAGGCTGGAGAAGAGAGTAAGGGAAGGGTATGAGAGTGATCTGTTGGAGGCAACTGAGAGAGGAGGAGATGAGGGGTGAGTGGGGTAGGTGGAAAGTTGGGTTGTTTGCTAACAAGGATAGAGATAGCTTCTTCAAGAAGATTTGCAATTTGATCCCTAATTTTTCTTTAATTCGAATCATTAACCCTTAATCGTATACCTTTATCACCTCTTCGGTTATCTATTTTTTTTTTCCAGTTTTAAGGTTTTCGATTTTCAACTTCTTTTCCTTTTATTTAGTAAACCTCTAAAAATTTATCGGGAATTCTATGCACCTAGGTCAAAATGCTCGAAAAAAGTCTTGGGTGTTACATTTAATGAATTGGATTTTCAAGAGTATTTTGGATGATTTCGTGATAGTTTTTATTGATGACATCCTCATCTACTCTAGAAATAAGAAACAACACGAGGAGCACTTGAGAATTATTTTATCGATGTTGAAACGTGAGAAGTTATATGTAAAATTCTTCAATTGTGAATTTTGGATGGAGAAAGTTGTTTTCCTCGGCCACATTGTTTTTAAGGAGGGTGTGTATCAGTGGATCCAACGAAGATTGAAGCTATTAGCAAATGTCCACAAATAAATAATGGAGCTTAAATAAGGAGTTTTCTTGGTCTTGTGGGATATTATTGGAGATTTATAGAAAGATTATCCAGCCCGCTTACAAAGCTAACCAAGAAAGATGTTAAGTATTTATGCATTGAAAAGTGTGAGCAAAGCTTTCAGAAGCTAAAGAAAAGGTTGGTCTAAGCACCTAGACTTACCATACCAACTGGATCAGGGAAGTATGTCGTATATAGTGATGTTTCAAAGTATGGATTAGAATGTGTTCTTATATGAGAAGGAAAAGTTGTAGATTATGCCTCGTGACAATTGAAGGATTACGAGAAGAACTACCCAACTCGTGATCTAGAACTTGCAGCAGTAGTTCATGCATTGAATAGTTAGAGGCATTATTTTTATAGAGAAAGATACAAAATTTATACGGACCATAAAAGTCTGAAGTATTTCCTAACTCAGAAAACTCTAAATATGAGGCAACGTAGATGGTTAGAGTTAGTACAGGACTATGACCGTGAGATTATTTTTCATTCTAGCAAGGCTAATGTGGGAGCTGACGCATTGAGTAGAAGAGCATCGTCGCAAGTGTATTCATTGTAGTGGATTCTAGGACAGTTAATTGAGGAGATGCACAAATCTGATATCGAAGTTATACCATTTGAGTTATTGAAAAGATTTTCTGCTGTGACGCTTTAGCTAAGTTTGCTCGAGCAAATAAAGAATAAACAACATGAGATGCATTTATTTGCTTGGTAAAGGATGAGTTAGAGGCTGAAAAAGTGTTTGAGTTCTCTTTATCGAAAAATGAGATTATCCAATTTAAAAAAAGATGATGCATACCTGATGATGCAGACCTGATGATGTATGATTAAAGAGGGTTATATTGGAAGAAGCACACTCAACCTCGGTATATTCTGCTTCGATTAAAATGTATCGGTACTTGAAATAGCATTGTTGGTGGCATAGGTTGAAGGTAGATGTAGCTAAATTCCTCAAAAAATGTCTCACTTGTCAGTGAGTCAAAGCGGAACATCAACGACTTGTTGGTAACTTGCAACCATTATTAGTGCCTCACTAGAAATGAGAGCATATCACTAAAGACTTTGTGGTAGGACTTCTGAAGATAGTTAAGGGTCACGACTCTATTTGGGTGAAAGTTGATTGACTGACTAAATCGGCCTATTTTCTCCTTGTAAGGACTCCATATGCTATGGATTAGTATGCTCGACTTTATGTTAAGAAGACTATCAGACTTCATGGCACGCCCATTTCTATCGTGTTTTATCGAGATACGCATTTTACCTCAAAATTTTGGAGGAGTATATAGAAAGCTATATAGATACTCAGTTGAACTTTAGTACAGTTTTTTACTCTCAGACTGATGGACAATCGAAAAGGATGATTCAGACCTTGGAGGATATGCTGCTGGCTTGTGCTATTGATTTTCAAGGAAATTGGAGTAAAAATCTACTATTGTGGAGTTCGCCTACAATAACAGTTATCAAGCTTCGATTGAGATGACATTCTATAAAACTTTATATGGTAGAAAGTGCAGATTTCCAGTGCATTGGGATGAAGTAGGTGAAGGAATACTTGTTGGAATAGATATTTTGAGACAGATGGCTGATATTGTTACATTGATCTGGAAAAAAATTTTTACGACCCAGAGTAGATAGAAGAGTTATGCTGATAAAAAAAAAAAGTTGAATTTACAATAAGAGATATGGTTTTCTTGAAAATCTCGCTAATGAGAAGCGTGATGCGCTTTGGAAAGAAAAAAAAGTTGAGTCCGAGATTCATAGGCCCATTTGAAATCTCAAGAAGAGTGAGAGAAGTCGCTTATCAGTTGAATTTGCCAAATTCATTCAAGCACGTGCACAATGTCTTTCATGTCTCGATGTTAAAGAAGTATGTTCCAGATTCCTCACATGTTTTACCAATGAGATATCTAGACTTTGCAATTAATCCTGACCTGCCATATGAAGAAAGGTAGGTTCAAATTCTAGATTCAAAGGAAAGAGAATTAAAGAATAATAAGATCTCACTTATCAGAGTACCATGGAGAAATTAAAACATTCAAGAAGCAACGTGGGAAAGAGAAGAGAACATGAGAACATTCAAGAAGCAACTCGGGAACGAGAAGAGAACATGAGAAAGGTCCACCCAGAGTTGTTCAGATAATACTTTAAATTTCGAAGACAAAATTTCTTTTAAGGAGGGGAGATTGTAACAGTTTAGGGTTCAATTAAAAAGTTTAATTTCAAAATTCAAAATTTTCTCAAATCAACCAAATCAATAACCTAATTTTAGATTTCTTCTCTAAAAAATCAGATAAAAATCAAGACAAATTTAAATGAACCTAGCCTGAAAACCATCCAATAACAGCTGATCCAAGCTGAACTCGGATTTGCAGAGAAACAGTTAGATTTTTCCTCTGAAAATTCGATTATAAATAAATGAATGTAGTCTGGAAATTGTCCAGAAGCAAATGAGGAAGCTCTAAAAATCTGAGCTGATCAGTTCACAGCTCGAGAAATTTGAGCTTAGATTTCTAGGAGGAGCAGGTCACGAGCCTTTTCTATAAATAAAGGGACTCAGTGAAGGAGGGAATCTCACCAGCTCTCCCTCCCTCCCGAGCTCTTCAAACAGAGAAGAATACTCACCTCGGTCTCTGACGCGACAAGCCTGTCCGATGCGATGAGATCCCTCTCGGTTAGCTTCATTTCGGGTCAATGGGAAACTTCTTCTGATTGAACAAACTCCCATTAGCGGCATAAGATTTCTCTCTTGCTGTCCTTACCTCCCTCACTCACTCTCTCTCTCTCTCTCGACAGAACAAAAGCAGAAGAAGAAGAAAGAGGAAGAGGAGCGAGATTTTAGCCTCAACCCGTGAACCAATGAACCAAGCCAACTGGTTCACTTAAGTATGGTCCAACTGAACTAGGTTCAGTCAAAACGAATCGGTGAAATTGAACCAAACTGAACCGAATCAAACCAAACCAAACCAAACCGAACAGTCGAACCAGATTCGGTCTGTAATACCCAGAATTTCTATTTAAATTAGTTTTGGATTTTGTAATTTGTAATCGGTGGAGCTTTGGTCTAAATTAGTAACGAAAATTTCAGCCCCTAAGTGAAGGATTGTTTTAACGCTAATGGTGGAGAGAGAAATTAAGAATCTAACCAGAGTCGGACGAATTTACGGAATTATGAAACGGTTAAGGGTGGAGGGCAGTTTGGTAATTAGAGAAAATAAAATAAAAATAAAACTGAGAATAACACCATCGGTGTTCTTCTTCCCCCAGCAAGCCCCTCCCCCTCCTCTCTTCTCTCCCGCGAAGCCCAAGGACCTCCCCTTGTGCCGCTTAATCAATTCTCCTTCCGTTCTTCCGAATCACGGCGAGTTCTCGTTAGTTTTGCGTAGTTAGTTGGTGTGTTAGCATTATTAGTGGCAAAACCGGGTTTGACAAGGATATAGGGCGAATTAATGAAAACCTAGGAGGGTAATGCCAGGAATTGAGTGTAGAGTTGAATTCCATCTGCGTAATGGTGCTTAAAATAGAAATAGGAGTGCAATACCAGAATTCAGTAGGAGAGATTAGATAGTTTATTGGCCGTGTATGTAATTTTGGAACAGAGTCCGCTCAGCCACGTTCGGTCAAGTTGTGGACATTCAAATGGGAAGTGGATGAGATTATAGGGAACTAGACATACTTAGGAACCCGTAGTATTTTTTATCGTCCAATTCAGATGAGTATTGAAGAAGTTGTGAAATTCCAGAGTTGGACGGAAGTTGTGAGGGATTTCGGGTTTAGTGAAAAGTGTCGGTTTTGGATACAAGTTAGGATTTTCAGGATAGGAAATTATGAATTAAATAAGTTACAATTGACAGAGGTATAATTTTATAGGTATTCCAGTTAGAGCACCAAGTTACGAAGCACAAAAAGAATTCGAGAACGCCAGGTAAGTGGTGGAACATATGTGATTTGCCTTCGGGCCTACACCTTGGAATGGTAGGCTTGCTTGTTCGCTTGCTTGTTTGTGTTGTTGTTTGAGTCGTGTATTCGTGATTGTTATGAATTATGGTTTTGAATTACGAAATACGAGTTTTGAGCATGTTTTGAAATTATGCACAAAAAACGTAATCAGATAAGAAAAGATTTGCAACGCATGGGTGAACGCCTCGTTGTTAACGTGCTAGTGAGAAAGCACTAGGGGGTTCCCATGGGTGAAAGTATGTAATGTGACACGGTTTGCGAATGCTTCGTCGTTAACGTGCTATTGAGAGCACTAGAGGGTTCAATGATCGATGTTAGGAGGAGGTTACGTAGGGCCGTTCCGTGTGCGAACATGATGTGTGCCTCTAACCTCGCTCCGTGGGTTATGGATTGGCCGTCTCGAGTGTGGAAGGGATGGGTGCCGGCCTGACTCACACCGGAATGTAAAAGATGAAAACAATGAAACGAAAAGAAAACAGAATTGAGTATAGAAACTGCATGTGTAGGGAGTTGAGTTATTATACATTGGTTTTTCAGATTCATATTCCATACTTGCTAAGCATTAGGCTTACGTGTTATGTTCCTTGGTGTAGGTGACGACGAGCTATCTGGTGAGTTGCTAAATGATGGGCAGACTTAGATCGAAGTTGGTGGAAGACGTCGTATGCCGGTGCAGGAAAATGTTGGGGCGACACGACCATGGCGAGTAAAGAGTGTGATTTTTTGTAAGTGTTTTGAGTTGAATAGCGTTATGTAAATTTTGAGGATTTTAGGTGGTGTGTTAAGAGTACCGTAAATAAACAAAGTACAATGTGTTGTTTTGTAACTTGTGTGGAGAAATTTTGTTTTCAAAATATAGGTTTTTACTTTGTGGTTTTGATCGAGTAATGGTTGCCGTGCGTATTCGAATGAACTGGTGTGATTTTACTGATATTGGTGTGAGGTGTCGACTGAAATCGAGAAGTGTTGACTAGTCAGTGTAAATGTAAGGGGAGTGTCGACCGCAAGGCTCGACCTGTGACAGGTAAAGCCAAAGCAGGTGTCGACCTCTATCTAAAGGTGTTGACTGGTCCATATAAAAATGGTAGTGGTGTCGACCGCGGGGGACGACCTGCGCGGGCAGAGAGGATTAAAGTGTCGACCTATGAGAACGGATATCGACCCCTATCTGTGGTGAGCATAGAAGTGTCGACTGGTGCTTCTAGTGTCGATCGATGAAAAGACTCGAGAATAACAAAGTGTCGACTGGTGTTCCCGGTGTCGACCGATGAGAAATCCGAAATAACTCAGGTGTCGACCGCTGCTTACAGGTGTCGACCGGGAGTCCCTGTTTCATGTTGATAAAAATAAAATTTTATCCAAAGTGAATTTAATCGAATTTTCGCTGCAGAGCTGTCAAAATATTTTCCGAAATTGTCATTTTAGACCAAAGAATAAAAGTTTCAAATTTTATGAAATTTTAAGACATGAGTGTAAGGTGTTGGTATCAGAATAGTAGCGAATCGGAAACGAGTAGGTTTTCGGGGCGTTACAAGGTCCAACTGAACCAGACCCAACCCGACCCAAATTTAGTCCCGAAATATACCAAACTGATCTACGATTTTATCGGTAAGGAATTTCTGCCCAAATCGTTATGAAATGTACTTATCAAAGTAGGAATTTAATACCGCATGCTTGATTTAGGTAGAGACTTAAGAGTACACGTAAAGAATTTCTGCCCAAATTCTTCTAAAATTGAATTTACTTAAGTGAGAATCTGACACCAAGATTTTGTTTAAGTATAATATTATTGGAATATTAGAAAATTCTGATAACCCTAAACACTTGGAATTCAAGTAAGTGAAAATATCATGTTTTCAACATTTTAACTACGGTTCTACATCACAAATTCTATGTTATTTTCTTAAATTATTTTGTTACACGTTTCTGGGGATAAAATTTTGGTATGTTACACATATCCAACTCATTAAAAATCTAATGCATTAACAATTCAATAATATTTGAGGTTGCATGACTGATATTACTTGAATTCTCGAACCTTTAGTGACTCTATAGAAGAAGAATAATTTTTCTCCAGACAATTGAAATTTCACCATCTTCTTGCAGCAATTAATAGTCGCATAGTTCTTGATTAGCCAATTCATTACAAGAATAACATCATAGTCATGTATCACCAAAATAATTAGATCTGCCTCCAAATGTTTCTACTCAATAGGAACATCACACCTTCGAATAATAGATTTAGCAGACATAACTTTAATTAAAAGTGTAACTGCTTCCATTTTATACTCTAGAGGTTCTACCTTTCTTTTTAATTTCTTACAATGTTTAAAGGATGTAAAGAAAATGAGTTGCTCTAGAATCAATTAATATGCAAGAAGATATGGCAAAAATTAAAATCGAATATGTCACCATATATACATTCTCTTTAATATCCTCCTTAGTTACATCGAAAAATCTAGCGACTGACTCGGTCTGGTCTCTAGCATTCTTTGTTCAATCTTTAATAATATGTCTATGTTGAGCACACTTAAAACAAGGCATTATCTTTGCGTGACATTCTCCAACATGTGGCTTCTTGTATGAAGGACACGTAGACATAGTAGGCATCGTCATGAGCTCTCCCTTGACATACTTAGAAGATCCTTTAGTAGGTATACTGATCGTCAGTTGCTTAGATCCAGCCTACTGTTGTTACAGGAATTTATTCCTTGAGGGTTGAGTTGCATGACTAAATCTTCATCTAAACTTATGGGTTTTGACAACTTTCTCTCCACACGTAATGCTTTTGTCACCACAAATGCAAATAGAGAGGCCTTGGAAGTGATGAGATTTATATCCTTGAATATCTCCATCCTCAATCCTTGGACGAATCGCTTCACTTTCATAATTCTGTTACCAGGTATATGAGTGACATACAGAAAAGTTGCTCAAACTTGTGCAACTAGTCAATTACATTTCATGTCTACTTTAGAGCCATAAATTTCTTCATCTTTACATCCGTCATATAATTAGTAAAATACTTCTCACAGAAAAACTCTTAAAAATGCTCTCAAGTAATGGTGGTGAATGGATGCATCATCTTCACAAAATTTTGTTATTCTTGGATCAGTTTTGGCCGAACTAGGATTGAGTCAGATAGCATCCTAGTTGATTTGAGTCGAATTTGCGGGCCGAAAGTGATCTGGACTAGACGAGTCGATTTAGGTTCAAATTGGGTTGTGCCTAGTTCAATTGGACCCGTTCGGTTTATTTGGGCCTATTAAATTCGACTGGAGTGGTTCAGTTCAACTAGAGCACACCTAAGTGAACCAAGATAATTGGTTTGTTGGGTTTCAGTTTGCAGATTAAAACAAAACATCATCTCCTTCTTTGCGTGTGTCTCTTCTTTAATGTGCCACGGATCTGTCATGACTCAATCATGCGATGAAATTTTTCTAACCAATTTTTTAATATATATTTTGTAGAAGGATCGTATGATTAACTAATCAAAGATATGAAATCATGTGAACAATACTTGAGTCTCTGAAAAGGTTTGTCAAAAGACGACATGAGCTGAAAATTTTGTTTAGGCATACGATTGATAAGGTACACGACAACAACATAGGCAAAGGGCCAGAAGGTAGCTAAAAGTGACGCTTGGTGGAGAAGGGTGTTACCAATTTCGACAATGTGTCTATGTCTACGTTAGGAATAGCCATTGTGCTCGGCTGTATGAGCAGTTGTGGTGAGGCGAGTGATGCCAGAAGTGGACAAACAGTCACGTAAGGCAATAAATTTGCCATCGTTGTGTGTGAAAAGAGTCTTAATCTTGCAACAAAAGTAGTTTTCAACGAGATTTTTGAACTTTTTGGAAGGTTTGGTAAACATCATATTTACTAGTTAACAGATGGAATCATACATATTTAGTGAAGTGATCAACAAAAATAACGTAATATTTCAATACATCAAAAAAGATAATTAGACAAGTCCAAATATCAGAAAAAATAACATCTAAAGGAGCAATAGAAGTGATAGTAGACTGATGAAAAGACAATTTATGACTCTTATGAATGTGACAAGAATTGAATGAAAAAGTTGTTAGAGTTCAAAGAAAAAAGCAACTCAAGACTTGATAACATATGGCGAAAAATAGGAATGATCGGGTGCCCAAGGCGACAGCGCCAAGTGGAGACCGAGTCATATGACATAACAAAAGGCGCTAAACAGAAAAACTTGACCTCCATAGAGCACACTGCGACCATATAGATGCAATATTTACGCTTCCCTTGAAATAAAATAGTCCCCATGCGACGATCTTGCACTTGAAACATGGAGTAAAAACAAAGAACAGTGACAATATTAGTCGCACATAAAGCAGATACAGAAATTAGGTTACAAGTAATAGATGGCATGACAAGAACATTGGTGTGAGAGAGAGAGAGAGAGAGTGAATGAGGAGGTGTGTAAAGAGAGAGAATCAATATGAGTGATCGCTATGCCGAAGCCATTGCCAATGACCACATTCTCAACAACTGTATATGGGGAGTGAAACAATAGGTTGGCGAGGTCGGTGGTAATATGATAAGAAGCACCGGAGTCCAGAATCCATTCATCAGACGAAGCATGAGGGAAGAATGCGATGCAGTGTGAGCACGCTGAGTGTAATGTTCCGTAATTCGGTCGTTACTTACTAAACTTTTCGTAAAACTTTGTAAAATACTTTGAAAATGTCGTACATCTAAAAAATAACTAAAACATGTAAACTTTATTTGCAAAATATCTTGAAAAATGTTCGTGAAATTTTTTTAAGACTTTTTTTTTCACAGCACTATATGAACAATGCTTATAGCCGATCGATAAGCGAAAGGGAGCCAATCGATCGACACCCTTTCGGGTGGAAATTCCATCTGAGAGATTGAGGGGTCGATCAGTTGCCTACCATTTGATGACCGATCGGCACTCGAGAGGGTGCCGATACCAAGGAGGCGATCGATCGCCTGACCCTTGGGGGATCGATTGGCCTCTTGGTTTTTTTCCCCTCCCTTGTTTCTTCTTCTTTTCATTCCACTTCTTTTCTTTCCAAACACGTACTGTAATTTCAAATTGTAATCCATATCTTCAATAATTTTACCATAAAATCAACATAAACATGCATATCTAAATCGTTGAAATCAACCCATAAAATAACATCTATTTTCATTGTGTAGTGGAAGATTCAAAAGAAAGTTAAACTCATTCTTTTAAACAAAATCAAACCAAAAGGTGTTTTGTTACTAAACGTTTCGACTATCAAATTTTTTTAACAAAACATTTAAAACTATATTTATATACATGTTTTATATCCCAAAATACGTGAGGAACCACCCACAGGTCAAAATCACTCCATCCGCTATAAGCGCACGCCATATACAATCTCCGTCAATTGTATTATCAATTATCTTGAGGTTCAACGTGCTCACCTATGATATCGTCACCTATACCACAAAGTTAACTAGTGAGTTTAATGCTAAGCAAGTGATGTAAAATAAAATAAATGCTTATGGATATGCATGTAGTTCGTAAATCATCCTATATTCTGTCTTTGTTTTTTTTCTGACTTTAGTCATATGAGATTCATGTTAGAAGAAGTAGGCACACCTTGTGGTCCAACCTTACGGGACAGTCATACTCACTCTTTAAGAAAATAAAGCAGGCACATCTTGTGGTCCAAACCTTACGGGACGACCATACTTTCATAAAAATATGACATTTACGTATTTTCTTTCATATCTTACTTTCATAAAAATATATGCATCGAATCGTTTTCCATGAACTTATAAAACATTATGCATGAATGCATAAAATATACATATCCTTGATGCCATGAACATAACATAACTAAGTAGCTAAACAAATCTATCAATAAACAATAAAAGCTAATATCAATAATCTATTAACCTAGTAATCTCTACCCAATCAGATATCTATAAATCTATAAATATTTAATTTACATCATTCTATCCATCAACTTGCTAACTCTTTGTGGTATAGCCCAATCAGCCAAAACACGTGCAACATATACTTACCTCGAGTCCTTAAAACAATTTAAAAAAATTGTCGCTTATTCATGGAGACTTGGAAACCTAAATAAGGAAATTCCATTATTAACTTTGCATATAATTTGCATCCATGAAAATGTCCAATCATGTAAATTCCTAAATCCAACTGCTTCATAGATGTGACATACGTATTCACAAATAAAAACTAATTATCCCCATCAAATGGTTTCAAAACAATAAGTAAACCAACTTCAACCATTTCTCAATAAAGTTTTGGAATATAACATATAATTTGACATAACTTCAAAATTTCATAACTTCGGCTATGGTTATACGAATCCTATAATTCCACTCGCTATGGATTCTTTAAAGAGTTTATTTTAACATACTCAAATCAATATTCAACTAACACTCAATTAGTTAGATCGAAATTTACAAAATCCCAGTGCCCTATTTTCTTCAAACCTTGAACATTCATGAATCCCAAAGTCTCCCATCCATCTCATCCTATAATATCCATTATATCCTACTTAGACCTCGAAACTTACAAAGACTACTCTACTTTCTCCATATTTAACCTCATTTTTCATAAACATAACTTAATATACACCTCACTTTGAAGTATTGAAGGAGAGAGGAAGCTCTTCATGGGTGAAGCTTTAGAAATGGAAGACGAGCTCTTTCGTGGAATGGAAGATAAAAATGAGGGTTGTCTTCTCTAATTTGGTTTAAAGGATAAACATCACCAAATGTGATGATGTGTCATCATGTGCACCAATGAAAAATGTTGATTGTTCCTTATCTTACTTTTCTTTAAATCATAACCCTTGCGTAGTTTGTTTTACAATTACTTAGATTTACCAATGGTAAACTATGTGACTTTTCTTTACTCCTCTTTTGTCTTCAATGCCAATATCAAGTATCCCCTTCATATATTATTTTTTTTTCTTCTTTCCTCCTTTCTTCTATTTCTTCATTCATTACCTTTATCTTTTTAACATGTAGACCTTGTTTAAAATTCTCAACTTTTGACTTAATTAATAAATTTCACTTAATGATCCGTAATAATCACATATAACACTATATGTTAGATTGCATATAGGCAGTCACATATAACGTAATAATTTCACTTAAGTTAGATTGCATGATAAAATTATCGGGTATTACATTTCACCATCCTTAATAAAACTTTTGTGCTCAAAATTTGCTTATCGAAAAGTTCTGGATATTGGCTCATCATGTTCTGTTATCTTTCTTAGGTTGTCTCCTCGACATTGTAGTTACGCCACATAACCTTTACCAGTGGGATTTCTTTATTGCGTAACACCTTCATAGTTGATTCTAAAATTCTCACTGCTTTTTTTTCATAAGTTAGCGTTAGTTGGATCTCGATATCACTCTACTCCATAATCTGAGAAAGATCATGTATACACTTTTTCAGCATAGATACGTGAAAAACATTGTGAATTTCATCCAATGATGTCGGTAGTGGCAACATGTGGGCGGTCTTTCCAATTCTTTTCGTAATTGTAAACGATCCAATGCATCTAGGGCTTAACTTTTCTTTTCTCCCAAATCTCATAATTTCTTTGAATGGTGAAATCTTTAGAAACACTTTGTTATTCACATTGAACTCTAATTCTCTCATTCTTTGATTTGCATACATTTTTTGGCAGCTTTGAACTATTAAAATATGTTATCTTATAATTACAATCTTTTTTGCAGTTTGTTACAAGATATCCGGACCAATCAATCTTTCTTCACCAACCTCGTCCCAATACTAAGTAGATCTGCACTTCGTGCCATAAAGTGCTTTGTAAGAGGTCATACCTATCGTACATTGGAAACTGTTATTATATGAGATTCCACTAAAGGTAGATACTTACTCTATGAACCTTGGAATTCCAAAAAGCATGCCCTCACCATATCCTCCATTATCTGAATCATTCTTTCGGTCTATCCATCTGTTTGAGGATGAAATATTGTGCTAAAACTCAGTTAAGTCCTCATAGCTTTGTGTATACTTTTCCAGAAATTTGAAGTAAATCTGAGATTTCTGTCTGATACAATCGAAATTGTAACTCTGCGCCGTAACAATTTCCTGAATAAATAGTTCTCTAAACTTAGTCATTGAAAATGTTATCTTTACCGGTAGAAAATGGGTTGACTTTGTTAACTGATCAACTATCACCCAAATTCTATCATATCCTTTCGTTGTCTTCAGTAATCCAACAACGAAATCCATGGAAATCTGCTTCCATTTCCACTTTAGAATCAACAAAAGTTGCAGGGTTCTAGCTAGCCTCTGATGTTTTGCTTTCACTTGTTGATATACAATACACGCCTCGACATGCTTTACAACGTCCCTCTTCATATTCGACCACCAAAAGTGTTGCTTCAAATTTCTGTACATTTTTGTATTTCCAGGATGTATAGAGAAAGTAGATTAGTGTGCCTCAGATAATATATCTTTCTGCAGATCTTTATCACTTGGAATATACCACCTGTTTGTGAATTTTAGAATACCATCTTCAAAATAATTAAAATCTATAGAATTATCAAATACCTTTACAGATTCAGATAATATATCTTTCTGCGGATTTTTATCACTTGGAACATACTACCTGTCTCTGAATTTCATAATACCATCTTCATAATAATTAAAATCTATAGAATTATCAAATACCTCTACAGATTCAGATAATATATCTTTCTGCAGATTTTTATCACTTGGAACATAGTACCTGTCTCTGAATTTCAGAATACCATCTTCGTAATAATTAAAATCTATTGAATTCTCAAATACCTCTACAGATTGGTGGCTTTGACATTCTGGATATATCTGTTGTGCTTTTTTGATCTTATCCAAAATTGTCGGCTTTAGAGTTATAGAAGATAACATAGCTGACAACTTAGAGACTATCTCTATGTTAAACCTTTGAATTTCTTATTCCAGCACCATAGACATTGCTAAAATCAGAGGTTGTGTTGACGTGTGCATTCTGCTCAGTGCTTCAGCCACTTTATTAGCTTTTCTTGGGTGGTATTTAATTTTCTAATCGTAATCTTTCACAAACTCCAGCCATCATCTTGGTCTCATGTTCAATTCTTTCTGTGTAAAAATATACTTCAGGCTTTTGTGATCGAAGAATACTTCGCATTGCTGTCAATACAAATAGTGTTGCCATATTTTCAGTGTGAAAACCACTGTTGCTAATTCCAAATCATGCATGAGATAATTTTATTAATGTTCTTAGTTGCCTTGAAGCATAGGAAACCACTTTATCGTCCTGTATTAAGACTTCTCCCAATCTAGTCTTAGAAGTATCACAATAAATATTGTATTTTCCATCCTCCACAAGCAATGTCAAAACATGAGTTGTTGTCAATTTCTGTTTAAACTTCTGAAAACTGTTTTCACAATCTTCAGACTACCAGAATTTCACACTCTTCCTTGTCAGGCGAAATAAGGGTAGAGCTATTCTAAAAAACCCCTCTATAAATCTTCTGTAGTAACCTGCCAAACCAAGGAAACTCCGTACATTCCCAACGTTTTTGGGCCGTGGCCAATCAATAATAGCTTGGATCTTTGATGGATCAACAGAAACTCCATCATGCGAAATAACGTGGCCGAGCCAAAACTCACAGTTTGAAAGTTTTACATAAAGTTGATGAAACTTCAAAGTTGATAAAACCACAGTTAAATGCTCCTTATGTTCTTATTTAGTCTTAAGATAGACCAAAATGTCATCAATAAAGACAATCAAGAATTTATCCAAGTACTCGCGAAATACTCGGTTCATTAAGTCCATAAAAGCTGCAGGAGCATTGGTTAAACGAAAGGACATTGCTAAGAATTTGTAATGCCCATATCTGGTTCAAAAGCAGTTTTTGGTATATTCTCTAGTTTAATCTTCAACTAATAGTATGTAGATCGCAAATCAATCTTTAAAAACACTCTCGTACCTTGGAGTTGATCGAATAAATCATCAATATGTGACAGAGGGTACTTGTTTTTAATTATCAACTTGTTCATTTCTCTACAGTCAATATACATCCTCAACGATTTATCTTTTTTCTTTACAAAGAGAACTGGTACTCCTAAGGTGAAAAACTGGGGCGTATGAAACCATTGTCTATCAATTTTGTCAATTGCACCTTTAATTCTTTAATTCTATAGGAGCCATACGGTTCAGATTCTTTTATACTGGTGCAATCTCCGGATATACGTCAACCCTAATATCCTCGTATCCACCATATTGGCTAAAAATCTCGTGCGTCCACTTTCTAATAATCGCTGAGCTTTAATGGATGACACTATAGGTATGAAACTTGTATTCTTTACTGCTCAAAAAGAATATCTTGCACCATTTGGTGGTTGAAAACAAACTTTTCTTAATCTACAATCAATAGTGGCAAAACACCTAAACAACCAGTCCATTCCCAATATAACATCATATACCATCATACTGATGATTATAAGATTAGTAGGCATCTTATTCTCCTCCACAAACACAATACAATCACTTAATACTTGATTTGAGTGTAAATACTCTCCAGAAGGCAACCTAACATTGTAAAAATGTTCGATCGGCATAGACAACAAATTCAATTTAACTAAGAAAGCCAACGAAACAAACGAATGAGTGACTTCCGAGTCGATCAGCATATATGTAGCAACATTATTAAGTAAAATTTTACTTGAGATAACATAAGACAGTTCTTCATGGTTGGCTTCGATAAGAATAAAAGTTGTCACATTTGCTTTGTTCTGATTCTTATTCATCATGGGGCAGTCTTTAACAAAATAACCAGTTCTATTGCACTTGAAACACCGATCAGAGCCAAGTTGGCATTAACTAGGATGGTACCTCAAGCACTTTAGACACTGAGGATACCGTCAAGGCTGTGATGACCCAAATGTGTATGTATAAGGACGACTACGGAGCAAATCTCAGGTTGCGGGGCAAACCTCGGAAGGTAAGTCGAGTGCAGGCAAATCCCGAACTCGAGTATAAGTAAATCTCAGGTCGTTAAAAGGGGGTCGTTATAATCCCACATCGCTTGGAGAGGTATATGGAAGTGAAACATATGTAAGAAAATCCTCCCAAGATAGTACGACGCGTTTTGGAGCACAATTGGCAACGGATTCCTTAAGAACTCCAAAATTAAGAGTGCTTCGGCGAGAGCAGTACCAGGTTGGGTGACTGACTGGGAAGTTCTCGGCAAATAAATTCGTGAGGGGAGGATATTGGGATACGGCTCAATCCCAAAAGCGGACAATATCTTAAAGGGAAAAAGAGTTGTTACAAAGGCCCTTGCACTGGCTTTCCTTTTTTTTGTTCAATTCTTCCATCATTCAGCCTTTTAACTCCTCTTTGCTGCTGTTGTTGTTATTGTTATTGTTGTCTCCTTCTATTTTGCTGTTGCTGATGATGAATTTCTCGAAAGAATCTTCTAGTGGACTCCCTTTGCTTATAGAATTTCTATTATGTCTCCTCTACCTTTAAAGCCTTGGCTACCACATTTGAATAGGAAATGTTTTGGGTTCCCACTAGTGTTGTTAAATGAGCGGGTTGGCTCGCAAGCTCGCTCGCTCGGCTCGGTACTGTAGCGAGCGGGTTTGACTCGAGCCACACAGATGAGTCGAGTCGAGCTCAACAATTCGTGCTCGCGAGCCTGATGAGTCTGCTCGTGAGCAGGCTTGGTCATGCTTAGCTTGGCACTGAGCTTTCCGATGATGGGCGAAGCTGAGCCAGATTTCCGACGTCTTCGATGGAAGCGCAGCATCCAGAAGCTCGGGCCCTCGAGCATCTTCGATCGTCGTCGGGGTTGGGATAGCTGGGCGATCGATCGTTCAAGCGTTGGGTGATCATTGCCCTATGACGATGGGCAAAGCTGGGCGAGCTTTTCGATGTTTCCGATGGAAGCGCAGCGTCCAAAAGCTCGGGCCCTCGAGCATCTTTGATCGTCGTCGAGGTCGGGAGAGCTGGGCGATCGATAGCCCATCTCTCTGATCACTGGGTGATCGATCATCCGAGCGCTAGATCGCCCATCTCTCTAATCACTGAGTGATCGATCATCCGATCGCTAGGTGATAAATCACCCATCGTCGTTGGGTGATTTCTCAGATCGCTGAACTCTTTTCGTCGACTGTACTCTCTTCAGTACTTCGGTCGACTTTTTGGCCCTCAGTTCAGCAATCTTTTTCCCCTTGATTTTTTTTCTTCTCTCACACTAAAGTGTCAAAGAACGGTGATGACCGTTGATGAGAAACTGAGATTCTGAACAACGGTCATCAGACTGTTACTGAGAATCAGACCGCTCAGCAACGCAACGGCTCGTTACGCTCGTTGAGCCGGTTCGGCTCTACTCGTTAGGCTCACGGCCCGCGAGCCAGCTCGGGTTAGAAATTTTTTAAGGTCAGCTCGTTAGGCTCGGCTCGTTAAGCTCGGCAGGCTCGTTAGGCTTGGTAGGCTCGGTGAGCTGAGTCTTTCTCACCTCGGCTCGGCTCGCCTCGCTCGTTTAACATCTCTAGTTCCCACTATTTTTACACCTATGTATACTTCCACCTTCAAGCCCTGAACAAATTGGTGGACTTTGTTATCATCATTACTCACCAAGTGCGTAGAGAATCTGGATAAGGACTCAAACTAGTGAACGTAATCAGCCATGGAGCCAGTTTGACGCAGTTGTACGAACTCTACCATCTTGCTCATTCGAACCACATGACTAAAATACTTTTCATAGAACAATTCCTTAAACCGGTCTCATGACATCTCTCCGACGTTAGAGGTGGTCTTGATGGTGTCCCACCAAAACCCTGCATCTTTTATTAGATGGAAAAAAGCGCAGGAGGCTTTATCTCTTTCCTCCACCATAGCATAGTCAAACATTCCCTCAATAGTCCGGATCCACTACTCAGCATAAGTGAGATTTGATGACTGTTCGTCAAATGATGGTGGTCAAGGTCACCTGAACCTATCACCATTGTGATCATTTAAAGCACCATTGTTCGAATTCCCATGTTCCTCTCTATTAATGACTTTCTCTAATAATTGAGATTTGCGATCATAAAGTTTTGTTAATCGGTTGATTGTTTTATCTCTATCATTCATCTCTGTTCTTGTCCTCGAACCATTTTGCTAGTTTTGAACAAATTTATAATCACAATAAATATCTAAAATAATAAAAATTCATAAACATACTTACAGTTAATGAAAAATATCCATGCAGTGGCTTGTGCTGTTAGACAGTCTGCAAAATTGATTTTAACCTAGGCTCTGATACCATAACTGTAACGTTCTATAATCCGGCGTTACTAACTTAATTTTCATAAAATTTTATAAAATACTTTGAAAATATCATAAATCTTAAAAATGACTAAACAGTTCCTTAAACCGGTCCCATGACATCTCTCCGACGTTAATGGTGGTCTTGATGGTGTCCTACCAAAACCCTGCATTTTTTGCTAGATGGAAAACAACGTAGAGATCTTATCTCCTTCCTTCACCATAGCATAGTCAAACATTCCCTTAATGATCCAGATCCACTCCTCAGCATAAGTGGGATCCGATGATTGTCCGTTAAATGATGGTGGTCGGAGTCGCTTAAACCTATCACCATTCTGACCGTTTGAAGCATCATTGTTTGAATTCTCGTGTTCCTCTCTATTAATGAGCCTCTCTGATAATTGAGATTGGCGATTACAGAATTTCGGTAGTTGGTTGATGGCGTTATCTCTATCATCCATCTCTCTTCTTTGTCCTCAAATCATCATTAAGAAAATTCCATCATTAATTTTGCATATAATTTAAATCCATGAAAATATCCAATCGTAATTCCTAAATCCAAATGCTTCATAGATGTAATATACGTATTCACAAGTCAAAACTAATTATCCTCATCAAATGATTTCAAGCAATAAGCAAACCAACTTTAACCATATCTCAACCAATTTTTGAAATATAACCTATAATTTTACATAACTTATGATTATCTAAATCCCGTAATTCCACCGGATATGGATTTCATAAAGAGTCTATTTTAATATGCTCAAATCAATACTCAATTAAAACTCAATTAGTTGGACTGAAATTTACAAAATTCCAATGCCCTATTTTCTTCAAACCTTGAACATTCATGAAACCCAAAGTCTTTCATCCATCTCAGCCCACAATATCCATTATATCCTACTTAGACCTCAAAATCAACAAGAAATGGAGAAACTCTAAGCATTTTCATGCATTCAAAAGTTAGAGTTCATCAAAGCTTAACAAAACCAACCAATACACTACTTTCTCCACATTTAACCTCTTTTTTCATAAACATAAATTAATATAGAACTCACCTTGAAGTATTAAAGGAAAATGGAAGTTCTTCGTGGGTGAAGCTTCAGCAATGAAAGATGAGCTCTTTTGTGGAGAGGAAGATAAAAGTGAGGGTTGCCTTCTCTAATTTTGTTTAAAGGATAAAAATCACCAAATGTGATGATGTGTCATTGTGTGCACCAAGGAAAAATGTTGATTTTTCCTTCTCGGTACTTTTCTTTAAATCCTAATCCTTGTGTAGTTTGTTTTACAATTATTTAGGTTTACTATTAGTAAACTATGTAACTTTTGTTTTCTCCTCCTTTTTCTTCAATTCCAAAATCAAGTATCCCTTCCATATATTATTTTTTTTTTGTTTTCTTTCCTTCTTTGTTTTACTTCTTCATTCTTCTCCATTATCTTTTTACCCAACTTCTGACTTAATTAATAAATTTCACTTAATGATCCATAATAATCACATATAACACTATACACTTAAGTTAGATTGCATGATAAAATTACCGAGTCTTACACTAAGTGAACGAACTTGGCGCTGCTGAAGCAATATAGAGCGAACACTGTGTAACAGAATTACCCTGTTGACGACAGATCTGACATTTACCAAGATAGCCACCGTGATCGGTGGTCGATGCAAATGGCAGTGTCTAGTGTTGTCTTGGGCGGGGACTTGACATCCATGTGGAACCAAGGGACTATGAACCTGCAGACGGTCACGGAGAGTTGGCCGGACATTGCCGTTGAGCAACTTGTTGGGAGTGGTTGCCATCATGGGACCTGTTGCGGTTGTTGGATCGAACCGAGCCACCATTACAGTGGCAAGAGCATGCACATTAGCAGTAGACGGGTGAACAGAGTGTAAGGAAGTCTCAAGTTTGAGCACCTTCTCAGGTAATTTGTTGAACTCGATTGATTTTTCACGAGCTTAAATTGCATTGGCACGACCCTTATAACGATTGTCAAGCCCATCAAGGATGCGAATAGATAACTCATCAAAATCAACTGAGCATTTATCATGGCGAGTGCATCGATATTGGCCTTAACATCTTTCATATACTTAGTGATGGATCGATCGCTGAGTTTAGGATGGTTTAATTGACGGTGATATTGTGGTATGCCACCGTGAGACCATGACACATAGGCCTTGAAAAGAGTAGTCCAAACCTTTGAAGTCATTTTCGAAGCCGATACAAACGGGATAAGAGACGCATGAAGCGAGTCAACAATTGCATTGAAAATCAATTAATCCTGACAAAACCAATAAAGGTAGGCAGGGTTTGGCATGGTCATTGTGATCGTCGGAGATGAGCAAAGCACTGAGCCATCGAGATAGCTAAACAGATTATAGCCATAGAGAAGCGAATCAAACTGAATTTTCCACGCAGCATAATTTTTGGAGGTCAGTTTGAGAGGAAGCTGCAAAGGAACATTGATGGCCACGAGAGCAGGTGGCGAGTTGCCAGAGTCATTGAGGACTTCGACAGGGTGTGGCTGCGATGATACCGCAACAATAGTCGAGGTAAGCATGGAGATGGCCTGGATTGAGAGAACTGCGTGAGTAGAAGGGCAAGACAACTAGAAGCGCGATAAAAAAAAACGTGCGTTCAGCGTCAACTGGAGTGACTGCTGGCGGTGGTTGAGAAAAAAAAAATTGTACCCTCAGTAGGCTCTAATACCATATGGAGAATGATCGTAGAGATGAAGATTATTATTGAGAAAAGAAAGTATAAATATTCCATGGAGTAATTACAATAATATCTAATAATAATAACAAAGAATAATAAATAGCTCTACTAATAATTGCTTTAATATCTCATAGTCATGGTAATTGTCAACTGTGGTGTTTTTTATTTCATTTCTTGTTGTGTTGTTGGATTTGGAAATAGTTTTAAGTTGTTTATGCTGAGTACGTTGTGTTACTTGTGTTGGTTGTGATAAACGTTGAAGGTATACCAATTTAACACTTGGTTGTTTTTATTTGCTGCCCATCAAGGTCCCTTATGCCAAATTTGACACTGGTTTTGATGCGAGATTTGTGGGTTTCAATATTTCATTAAATTAATATAATAAAATTAAAGACATTTTTATGTATTTTAAAATATAAATATAAACGTTAAGAGTGAGTATAATTATTGTTAATCAAAGAACATTAATTAAAATGTTGAAATATTAATTAGTTAAAATGACTGAAAATAAATATCTAGTTTGCTTTTTGCAAAGATTACAGCCACGTGTCAGTTCAAAGAAGTGGGTAAGCTGTCGGCTGTCCAGAAAGCCGGTCCAACCCATACCCCACGTGTTTTCTCCTGCGCCCTCCAGTTTAAGACCACCTCTATCAGTATCACCATAACCAACCACTTTCTCCCTCCCTAACTTTCTCTCTTTCCACAGCCCACCATTTTTTCCGGTCTGTTACCTCCTTCTCATGCTTCCGATTTCCGATAACTCCGGGCCGGAGTTCCAACTAAAGAAGCATAAAAACTCCGAATTGGTCAGGAAAAACTCGTTTAACTCACTCACTTTCAACTCAGCTTTCCAGCCTCATCGCTCTCGCATATGGGTTATCCTCGCAATTCTCTTTCTTCAAGTAGTCCTCCTCTGCTCCCTCCGCTTTCTTCCCCTCCTCCGCTGCTACAGCTACTCTCCACCTCTCGCCGCCGCTAAACTCACTCCCACCTCTGTTTTGGGTGATAAGGATGAGTGCGTATCGGGTCGGATCTTTGTATACGACCTACCCAAATTCTTTAACGAAGAAATTTTAGACAATTGCGATGATTTGAACCCGTGGAACTCCCGTTGTGATGCGTTGTCCAATCATGGGTTTGGCCGAAAAGCGGAATCTCTGGCCGGGATAGTGCCGAAAAGTGTAGCTCCGGCATGGTACTGGACGGACCAATTTGCTTTGGAATTGATTTTTCACAATCGGATACTCCACCATAAATGCCGGGTTTTTGAGGCTGAATCTGCTACGGCGTTCTACATACCATTTTACGTTGGACTCGCTGTGGGGAAGTACTTATGGTTCAACGCGACTGCAAATGACCGTGATCATCACTGTGCCATGATGCTGAGATGGGTCCAAGATCAACCGTACTACAAAAGATCAAACGGTTGGGATCACTTCATCACGATGGGGCGCATCACGTGGGACTTTCGACGATCGAAAGAAGACGATTGGGGATCGAACTGCATCTACATGCCTGCTATGCGCAACATCACACGGTTTCTGATTGAACGGAACCCGTGGGACTATTTCGACATCGGTGTGCCTTACCCCACAGGATTCCACCCCAGTTCCCTTTCCGACGTAGCTGACTGGCAAAGTTTTGTTCGCAATAAACGCCGACCTAATCTATTCTCCTTCGCCGGCGGGACTCGCGGAGCCATTAAAGACGATTTCAGAGGACTCCTGTTAAGTCACTGCAGAAACATGTCGGGGTTTTGCCGCGTCGTCGACTGCTCCGGAACTCGGTGTTTGAACGGAACGTCAGCGATTCTGGAAGCGTTTCTCGATTCGGACTTCTGCTTGCAGCCGAGAGGCGATAGCTTCACGAGAAGATCCATTTTTGACTGTATGGTGGCCGGTTCAATCCCGGTTTTCTTTTGGAAGAGAACCGCATATTATCAGTACGAGTGGTTCTTACCATCAGAACCGACAAGTTACTCAGTTTTCATAGACCGAAACGAGGTGAAGAATGGGTCCATTTCAGTAAAATCTGTGCTCGAGGGTTTTAGTGAAGAAGAGAAGAAGAAGATGAGAAAGAAAGTGATAGAATTCATACCCAGATTCTTGTACTCAAAGCCAGAGGAGGGGATAGAGAATTTGAAAGATGCTTTCGATGTCGCCATTGAAGGGGTATTAAGAAGGTTTAAGGAGCAAGAAGAGCCGGGATATAGGTGGAAATGAAAGAAAATTAAGGTATCGTCTTGGAATGATATTATTTATTTATTAATTTTTCAATTTAAGAGGGAGGTTTTAGTATTTTTTTTATATATTTATAAATGATTAAAACACATTAATGCTTTGTAGATTCTTCTTGTGAACGGAAAGATCATTACAAATATAATGAAAAATATTCAATTAAAGTATCATCTTCAAAAGGGTGTGCTCCTATCAATTAAAAGCCTTAATTTTTATAATCTAGTCAAAGATTGTAGACTTTGCTTTAACGATGCTTGTTTTAGAGTAAAAGAATTAGGGTTTGCAGGGTAAAAACTTAGTGGTAGGTTCAAATTTTTAAGAAAGTATACTATGGGTTTCCATGGTGGGGGAGCAAACCCTAGCTGGTGGAATGTAATTGCATGAAGGCAAAGCAATGGACCTGAATTTTATTGAATGGTTCCATTAAAGCATGTGCACTTGTCCTGTAAAAATTGACATCTTTCTTTGTTTTTTTATATGTTATTCTATTAAAGAACAAGCTTGTGCATTTGTATGTATGATCGTTTCGGTTCTAACATTTGGTAACTCATGTGTTGTTTAATTTGTGAGTTGATAGTGAACATGTATGGTTCGATCAGTCCTGGTCATGGGGTAGTTCTTGCTTTTATGATGTCGCATTTTCGATGCATGTTTTCTTGATGTGTTTGGTTCGATGAGCAATTATGCATCGCACTTGTGATTCAAAAGTGTTGTATGTGTTACTTTCGATGAGCTGGAAATAATTAAAATTGATAGGAAGGTTCGTAATTGATTAACAAAGTTCGTGTGACAACAGTGGTCTGTGGTTGATGTGTTATTGTGTAGTTTCTTTGTTGATCCTCGGACGAGTTTGGGGCCTCAAAAGTGATGTTTTCAAGACTTCTCTTATTGACGTGAAAGAGAAATAAACAATTTAACAACTTTATTTATTGTGAGACTTTTCTTTAAATATGAAAGATAATTTTGAATCTTTTATGAAAGAGAATGTTAAGACTAAGACAACTACGATGTGCCAACACATCCAATGCAAATATATAAAAAATTATAAATACTTGGGTAAAATTCAATTTCAACGGTACAAAGTTGGTTTACAAAAATCTTCAAACAAAAGTTTTATCCAGTTAAAATCTTAAATTATTAAAAATAGTTTAAAAAAAATTCCAACAAATGGTCAATAGTTCTCCGAATCTAACTTTTCACATAACGTGGCAGATCAATCCAAAAACACGGCCTCCTGCATCACCATTTTTTAAATAATTCGGGATGCCAATCTCAAACTGCGGCTCCCTGCTATTTTGTATGCAGGGGCCCAACGTAATTTGCGACCCCCCGCAATGCACATGCGTTGCACGTGGAAAGTACACGGAGCGCCGCGCCATGACCTCGGCCCTCCGAATCACGCGGGGGTCGATTTAGGAGCCTTGCACCACCGCTTAACACGTGCTTTGCACATGCCATAAATGAAGGGAGCCGCTGAAGAAAAATTTTAACGAGGGGGACCGAGCCTTGATATCGGCCCCTTGCATTTTATTTCGCGATCAATTATTGATCTCTGAATGGGACGCGTGGGTCGCGAATCTCACTTGACCTCCCGCGTCTCATCCGGAGATCAATAATTGACCTCTGGATGCGAAGTTGGGGGGCCGCGAATTGCCCTCGACCCCTCGCATCCAGATTCGCGGGGGCCAAACTTGAAAAGCGGGGGGCCGATCTCCTTCCTTATTTAAGGAGCTCAATCGTCCACTCTCAATCCACACATTCTGAAATCTCTAAAATTTCACAAATATTTTCTTGTTTTGTATTATATAAGGCGATGGATTCTGATTTAGATACATGGTTTGAATTAGAGGAGGAAACAACTGGTAGTGGCGAGATGAATTGGTATTCGGGCGAGACTCCTGCATGTGGTAACGATGACGCTGATGAAAATGAAGCAATACAAGTGCATTCAACATCAATAATTCTAGACGATCAGCTTCGAACACCGGTTATGTTGCACGATGATGAGGTTGAAAGCATATAGGTGAGGGAAGATGTTTCGATGATATTTTTTGTAACTAAAGAATATTCATCTTTAAAGAAACTTAAAGATAAAATAAAAGATTATTCTGTAAAACATGGTGTTGGTATAGTATTCACTAAAAGTGAAAGAAGTCAATTGACGGCTAGATGTTCAGAATGGCGTGAGTGGCGATTGCATGCTTTACAAAAACAAGATGAGCTTGCCTATCAAATAAAGAGTTTGATTAATACTCATAGTTGTGCGAGGATAGTTGAGAATAAACACATTAGTGCAAAATGGGTGACACATCAATATCTGTGTAGGTTTAAAAGTCAACCAAGGTGGAACATTTCTTCTATTGTGGAGACAGTGAGGATTGAGCAAAATGCTAACATCACACCTACTCTTGTCAAAAGAGCAAGAAACTTAGCTCGCACACTTAACGAAGATAAGAACGACGAACAGTATAAGCTAGTTTGGTCGTGTGCAAAAGAAATATATAGAACAAATCCACGTAGCACATTCGAGGTACTTACTTACGATACGGGGAGCTCGTTAATATGCTAAAAAGTGTATATGTGTTTGGCCGCTTGCAAGGCAGATTTGCTGTAGTTTGGTCGTCCTATTATATGTTTAGATGGCTGTCACCTTAAGGGCTCGTGTCCCGGTCAATTACTCACAGCTGTTAGTATTGATATAAACGATGAACTATATCCCGTTGTTGTTGCCAACGTCGAAAAAGAGACCGAGGAAACATGGATGTAGCTTTTGAAACTTTTAAAGAGAGACCTGCACACTGAAGATAGAGTCGGATGGACGATTGTTTTTGATGGACAAAAGATATATTGTTTATGTTGACTCAGTTTTCCTTTAAAAAAATTTGTGGTGTAATTACATTGTTTAAGTAACTTTGTTTTAATATCAGGGGTTGAAGAATACTGTGGAAGATCAATTTAAAGAAGCGAAACACCGTTTCTGACTCATGCACATATACGTAAATTTCAAAGGGCTGTTCCGGGGCAAAGCATACTAATAAGCGATGTGGAATGAGGACAGGGCACCCACAAGACGTCTTTTCGAATTACAAATAAGAAAATTACATGAGCTTAGCCCGGCTGCCCACCAATGGCTTCAAACAGAACCACCTAGATATTGAGCTAGTCATGTCTTCTCTCTGATTCCTAAGTGTCAAATGAGCTTAAATAACTTATGCAAGTCATTCAATTCAGCTATATTGCCTGCTAGAAACAAACCGATTCTCACCATGTTCGCGATGATCCGAACGTACATGATGACTCGTATCGTTAAAAAATTTGAGAAGATTGCCCAATTAACGACCCTTTTGTGTCCCCAAATGTATAAAAAACTTGATAAGCTAGTAGATGCTACTGAAAATTGGAGCCCTACGCTTGGGGGAGGTTCACGATTTTAGGTGAGCAACGGTAACAAACGGTTCATTGTCGACATGAAAACGTGTGTGTACGAATGCACCAGGTGGATGTTTACTGCAATCCTTTGTGTCCATGCCATTTCATGCATATTTTTCTTGAGAGTGTTACCAGAAATTTACGTGCATCCATACTATCACCGGGTGACTTACCTGCAGATGTACTGTCAATTTATTCAACCCGTGAATGGCCAATTAATGTGGCCGGATCCGTCAGGTGAGGAGAGCTCTTCCTGCCCACAAGATATCGCCAACCTGGTAGGCGCACGAATACAAGAGTACGAGATGTTGATGAGCCGTTAAGTTCGAAAGATAGTAGGCAGAACTCGAAGATGTCGTGTAGTATATGTCGTCAATACGGACATAATAGTCGCATTTGTCAAAACCGAGGATCCATTTTAGACACTGCTGCTTTACAAGATACGTTTATGAGTTTCAACACAAATGAGGAGATGCAGATACAGGTATAAACATTTCGTTCTTAAACATGTTGTAATTATTTTTTAATATAATTTTCATTATGTGTAGAAATCTACGACTTGCAGGCGAGGTAGTAGCAGAAGAGATTGACTACTGCAATTTGTGTTGGAATTCATTTATTTTGATTTAACTCCTAAGTTTTTTTAATTTATAAATAATTTTTATTTAGTTTAAATAAAAATTATTTATTTATTAAAATAATATTTAAATCCCTTGCATAATTAATTTATTAATTTATTTTTTATTTTATATAATAATAAATTAGAATTCATTAATTTATTTAAATATATTAGTTATAATAAATAATATTTATTTATTACAAAATAATTTTAATACTATAATTGATTAATTTAATTTATAATTTATTCATTAATTAATTGAAAGTGATAAATTTATGTGAATGCATTAATTAGAAGTCATTAATTTATTTAAATGTATTAAATTAATTATACTTAAATAAATTGCATATAATTATACTTAATTAATTATTTTATTTTATTTTTAAAAAATTAAAAAATTAGATAAAGTTTCGTTTATTTAATACTCCTACATAGCTATCTTTAAATAGTTCCTGTAATGTGAAATCACAAATATATACCAACCATACTGATTCCAGAACAAAAAAATAACGTCCAAGTCACTGGAATTAAAATATATCAAATGAAATACAAAATATAAACTAAACTAAACTACTTCGGTGGTACTTTGTCGTCTCTGTTTGCCATCCAATAATCCATCCTCTCAGTGGCTTCTCTAATGTACTCACTGAGATACTCATGTGCCTCCACCACTTTTTTCTGACCCATGGTCAACTCCTCGACCCTGGAACCTCAATCCTCTGCTGCCGCTGCTGATGCATCTGCTGCTGCTGCTCCTGATGCATCTGCTGCTGCTGCTCTTGATGCATTAGTTGCTGTTCTAGATGCATCTGTTGCTCCTCCTGATGGTTTAGTTACTGTTGTAGATGCATCTGTTGCTCTTCCCGATACATTTACTGCCGCTCTAGATGCATCTGTTACTCCTCCCGATGCATCTACTGCCGCTCTAGATGCATCTGCTCCTCCCGGCTACTGCCAACTTGAGAGGCAATTGGTGGCTCTGTCGTGGTAGCATGGGCGTTCTTCTCCATCGGAGCATTTCATGTTGTAGCGTCTTCGGGCTCTCCCTTCAACATCCAACACCCGGCGAATTCAACTAGGCCAATTCGAGATAAATGAAGTCTATCAAATACATCTAAGGATCTAGGAGCTCTAATCTGCTCTCCGAGAGGCAGCTGAACTTCATATCACTGCACAATCCTCTAAATCAAAGTACTGGACGACAAATTTTTGTTCCGTCTGCTCGATCTCATTCATGTGATTTAAAATCATGCACCCGGGGTCGAACATTATGGAGCTGTACATCTTCTACATAATATAAAGATCCATCCAATTCACCAAATCTATATGGCCATCTCTCAGCAGCAAGGTGTGGCTGATCAGGTTGTGAACAACTCGAGCTTTCACATTCATGTTCTTGGATTTCAGTTTGGCAAATTTTTCAACGTCCGAATTTTGATGAATCTGTCCAAGAAAATGCAGTTCATCTGGGCTTTTAGCAAAATCACACTCTCGGGAAGCGTGATAGTATTGCACCGCGGTACTTGAAGCAAATACCAGCAACTCGTTCACTTGATTTGCATGAACCATAATATTTTTACATGAACCCGGGGTCGAACATTATGGAGCTGTACATCTTCTCCATAATATAAAGATCCATCCAGTTCACCAGATCTATATGGCCATCTCTCGGCAGCAAGGTGTGGCTGATCAGGTTGTGAACAACTCGAGCTTTCACATTCAGGTTCTTGGATTTTGGTTTGTCGAATTTTTCAACGTCCGAATTGTAGTGAATCTGTCCAAGAAAATTCAGTCCATCTGGGCTTTTAGCAAAATCAAACTCTCGGGAAGCGTGATAGTATTGCACCGCGGTACTTGAAGCAAATACCAGCAACTCGTTCACTTGATTTGCATGAACCATAATATTTTTACCGCATAGATATGACTTTAAGATCCCAGCCCTCTCAGTATTAGTAAAGTTCGCGTAAAATAAGTGAAATATTTGGTCGCAAGTCTCTCCACGCATGTTGTAGACCCCATGCAAACCAATCCTACCAAATATCTTCTGGATCTGCAAAGATTCTCAACCAGTGAATTCAACTGTCTTTCCATAAATAATCGATCGGATTGACATATCCCGATCGAACAACTTTTGACACTCCTCGCTTCGAAAATCCATCGAGAAATAATCAGGTAGTGGTTGCGGCACTTCATCTGGAGACTGGTTTACTGGTGGCCGGTTTGATGGACCTGCTTGTGTCGCGAGGTGGGGACGTTTGAATGAAATTTTTGGGGCCATTTCGGATTTAGAATTTTCGGCAATTAGAGGCTTTGGTTTTTGGATTTTCAGAGATCTGAAAGGTCGGCTTTGGGATTTTCGGAGATTGGAATGCTCAATTTTTGGATTTTCGACGATTTTGAAACTAGGGTTTCAGATTTTCGGCAACCGAGTCTCGATTTTTGGATTTTTGAGAAGATAGTTGGTGTTCTGGAGAATGAGCTTCCAATTTTGAGCTTTACAGTAACAAAAAAGACGATTTCAGTGACAAAATCAAAAAATCAGCCTCCTTTCTCAGTTTTCAGATGCGGAGGGCGTAAGGGGGGCCCATTTTATTTATACTAAAGTGAATTTGGCCCCCCGCATTATGAATTCGGCTCCCCGCACGTTCTAAATGTGGGGGGCTGTGTTCAACATGATAGGGGCTGCGATGAAATACGGGGGGCCGATATCAAGGCCCCCCCCCTCCTCCCCCCTTTTTGGCAAGTGCAAAGCACGTGCTGAGAGGTGGTGTAAGGCCCCTAAATCGATTCCCATGTGATGCGGGGGGCCGAGGTCATGGCATGGTGCCCCGCATACTTTCCACGTGCAACGCATGTGCATTGCGGGTGGTCGCGGACTATGCTGAGCCCCCGCGTACAAAACGGCAGGGGCCGCGGTTTGAGATTAGCCCCCAGATTATTTCAAAAAGGGTCATGCGGAGGGCCATGCTTTTGGATCGGCCCGTCGCATTACGTGAAAAGTTTTATTCTGGGGGCTATTGCCCCTCCGCCGGGGGTTTTTTTTGAACCATTTTTAATAGTTCGAGGTTTTGACTAAATAGACTTTTTGTTTGAAGATTTTTATAAACTAACTTCATACTACAGTGTTGAAATTGAACTTTACCCTAAATACTTCTGGTTAGGGAGGACAGAACTTGCCTAAAATCAGGGGACCAGATCGACCTGTGTGGATTATCGAAATTGGCTACGATTTTTAGACTCCTAAAACTATGGTCCATGGTTCAGTCCACTATCCCAAGACTAAAAACATAATGAAACGGAGGAGAATTTACTCATGGATCAACCTGGTAAAAATTGGTTTTGCCGACATGAAATCTGGCCTAAAACCCAGCCTATCACTCCATACCACTTACCCAAAAATCCTGGCCCAACCTCTAATTCATTTTTATCCTAGCGTAGCATGGCCTTACTTTTTTTGTGCGCTCGACGCTAGGCCAAAGCGATCGCATAGATGAAGATGTGGTTTCCTTTCCAAAAATAATTCTTCGGGCATTTGTAGTTTTAATGAAACCTATTGTTGACTGCCTCTTTTGCTTTCTACTTTTTCAGCAGGATGCATATGACCTTCTTCACTTAAATGCTTTCATTTCTAGCTCTCTCCACAACTCTGTCTCTTGCTTGGACGGTGGCTAAAGACTGCTACCCTGGGGAGCATTCATGAACAACCCGTCCATCTTTCCCAAGTGATTCTCTTCCATCCGCGGCTTTCTTCATATATCCCTTTTGCCTCAAAGACAGAAGACGTGAAATTCATTCGCTTTGGTTTCGGTTTTGGTCCATAACCAGATCAAACTTGATTGCACCCGCCCATACTTCTCGTAGGACTTTTCTAAGCCTAAACTTCTAGATTTTATTAAAGTGTTTAAATACTAATACATAATTGTTACGTAGAAGAAGCTGTATAACAAAGATACAAGTGGGAGGTGCAACCAACAGTGTGGCATATTCTAGATAGAAATTTGAGCCGGAGTTAATTTGAAAAACTCATTAAATTAAAAATCCTAATAAAGAAAACCTTAAACTATCTAAAATATGACAAATCAAAACTTTATGAGAGGTCGATTACCTCCCGTTCTGAATTTACGCTTAGAACGAGAAGTAAACGGGGGATCCATCGCCTCCCGTCCTGTCTAGTGCTTATGTAGCACCTTACGTATTTGGGTCGGGGGGTTGATGTGGGTGGCGGTGAACCCCCGTCCAACGTGCACCGCAGATTGGCTAAGAACGGTGGGTCACCGCCTCAGCAGGCCTTCCTTTCACTGGCTCCTCATTTTAAAGGTGGTTGGGAACGGAGGGTCACCACAGCCAACGAGCCCTCGTTTCCCACCTCTCCATTTTATAGGGTGGTCAGAACCCGGGGAGGGGGTGTCCCCACCCTGAATCAACCCCCGTTGTTGGCCTTAATTTTTGGAAATAGTGAGAACAGGGGGTTGCTGTCCCGAAATGACACATTGTTCTCAATTATTTTTCTTGAGAACGGGGGGCAGTTGTCAGTAATGGGGGGGTCGATCCCTCATAATATATAAGAAAACGACCTTCCATTATCATCTCCCGGATTGCAAAAACCTTAAAAGTTCTCCACCATTTTCTTGCTCAGACAAAATTTCTCTGTATTAGCGACATCGATGGATTCTGATTTTAGTAGATTGACTGATTTAGACAAGAAAATAACTTATAATGTCAATATGGACTGATATTCATACTCCACGCCAATATATGGTGATGTTCGAGAATTCAATCATCTAAAAAGTAATGAAGAAATAGAGCTCCAATCGACATAAAAAACTCTAGACGATGATCTTCGAATACTGGTTAACGTAGAGGATGATGAGGAAGAAAGCATACCGACAAGTGAAGAAATTTAGATGATATTTTATCTAGGAAAAAATATAGTTATTTAAAGTCAATTAAAGAAAAAATAGTAGAATATACTTTGAATAATGATTATTAGATCAAATTCATTAAAAGTGAATTTCAGCAACTGACGGCAATGTGTGAAGACAGATGTGATTGGCGACTGTATGGTTCGAAGATACAAAATGAGCTTACATTTCCAATAAAGAGTTTCAACGATTCTTACAACTACTCAAGGAAAATTGAGAATTTATACAATACTGCAAAATAAGTAGCAAATCATTATTTAGATAGGTTCAAAAGTCAACTTACATGGAAAATTCCTTCCATTATCGAGACAGTAAGAAAATATTTGAATGTCAATATTACACCAAGTTTTGCCAAAAGAGCAATAAGTGAAGTGCGAAAACTTAATGAAGTGAAGAGCGACGAATAATATAAGCTATTGTGGTCGTACACAAAAGAAATACGTAGATCAAATCTGGGCAGCACATTGAGCCTACAAACGTATTTGGTGGGCTCTGCCGATAATGAGTCATGCGTATTCGAAAGAATGTATATAGTTGCTTGCAACACAAGTTTGCTGCAGTGTGGTAGACTTATTATCTGTTTGGAGGGTTGTCATCCATAGGGTTCGTGTCCCGGCCAATTATTGACAGCCGTCAGTATTAATGGCAACAATGCAATATATCTCAATGTTATTGCCAACGTGGAATCAGAATATATGACTCATGGACGTGGTTTTTAAAATTATTAAATGAACACCTACAGACTGAAGCGGGATACAGATAGACATTTGTTTCGAATCGACAAACGGTATGATGCATTTCTAATTGTTATTTCAAATATTGGGGCATTGTGGTATATTATTTTATGCTGACTCTGTTGTTATTTCAAATACAAGAGGTTGTTAGCTGCTGTGTAGTAGGAATTGCCGTCAGCTGAACACCGTTACTGTCTCTGGTATATGTACGGAAATTTCAAAAATAAATTTCGAGGAAGAGTATACATAGATGTAATGTGGAATGCGGTTAGGGCAACCACAAATTTTCATTTCAATATAGAAATTGTGAACTTGTATCAGATTAACTTGGATGTCCACGCATATCTTCGAGACACAAACCCTAGATGTTGGGTTAGTCATGCATTTTCTTCGATTTCCAAGTGTGAATTAGGCTTAAATAATTTATGCGAATCATTCAATACAGTTTTACTATCTGTCAGAGACAAACTGATTCTGACCATGTTCGAGATGATCCGAAAGTACTTGATGACTCGGATTGTCAAAAAATATGAGAAGTCCTCGTCAACAGACGTATTGTGTCCCTAGATAAGAAAAAACCTGTGAAGCTAGAACGTGTATGTCAAAATTAGAGTGTCATGTTTGCGAGAGCTACACAATATAAGGTCATGATGTGAATCAAGGAGCAATAAATCTCAAAGTCAAGGATCATGATCTATTAGAAGCTAAAAGAATTCCAACGAACAAAACTTTACATGGTTTAATCGTGGCAACCCGAGAAAAAGAGTCATCACAACATAAGAAAATGACTGTGAAAATAAAGAGCTTTGTAGCATAGAAATGAGCTCTATGAAATTGGCAAAATAAGAACTATGAGACACAAAATGGGTCGCACAAATCTCCATTGGTTGGAGAGAGAAAGATAAAGATCCATGTAAACTAGAAAGAAATAAATATTCACATGGATTGAAAAAAGATAAAGATTCACATCGGTTGATTAACATTTAATTTAATTTTAACCTATAGCATATTTAATGGCAAAAACAAATTCGATTTAAGGAAAGAAGTTAGAATTAAAAAATTGAGTTTTCTTTGGAGATGATTTCTCTTTGTTTCTTTGCAAAAAATAACGATATTTTTTAAGTCATACTTGAAGAATCTCGCTTGATAGCTCTGGTTTTTATTATCGAGTTTGGTATGGGTTAAGCTCCTATTTTGATAGTTTCGGTTCAGTCAACAGATATGTCTCAGGTCAAGCTCATATTATGATAACGATTCCATCGAATTCTTCGATTGAGGTCATAGTTCCTTTCTTTATTTTTGGATTGAAAAGACATTATCTTGAACTATTTCGCGTTGTTGTCGAGATCTATGTCCTTTCGATCCGAAGTTTGCATCAGATCAGAATCATCAAACTTCTTTCTCAAACTTAACAAGGGTCTTCTCCAAAGAAGAAAAGTAGAATCTTAAATCAACCAATCTTTTCCTTTTTGTACACTTCCCAAACTCATATTAAATTCTTTCATTTGCTCTTATTTGGATGCACCAAAACAGGACTTCAATCCTTCTCCCTAATCAACCCACCTATGAAAAGGCATGGAATTTCCCTTCTCAAAAACTAAGCTCTCCTACCATGAAAAGAAGCAGATTTGATCCTCGAGAAACTCCCATTCTAACAAGCTCATCCTCCTTTCATAAATTCTACTCACTTTTTGCACACAGTTCTATTTTCTGTGTATTGTTGTGAAACGTGTCGATGCAGTCTAGGTGTAAATTTTTTTTTTTATGAGCTACAACATTGTTTTCTAAGATTGTACAAATTTTATTTTCTTGATTTCACCCTCACAATTACCTAATCTTGTAACATCTACGTCTTCAATGGGAACATTGATAATTTCATATCAGGTGAGACTACACCTTACACAAGAATATGTCAGTGTATTAGAATTAACCCTCTTGTAAGTTGCTGTGGATATTATAGAGGAGGGATTGCTGCTCCCTTTTACTTGGGGGAATTAATATATAATTTTTATCTTTTCCTGTGACTAAATGTGTACCTACCTGGTATTAAGCTTCATATATAATTCTAAAGGGGCAATGGGTTTGGTTGTCCATTTAAAATCCCAATGAAACTTAACCATGTTATTCATGAATATGCAAGTCTCCAAAGTGCAAAGTCCTCGGTGTGAGGCATTCTACAATTCGCACGACACTTGATGGACGTTCCAGTGGCTGGATGGCGCCAGGAGAAGATAAAAGTTGACAGTGTGTGAGGGGTACCTGGCATCAACTAGTCAAATTTTGTTTAATTAGATTTATTTTATACATTTATATTAATTTGGGGACGAAACAACAATTATAAATACACGATGCGTGACATTAGTTCAACTATCTTCCTTTGCTGAAAGAGAAAAACATCCAAGTTGAAATCTAAAAGATATTGTTTAGCTTTGTTGATTCAATGGCTTTGAAATGCACAATAGAGCTCGGAATTGCTGATATAATACACTCACACGTCGGTCAGCCAGTCACCTTGTCTCAAATATCTTCAGCTGTTTCCAGCTCTGCCTCACATGATATGACCTACCTCGCTCGCATCATGCGGTCGCTGGTCTGCAAAAAGATCATCATCGCTTATCCAACGTCTTCTGGTGACGGAGATACACGCTATGGGCTGATAGAAAAATACAAAAAATGGTTGTTGAAAGACTCGGAGGTGGGGGTGGGCAGGACCAGACCGTGTCCAAAGAATTAGACTAAACTAACAGTTTTGGTCCCAACTTGTTGGACCACGGTTCAGTCGTTGGTCCAAAGTTCAAAATCTCATCGATTTTGGTTCAGTTCTTGGTTAAAAAAATCAGAGCTTGTCAACTTGTGCTTCACTCTTTAGTTCCAAAAGGCAGAATGCAGAATCCTTCCCGACTCATCCTTTTGCTCAGCTGAACACCCGACGACTCGTGACTTGCGACTTGCGAGTCATGTTTCTCCTGACTCCCGTGCTTCGTTCTCCGTGCTCCTTGCTCAGCTGCTCCAATTCGCCTCACCCCCATAGCTCTCGTGCTCCCTGCTCCGATTCACCTCACCTCGCGCTCGCCTCTATCCTTGACTGATCGGCTCGCCTAGTCGCCTCGCCTCGCCTCTCCTCTGTCCTTGGCTTGCCTCTGTCCTCACTCACTGTATATGTTTATTGTGTAATTTTTGTTAACTTTTGCTACTCATGGTTGGTTGATAAATTGAGGATAATTTTTGTTGATCATGTTGATTGATTTAATAAATTGTTTGTTGCTGGCTGTAGTTGATAAATTGTTGGTGGCTGTAGTGTAGTTGATTAATGTGTTTGATAAATTGTTGGTTGTTGGTTGTTGATTGATTTGTTTGATTAATGTTAGAAGTTTATATGTTTTTAGGTTGTATCACTGTTTGTCGATAATTTTTGCTACTCACTGTTGATTAATTTGTTGGCTCTCTGTCGATGTGATGCTGCCTGCACTTGTACTGTTGTTGTTTGTGTTTGATTAATTTGTTTGTTGGTTGTTGATTAATTTGTTTAATTAATTTATTTGTTGGTTGTTGATTAATGTGTTTGATTAATTTAGATTATTAAATTTAGGTTGATTAATGTGTTTATATGTTTATTGTTTTTTATTCTACGGTAGGATGAATACTACTTCTAGTGAAAGTTTGTATGTGGAATTGAAAAGGTGTAAGTCTATAATTGGGATTCATTTCAGTAGAGTACAAAACACAGCTCAAACTAAATGTAATTATTGTGGGCAGATTTATGCATCACAATCGACGAAGAATAAGACTTCAAGTTTAATAAAATATATTAAAGTATGCAAAAAAATTTCACGAAATGTAGACAATAGGCAATAATTGACTTCATTTCAATGTTTATCTTTAATGGTTTCGAATTGATTGCTTGGTTGTTAAAATTAAATTGACTATTTAGTTGAATTTACTATTTCAATTGTATTTTTAAATTTTAAAGTACTTAAATTAATTTTAGATATTGAATTTAGTTTCTTAGCTTTCATTTTAATGTTTGATAGTTGGATTTGGTTTGTATATTATATATTCAGATTTATTTTGCATGTTGAATTTAGTTTCTTAGATTTCAATTTAATGTTTGATAGTTGGATTTAGACTTTTAGTTTATATGTTTGATACTTGGATTTAGACTTTTATATTGTCGAGTATACGTTTAATGTCTATAGATTTTTATTTAGATTTAACGTTATTAAATAAAACAAATTTTTGGGGTTGTTTGATTTGAAATTTTTTTGTTTTAAAAAGCAGAATTAGGGTGGGAGGAACCGGGACCAAAAATTTAGTCCAGTCCCGGTTCGGTCCCAGTCCCTCCTAGGGCCGGTTCAGGTCTTTGGGAAAAAAATCCCGAAGACTCGATACTGTTTCAGTCCGTGCTCGTTACCAGATCGAACCAACTTGTGCCCACCCCTGTTCGGAGGTGAGTCTAGCGCCGATGATCATAATCCAGAACCACCCTTTGCAGATGGCGTAGTGGCATCAATTCGGCGGGAGCGTTAAAGAAGGTTGAACTGCTTACAACAAGGCCCATGGTTGCGAAATCTGGGACTTCGTCCCCAAAATCCTGAGTTAAATTCTATTTTCAACCACTCAATGGCCTGTGTATACATGACAAATGAGCCGGTCGAGTCGAGCCGAGCCGAGCTGAGCTAAAATTAGTCGGGTTCACAGAGCATAATGAGTTACATAAGCCAAGCCTAACTAGCTTACTGAGCTGAGCCTACTGAGCCTAATGAGTCAGTCTGAAAAAATTTCAACCCGAGTCGGTTTGCGAGCTACTAGTTAAACGAGTTGAGCCGAGCCGAGCAGGCTCAACGAGCCTTAACGAGCTGAGTCTAATGAGCTTAGCATATATAAATATTTTCAACTTATATTAAATTTTAAAAAATTTCATTTAAAATTATTATAAGTATTAATAATTGTATGTTAACAATATTTACTCATTTAATTTAAAAATTAGTTATATTAAAGTATATAAAATTGAATGTATTAATAAAAAAGTATTTGAGAATATCTAATAAAAAATATCAGTAAAAATATTTTGACTTGTAAAAGTAAATTACAATTTGGAAAAATTTACAAATTCGAAAAAAAATTACAAATTTGAAAAAAAAATTACTTCAAGTTACAAAAGAAATTTAATAAAAAAAAATTTCTAGTTTTCAACATCCAACTGCGTAAACTCGTAAAGAATTTTATCATCTCGTTATTGATCTCTCATCTTGACGTCGGTCCAATCTTTGATACAAATAAGTGACTCTACAAGATCCGAATCAAAACTTCATTTTCGTTTATCATAAATACGTACACATGTACTAAAAGAATATTTCGATGTTATAGTACAAACAGGAAGTGTTAGTAGATTACATGTTATTATAGAAAGATTAGGATATGTGGTAAAATGTCTTTTTCATCAATCTAAAATATCAAAATTCTCATCTCGAGAAAATTGATAACGAGATTCAAAATAAATATTGAGTTCACTACATATATTATTAATACTACATTATTGACTAAAACTACCTCTATCACCACCATCACTACTACTAGTATAATTCTCGGTATGTGAAAGTTCGTGAACTATAAAAATTAACATTGGAATCTTTTTGTAACATAACCCAACTAACAATTTTAACAATTAATTGGAGTAGAAGGGAAATAAACATGAATCTTAACCTCTCACCCAATTTGCCTACGATCTGAACCAACATTTAGAACAATCAAGAGAAGAAACTTACCTCATTGGAAAACACCAACCCGACCTCCGACCTCCGACCGCCGTGAGTAGCACCATCGTTCTTTGGCCGAACGTCCTTTGACGAAAATCCCCTCGACCGAGCTCTAATTTTGTGACAGACTCCTCTCGGCCTCCGTTGACAACCACCAGCGGCATAAGTCTCCCTCTTGTTCTCTCTACTCTCATGCTCTCTCGATCTCTCAGCCACTCTCTCTATTTCTCACCCTCTCCCTCGACAGAACACACTGAACGAAGGAGAAGAAAGAGAAGGGTCTGGTCTTTTTTTTTTTTTTTTTAATCCAGACCAAACCAAACCAGGCTAAACCGAACCAAACTAAACTAATGAACGGGTCCAGTTGAACCGAACCGATCCGATCCAATCATACCAGATCCCAACCCAACCTAAATTTTGTCCTGAATTTTACCGAACCGATATAAGATTTTACTGATATGGAATTTCTCCCTAAATTCTTTTGAAAATGATTTATTAAAGTGGAAAAATAATATTAAGAATTTTATTTAGGTAGAAAATTTCCCCGAGGTTGTCAAAATCAACCCAATTTGACCCACGATCACATGTAAAGAAATTCTGTCCAAACTCTATCGAAATTGAATTTATTTAAGTAGAAATTTAATACCAAGACTTTAATTAAGCATGATATTATTGAAATATTGGATATTGGAAAAATCCCAATAACCCTAATCGCTCGGAATCTAAGTAAGTGAAAATATCATGTTTTAGACGTTTTGGCTACGGCCGTATATCACAAAATCTATGTTATTTTCTTATAATTATTTTATCACGTGTTTTCGATATTTGAGCACGCATGTTTAGTCATTAACATAGAATTGTATAATAATAAAATTGGTAGGACATTTTGTATGTTGTATGAATATGATGAAAAATATGTGATAGTAAAAGCCTGAACGACAATGAGATGACTAAGTCTAATGTTGAGAAATGAGTTCCAACCAGTCTATAATTGCTAATCAAGATTTAGTAAAAGTTAACATTAATTTTGACACTTGCACATATTTTTGCTTATTGAGTTAAATTTCATAGTTTTGTATAATTTTGTGATGTAGATAAGTTTTTATCTGAGGAAGAAATTATTGTGATCAAGAACTTTCCAGAGGTAAATGAGCATATAGAAGAAACAAATATTTTGGAGTCAAATAAAGGAATTTAAATTCGAATGTTTCAGATTTGTGAAAACATTTTATGTTTTTATTTAAGTTAAAATTTATAATAAGTTATGTTAAATTTTATTGTTAAATAAAATTTTATGAATTGTTTTAAATTCTGTATTTATTTCAAGTTTCCTATAAAGTTATTTAATGATAAAGCTTTTGCGCATTTAATATTACAGTTACTGTTTAATGAGATAAGTTTCCAATAGTTTGAATTCAGGATTTTAACGCTCGAATTTTATAAATCAATTTTTGAAAATTTTTTTAGGGTTTCAAATTTGGGATTTTAATATATGGGTGTTATAGTTTAGTATCATAGCAATCATGTTTATAAAAAAATTCTGTATGCTTACGTGCTCTTGGAAGATTCTCGATCACTAAGTAAGTACGTATTAAAATTTATATTTTGAAAGTATATTTGATAATTTTATAATACCTTTTAAAGTAAGAAAATAGATTTTCTTAAATTAAGATTGTGTAATATAGACTATAGCCAATCATAGAGGAATTAGAAATGAACGGGATCAGGATGCTAGACTTGATCGAATGATGAATATGATCGAAATACAAACATGACAAATTGAATAGTTATGGCAAGCAGCTAATGCTGCGACCCAGGCAACCACTACCACGGCTCAAGCAATAGGCCTCGACCTGCTGATCTGGATTTTGATAAATTTTGAAAAATGGATCTCCCAACTTTTAATATCAATTTGGTAGACATGGTAGCAACAAATGATTGGGCGAGGACCATCAATGAAATTTTCAAGCATGCCAAAATTTTGGAGGAATAGAAAGTAAATTGTGTGTCCTCCATGTTCCGGATGGAGGCATGTTACTAGTAGAATTCTATAAAGGTGATGCATTCAGTTACTGCAATGACTTGGGAGAAATTTTAAGATCTTTTCTACGAGAAGTATTTTACAGACTCCATGATTAATGCAAAAGCGGAGGAATTTATAGCTTTAAAGTAGACGGGAAGCATAATCGATTATTTGCACATATTTGAAATTAAGTCTGATGGATCTATTGAACGATACAAGGCCCGACTTGTTGCTAAGGGCTACTGTAACTCCCCGAGAACCCACCCGTTCCCGGTGCGCTACAGTACGTCTACTTATATACACTGAAAACTTGACACAACTCACTCAATTTAATACCACTTTTGTTTTCAAATCATCTTCAAAAGAACATTTGTTAGTATGGAAAATTTTCGACTCGATTTGAAAACAACTCGCGCTCCGAAGAGGGTACACAAAATTTTTAATATAAAAATATACAGTGGAAAAGAAAACAATTTAAAATAGTTTTTAAAATAAACCGACAAGACTCCAAATCCTAGGATGGAGTCCAACACACCCCTCGAACTAAACAAATTCGGAGCCGTGCACTCACGTCCCCACTTCGACGCCCCGCGAGCACCCTCGCAGCGCGCGCGCGCCAACTCAACATCACCCCGTCACGCGCATGCGCAAGCTCACAGCGCCGCATGCCCCACGCACCCTGGCTCCATACCACACGTCCGCACGCATGCCCTCACCCGACGCCGCACGATCGGTGAGCACCTGCAGGGCCGCGTGCCCTGCTCACCTGCGACCACACCGCACTTCCGCTCCACTCCACACTTCTCTAACACTCACTGTACACATCCCGACCTATTCCGTATCTTGTCGACTCCCAACCTCTCTCCCAAAATTTCGACAGAGTAACGTCTAAAAACTGGCTATCCTAAAATTTAGACCCTGCACACAGTTCACCAAAAACTAACAATATTTATCTATCAACCATCCAGAGAATCTCCATAACAAAGTAATCAAGTTTAAAGACAACGAAAATCTATCAACTATAAATGAGAAAAGTCTAAAATATAGAGCAATACCAAGCTCCTACATGTAAAGGAAACGCATGCGTCACCGAAATCACACACGCACTCTATAAACCTCTATACAACCAACGCCTATACAACTCGTCTAATCAACTGTACATCGACACAGCAAAATAAAATACCCGCAATAGTCAAGCCACCACCTACTGTCTCCACGGGTCGGGTCGCCCTAACAAAATCTGTCGTCCGGTGCCTCGGTCGCAACGTCGCCAACCGTCCTATGCCTCAGGACTAGGCTCTCGAGGTTCACCAGCAAAATCGTCAGCACCTACACCATAGAACACACATCATAAACCTAACGCTTAGTAAGTAATACAATATGAAAGTAAAAGCCGTCAATGCAATCCTATCACATGCAGTCTCTACACTCACACTCATGTTGTCACATCTGTGACGCATAGTGTAACCGCACCAGGGTAAGGAGGAACCTAGCACCACCCTACACCTTGATACGTCGCTACTGTCCCGAACTCCCCAGCAACGAGGCCCACAAGCTACACACACAGATCATCACACAGCAACCACATCAGGGTGAGGGTGTACCTCGTGCCACACTACACCCTGACACGTCACCCTCATTCCAGCCTCCCCAGCACGGGGCCACAGTTGCCACACACACGTTTCGCGACAACCCAGCCGGCCCACTCCTCGAATGGAATCTGCGATTGGTATTGCACCGGCCCACACACTAGTAGGATCTGCGGTACCACTGCCCATCGTCCTCACGTCAACACATACACGCCGCGTGACGGCCCAGTCGGCCTACTCATTGAGCGAAATCCGCGGTAGATTACGTACCGACCCACACACTAGTAGGATCCGCGGTACCACCGCCACGCGTCTCACCACTTACTCAAAATATGTTCAAAATCATTTTCGTTCCCTTTTTAAAAAAATGATGCATGTAAAACAATACGCACGCACACCACAATCAATGACATAAACCCTAAAGTTCTACGGTGTAGGCCCACTTGGGCAAAACACATGCATGCACTACTTACCTGGCGTACTAAGCTCGCTCGACGCACAGATTCGCCAAAAATGCCTTTACCTAAAACGCAAACAATTCACTCATCAATCTTTACTTCAAAACTCACTAAATAATTTAAAATGACATTCCTTAACTACACTCATGAAATTCCAACTAAAACGAGTCGCTAATTCGGTTCGGTTGAAAACCAGCCTAAACTTCGGACCCGCATAACTTTTGCGTCCCTCAACAGAATCGAACGATTCAAGTGGTTAAACGTCCCCTTGGGAACCTAGTTTAACATACTAAGACAAATTTTAAAACGATAAGCCGCAGCTAGGTGGAAAAACCCCAAAACCGAATCTGCCTCTTTTTATTAAATTTAACATTTTTGTTTTTGTTCAACCAAAACTCACTCAAATTTGACTTTACGCATCAAAAACAGCCATGCCACTATCACATGTCACAATTCTATGAAAAACGCTCACTAATTTGATTTGGACCAAAATCCGACATAACTTCCGATGCACATAACGTTTGCGTTGGATATCGGAATCGAACGATTCCAGCAGCTACACATCCCTCTAACAACTTAATTTAATCCAGAAAAATAGAATTCAAAATGATTAACCGAAGCTAGGCCGAAATGACTAAAAATAGAACATGTTCGTGCACAAAACAAAATCTGTTTTTGATTTCACTTTAAATTCCAAAATTTCTATATACAGTCAACTACATTCACATCAATTTTGCAAAATCTGAACCAAAAAAAAAAATTTGAGTTTGTACCCAAATTCCGGCTTAACCTCTACTCGGCCACTTTTCCTCCCCACCGGACACTCTCTGTCCATTCACTAGACACCCACATTCACAGCCTAAATCGACCCCTATACCGAGCCAAACCCTCAGAAAAACTGAAAGGAAATGAAGTTTTACGCTCAGTCGACAGGAACCGAAACAGGGGAGAAACTCACCTGTGGTTTTCAGTCCGAGAAGAACCACACCCGCGCCTCCCTTCGGCTTGTCGGAGCACCCCTCGCACTGGCGTCTCACCCTCGGTGATTGATGGCCGGAACTCCCTCCCGATCGCTCTCTCTCTCGCGCGTTCCCTTCTCGGCGTTCACTCTCTGGCGTGATGGTGTAACAGTCGAATGGATTCTCCCAAGCCATTCGGTTGTTACACATATTATATATATATATATATATTTTTTTTTAAATAAAAGATTACCAAATTGCCCTCACGTGTTTTTATCGTCCGTAACTTCGTTAAATTCTCGTCCTCCCGACTTTAAAATTTCGAAAACCATCACAAAGTAGACTCCGAGTTTTATAACTTAAATTAACCATTAAAATAGTTTCCCGAAACCCCAACCGAGATTAAATTAAAAATTTCGAAAATTAAATTTAAAAATCTAAAATTTTTCGGGTTATTACAGCTACTCCCAAGAGTATGATATGGATTATGAAGAAACCTTTGCTCATGTTGCAAAGATGATGATTATTCGCACTGTGACTGTAGTTCCTTCGATTCGTCGATGGAGAATATCTCAAATGGATGTCGAGAATGCTTCTTGATTGGTGATTTTCACGAAGAAGTTTATTTGATACCCCCTCCTGATATCGCCCACAAATCTGGTGAAGTTTGTCGACTTTGTAAGACTCTCTATGGTATCAACAAGCACCTCGTGCTTGGTTTAAGAAGTTCTCCACAATGATTACTTCACTTGGTTTTCGTCTTAGTGATCATGATTCGACATTGTTTGTTAGCCATACAAATGCAGGTCGTATTTTGTTCTCCTCGTATGTTGATGACATGATTATTCCTAGTGATGATTGTGATGGGATTGAACTTTAAATTCTGAGTTGGTCAGTTGTTTTGCTATGAAAGACTTGGGTTTGCTACGTTATTTTCTGAACATTGAGGTCGCATATTTCCCAAAAGGTTATCTCTTATCCTAGTCAAAGTACATAGCTGATCTATTTGTGCGTGCACGTTTCACTGACAACAAGATTGTTGATACTCTTCTTGAGACTAATGCTCGATACTCTATGTTAGATGGTCTTCCTTTGTTGGATCTCAATTTATATTATACTATTGTTAGTAGCTTGGTTTATCTTACTGTGACACGTCCAGATATTGCGAATGTTGTTCGTGTGATTAGTCAGTTTATTACTACTCCTACTACTGTTCATTGAGCTGTTGTTCTTCGTATTCCTAGTTATCTTTGAGACACTTAGTTTTAGAGTCTTTTGTTATCTTCTATGTCATCTCTTAAGCTGCGTGCATACTCCGATGCTAATTGGGTTAGTGATCTTATTGATCGCAATTCCACAACTGGATTCTGTATTTTTCTGGATGATTCACTTATTTCGTGGAAGAGTAAGAAACAAGATGTTATTTCTCGGTCTTCTACAGAAGCTGAGTATCGTGCCATGACCTCGACTACTTGTGTGATTTTTTGGTTACGTTTGTTACTTACGAATATAGGTGTTTATCTTCGTCGTCCTACTCCATTACATTGTGACAGTCAGATTACTATTCAGATTGCGTGTAATTCAGTGTTTTATTAGCAAACCAAGCATATTGAGATTGATTGTCAAGGCACCCGTCATGACCTTCAGCTTGACACCATCATCTTGCCTTTTATCCATTCTTTTCTGCAGATTGCTAATTTGTTTTCCAAGGCACACTCTGCGTCACGATTTTTTTTTACCCGACAAACTCTCAATTCTTATAGTTATAGCATTGTGAGTTTGTGGGAGCATGTTAGCATATGTTAATATTATAATTAGTAGTTCTTAATGATAGTTTAATTTTTTTTATTATTCCTTTTGTTTACCTCTACGTATATAAATTTTTTTATGTGTACTCTTTTTTTATTGATGTCAATATTAGCATCCTAGTTTTCTCAAATAAGGTAACGTAGTGTTATTCAAATAAAAACTGAAGTAGCATACTAAAAACAAAATAACATTTACATGGTGAACCAATGTTATAGTTGATTTGTTGGTATATATTGTCAAAAACGCTATGTGTTACACATGATCTTATAGTTGGATTGTTGGCGTATATAAATTTGGATTTATGTCAATAAGATAATGATATGTGTAACGCCCTCACGTGTTTTTATCATCTGTAACTTCGTTAAATTTTCATCCTCCCGACTTTAAAATTTCGAAAACTATCACAAAACTAGACTCCGAATCCTGTGACTTAATTTCCTCGTCAAAATATTTCTCGAAAATCCAACCGAGATTAAATTAAAAATTTCAGAAATTAGATTTAAAATTCAAAATTTTCTGGGTTATTATATCCACCCCACCTTATAAGAATTTTATCCCCAAATTTTACGTACTGAATAAGTTGGGATACTGGCGCTCCATGTCTTCACGCCGCTCCCAAGTAGGTTCCTCCACACTATGATTGCGCCACAACACCTTGACCAAAGGGATTTCCTTGTTGCGCAGTACTTTCACAGCAGATTCCAATATCTTCACTGGCTTCTCTTCATAGGACAGCGTCGGTTGGATCTCTATATCTTGTTGTGGCACTACCTGAGAGGGATCGCGGATACACTTCCTCAGCATCGAGACATGGAAAACATCATGAATAGCATCCATCGACGAAGGCAACTGGAGCTGGTACGCAGTCTTCCCAATCCTCTTGACAATCGAGAATGGTCCCACAAACTGAGGGTTGAGCTTCCCTCGCTTCCCGAACCTCACTACTCCCTTGAACGGTGAGATCTTCAGAAATACCTCGTCGCCCTCACTAAACTCCAACTCCCGATGCCTCTGATCAATATAACTCTTCTGTCGACTCTGAGCTGCTTCAATCCTCTTTCGTATCACAGAAATTTTGTCAACAGTCTGCTGTAAGATCTCAGGACCTATCAATCGGGCCTCCCCAATCTCATCCCAATACAATGGAAATCTGCACTTCCTTCCGTAGAGGGCCTCGTACGGCGCCATACCAATGGTGGACTGGTAGTTGTTATTATATGAGAACTCCACTAACGGTAAGAACTTACTCCAAGCCGACTGAAACTCCAACACACAGGCTCTGAGCATATCCTCCAAAATCTGTATAGTCCGCTCTGACTGCCCGTCGATCTGAGGATGAAAGGCCGTACTGAAATCTAACCTCGTGCCCATGGCCTTATGCAGACTGCTCCAAAACTTGGACGTGAATCTGGTGTCTCGGTCTGTAACAATCGACACCGGAATCCCATGAAGTTTATCTATCTCTGAATATATAACTGGAAAAACTGATCTATAGTATAAGTCATCCTTACAGGCAAAAAGTGGGATGACTTCGTTAACCTGTTCACAATCACCCAGATAGCATCATGGCCCTTGGCAGTCCTCGGCAGTCACACTACAAAATCCATAGTGATTCGCTCCCACTTCCATTCCGGTATTGGCAATGGTTGGAGCATCCCAGACGGTCACTGATATTCCGCGTTCACCTACTGGCAGACTACGCAGGTCTCTACATACTCAGCCACCGCTCGCTTCATGTTAGGCCACCAATAATGCTGCTTCAAATCCCTGTACATCTTAGTACTTCCGGGATGCACAGAGAAAGAAGATGAATGAGCCTCTGATAATATATCCTTCCTCAGCTCATCATTCGGGACGTACCACCTATCCCGAAATTTCAGAATCCCGTCCTCTGAATAGCTGAACTCAGAATTAAGTCTGGCCTCCATACTCGCCTTCAGCTCGCTACACTCTGAGTCAGGCTTCTGGGCCTGTTTAATCCTGTCCAGAATAGTCGGCCTCAACGACAATGTCGAAAGAGTGGCTGCAAGATCTGAAACTACCTCCAAGTCAAAACTCTGCATCTTTGTCATCAACTCAATAGATCATATGGAAGTCATGGCAGAAGTCGAAGCTGTTACCCGACTCAAGGCGTCTGCCACCACATTTGCCTTTCCCGGGTAGTACTTGATCTCTTCATCATAATCCTTGACCAGTTCGAGTCACCTCCTCTGTCTTAAATTCAGCTCATTCTGCGTGAAAATGTACCTCAAACTCTGATGGTCTGAGTAAATCTCCCATTGCTGCCCATAAGAGTAATGCCTCCAAATCTTGAGTGCAAATACAACAGCCGCCAGCTCCAAATCGTGAGTCGGATAATTCTGCTCGTAAACTTTCAACTGCCTAGAGGCATAGACAATGACTCTCCCACCTTGTATCAAAACACACCGCAAACCAATCCTGGAGGCATCACAATAAATGCAGAACTTCTCTCCTTCCACGGGCAGCGTCAGTATAGGAGCCGTAGTCAATCTCTGCTTCAGTGTCTGAAAGCTGTCCTCACATCTGTCCATCCATTCATACTCCGCATTCTTTCCGGTCAGCCGGGTCAAGGGAACCGAGATCTTAGAGAACCACTCAATGAATCTCCGATAATATCCAGTCAACCCTAGAAAACTGCGTATCTCACTAGCACTGGTCGACCGTGGCCACTCCTTAACAGCCTGAACTTTTACCGGATCGACTGAAATACCCTCAGAGGAAATAACGTACCCCAAGAAGTGAATTCTGTCCAACCAAAACTCGCACTTAGAGAACTTAGCATATATCTGATGCTGACTCAGAATAGTCAATACGGTGCTCAAGTGCTCTCTGTGCTCCTTCTCACTTCGCGAATAAATAAGAATGTCGTCGATAAACACGATCACAAAATTGTCCAGGTACTCCTTGAACACTCGATGCATTAGATCCATAAATGCTGCAGGGGCATTGGTCAACCCGAAGGACTTAACCAGGAACTCAAAATGTCCGTACCTCGTCCTGAAAGCCGTATTAGGTACATCCTCACCCTTTACCTTCAATTGATGATAACCGGACCTCAGGTCGATCTTAGAAAACATCTGGGCTCCCTGTAGCTGATCAAACAAATCGTCAATCCTCTGCAATGTATACATGTTCTTCACCATCAACTTATTCAGCTCCCGATAGTCAATACACATACGTAGGGATCCGTCCTTCTTCTTGACGAATATAACTGGCGCGCCCTGAGGTGAAAAACTAGGGCGTATAAATCCCTTATCCGTCAGCTCCTCCAACTGAGCATTCAGCTCATTAAGTTCAGTAGGTGCTAACTGGTACGAGATCTTGCATACTGGCTCGACACCTGGAAAAACATCTATCTCAAATTCGATCTCCCTTTCAGGGGGCAGCTCTGGCAAATCATCACGAAACACCTCCTGGAACTCCTGTACAATAAGAATATCCTGTAATCGAGTATCACCCTGTGACTGTGCATCCCCGACACTTGCCAAAAATCACTAGCAACCCTTGCCCAATAACTGTGGAGTTTGACGAAAAAAGATAGCAGAAATCCTGGCAAGAACTTTACCTGCTTGAATGTGTAGCTTTCCCTGCCCAAGGGTCGAAAATGAACCTCTCTGGTCCTACAGTCAATCTTGGCATGATGTTTGAACAGCCAATCTATTCCCAAGATTACCTCATAGCCGCTCATATGCAGAATGCCTAACTCGGCATACAACTGCTTTCTCCCCACTGTCACCACATTACCCCGCACCACCTGATCTAAATACAAATGTTCCCCTGATGGCAAGGTCACATCATAATGTCGACTGGCGGGGCTGAACTCCAAATTTGCCTTAACAACTAAACTCGTAGGCACAAACGAGTGCGTAACGCCCATATCAATCAAGGTATAAGCTGCCACACCAGAAACAAAAATGTTACCTGCAATCACTAATGGCTGTGCAGCATCATCTGGCTCAAAAAGGGCAAAGACCCTCGGTGTAACTCTCGTTGACGTCTTGCTCGTAGCTGAGCATCTGTTGGCAAAGTGTCCCACCTCATTGCAGTTGAAGCAACGGTTCTGATGTAGGTTCTGGTAATCCTTAGACAAGTGACCCACCTCGCCACAATTATAACACTGCACTGGGCCCACTTTGTACTCACCCGGGTGGCTCCTCTGACACTTCGGGCACATTGAAAACTGTTCCGACCCTTGCGGCCTCTTGGTGCTCCCCTGGCTGCTGGAATTGTCACTAGGCCTCTTCAGGCCTTTCTGCATGGACGCGCCCTCTCTGCTTGACTGTGACAGCGGCTCTCTGAATGATCTCCGAGGCTGCTCCTTGGGTACCTCCCTATAACTAGGAAGCTTCGTCCGAACCTCCTCAATGTCCATGGCCTTCGCTACCACCTTCTTGTATGACATGCCTCGAGTCCCCGCAATCCGCATGCCCATAAAGATAAGCGGCTTCAAGCCCTGCACAAACTGATGTACTTTATTCTCATCGAGGCTTACCAAATGCCCCGCAAACCGCGACAAGGCCTCAAACTGTCGTACATACTTGGCCACAGTGCTGGTCTGCCTCAACTGCGTAAACTTCACCATCTTCCGTGTCCTGACAAAATTGCTGAAATATTTACCGAAAAACACCGACCTGAACTCCTCCCAGGTCATGGTCTCCACATCTCTCGTGGCCACTACAGTATCCCATAAATGGCTCGCATCCGTGGCTAAATAGAATGCTGCACTAGAAACCTTGTCCTGCTCCTCCACCTTTGCAAAACCCATCACCCTTTCCATGCTCCATATCCACCCCTCAGCATTGAGAGGATACGGAGATGACTCGTCAAAAGTCGGGGGTCTAAGTCTATGCAGCCTATCAACCCCTCTATCAGACGAACCCCGGGCACTAGACTGACCCTGGTCGTCTCGGCTCATAAATCTCTCCAGCTGCTGAGACTGGTGGTGGACTAACTCGGTAAACTTCTAGACGGTATCATCCATATCGCCCACAGCTCTAGGTGCCTCTCGTCGTGGTCGACCTCTGCCTCTGCCCCTCGCCTCTCCTGACATTTTCTACCTTTAACATATACAAAACTCGCATTAGTCCTATAATAAATTTAAATCTAAACACTTACAGTTGGTGGAGTGCTCCCGTGCAGCGGCTGGCAGTGTTAGGTAATTCTCTGAACGACGTCGACCCTGTGGCTCTGATGCCATAACTATAACACCCCGGAAAACACACACGTTCCTGGTGCGCTTACTACGTCTACACACTATGACATACAGAAATTTGACACAAAATCACTTAATTTAATACTACTTTCGTTTTCAAATCATTTCAAAAGAACATTTGTGACTACAAAAATTTTTTTCGACTCAATTCGAAAACAACTCGCGCCCCGAAGAGGAAACATGAAATTCTCAATGTAAAATACACAGCTAAAAAGATAAATTTAAAGTAGTTTTAGGAATAAGTCAACAAAACTTGAAACTCTAGGAAGGAGTCCAACACACATCTCGAACTACACATATTCGGTGCCGCGCACCCACGTCCCCACTTCGACGCCCCGCGGGCACTCTCATGGTGCCCACGCGCCAACTCAATATCACCGCGTCACGCGCACGTTCACAGCGCCGCGTGCCCCACGCACCTTGCCTCCGTACAGCACGTCCCCACGCACGCCCACACCCGACGCCGCACGACCCGTGAGCACCCGCAGGGTAGAGTGCCCCGCGCACCTGTGACCACGCCGCACTCTCATGCCCATCCACACTTCTCTAGCACTCACTATACACATCCCGACCTATTCCATATCCTCTCGATTCCCAACCTCTCTCCCGAAATTTCGACAGAGTAACGCCTAAAAACTGGCTATCCTAAAAATTTAAACCCCGCACGTTGTCCACCAGAAACTAGCAATATCTATCTATCAACCATCCAGAGAATCTCCATAACAAAAATAATCGCAGTTTAAAGACAACGAAAATTCATCAACTACAAATGAGGAAAGTCCACAGTATAGAGCAATATCATACTTTAACATATAAAAATATGTACGTGTCCCCAAAACACTACAACCACTCTATACAATCCTGTACAACCGACGTCTATACGAACTCCTATACCCGCATAAATATCCCAACAAAAAACAACAACCCAAATGCATCTCACCATCAGCTTTCATCTTCACGGATCGGGTCGCCCTAACAATCTGCAGTCAGGTGCCTCGGTCGCACGCCGCCAACCGTCCTACATCTCAAGACTAGGCTCTCGAGACTCACCAGCAATATCGTCGGCACCTACACTATAGAACACACAACATAAGCCCAACGCTCAATAAGTAGTACAATATGAAAGTAAAAGCCGACAATGCAATCCTATCACATGTATTCTCTACACTCACACTCATGTTGTCACATCTGTGATGCGTAGTGCAGCCGCACCAGGGTGAGTACGAACCTAGCGCTACCCTACACACTGACATGTCGCCACCGTCACAGACTCCCCAGCAACGAGGCCCACAAGCTACACACACGCATCATCACACAGTAACAACATCAGGGTGAGGGTATACTTCGCGCCACACTACACCTTGACACGTCGCCCCCGTCCCAGCCTCCCCAGCAACGGGGCCACAGTTGCATAACACACGTTTCGCGACAGCCCAGTCGGCCCACTTCTCGAGCAGAATCTGTAACTGGTGTTGCACCGGCCCACACACTAGTATGGTCCGCGGTACCACTGCTCATCATCCTCACCGTCAACATATACACGCCGCGTGACGGCCCAGCCCGCCATTTTCTCGAGCGAAATTCGCGGCTGGTTATGTACCGGCTCACACACTAGTAGGATCCGCGATACCACCGCCACGCGTCTCATCACGTACTCAAAATATGCTCAAAACTATTTTCGTTCCCTTTTTAAAATATGATGCATGTCAAACAATACACATGCACACCACAATCAATAACATAAATCCTAAGGTTCTACAGTGTAGGTCAACTTGGGCAAAACACATGCATGCACTACTTACCTGGCGTACTAAGCTCACTCGACGCACAGCTTCGCCAAAAATGCCTCAACATAAAACACAAACAATCACTCATCAATCTTTGCTTCAAAATTCACCAAATAAGTTAAAAATAACATCCCTTAACTAAAACCATGAAATTCCAACTAAAACGGGTCATCAACTTGGTTCGGCCGAAAACCAGCCTAAACTTCAGACACGCATAACTTTTGCGTCCGTTAACGGAATCGAGCGATTCAAGTGACTACACATTCCCTTAGGAACCTAGTTTAACATAATAAGAGAGATTTCAAAACGGCAAGCTACAGATTGGTGAAAAACACTACAAAACCGAATCTGCCCTTTTTATCCAAATTTCATATTTTCGTTTTTGTTAAACCAAAACTCGTTCAAAACTAGCTTTACACATTAAAAACAGCCATGCTAATATCACGCGTCACAATTCTAAGAAAAACACTCACTAATTTGACTCGGTCCAACATTTGACATAAACTTCCGACGCACATAACTTTTGCGTCGGATATCAGAATCGAACGATTCCAGCGGCCAAACGTTCCTCTAACCACTTATTTTAACTCACTAAAACAGAATTTAAAATAATTAGTCGTAGCCCCAACAAAATCCCCGAAAGCAGAACTGATTTTATGCTCGGACAAGCCACATTTTCGGTTTCTATCCACATCTACCAAATTTTCTCGCAATACAACCATATTTTAGCTCACCTATGCATACATTAACAAAATTGGTGGTTCTCAATTAGAAAAACAATAATGGCAGCACAAAATCCTCACGGTTCTTTTCCCAAAATTGTACATTTCTCAACCGGTTCATTGAGCCATGAATTTCACCTCTAATTCTCCTAAATTCTAGCACAAAATCTCTGAAACTTAGACGCAAAAACAACTCCACGCTCGGTCATCAAAACAGAACAAGACCAAAAGGGAAAACTTCCTGTTCTCAGTCGGGTTTTGTCACGGGAAGGCCAAGTCACACATTGGCTCCAGAACACACACACTAGATTATAAAACATCCTAAAAATTGAGCTTTAACTATCGGGAGTTCAAGAACAACCGAGCTTCCACGCTCGGTCGACAGAAACCAAAAACAGGGGACACTTACCTTAGGTCTTTCAGCGCGGGAAGGCCGAACCAACTTCTCCCTCCAGCTCGTCGGCACCCCCTTCTCACGGTCGTCGTCCGTTGGCAGAACGCTCCTCCTTCGGTCGGGCTTCACTCCTTTCGGGTGTCGATGAGCAGCAGCCGAATGGCTTCCTCCCGAAGCCATTCGGCTGTCATATTTATTTTAATTTTTTTTAAATTTTAATTAATTAAATTACCAAAACGCCCTCACATATTTTTATTGTCTGTAACTTCGTTAAATTCTCGCCCTCCCAAATTTAAAATTTCAAAAACCATCACAAAACTAGACTCCGAATCCTATGACTTAATTTCCCCGTCAAAATATTTCTCGAAACTCCAACCGAAATTAAATTAAAAATTTCAAAAATTAGAATTAAAATCTGAAATTTTCTGGGTTATTACACCTACTTTACGTGGTGGCTCTGGTCCTATGAGGGGGATTGCGAGAAGTACCACTTTACTAGGTTAAGGTTGGCTTGGTCCTATGAGGGGGACTATGAGAGTAGTTGCCTTAGTCTAGCGCGTAAAGAAGCACCCAGTAGTAAGAAGATAAAGAAGATGTAAGATAGAGATAAAAACAAAAGTAGAGACGAAACTGTAGAAACAACATGTGTTAGGGTGTGTTTGATTTAGTGTGTGTTATATGCATTACTTACTTAGCATTAGGCTAATAGTTGAGCTCTGTGATGTAGGTGATGAAGTGATAGCTGGTGAGTGCTCAAGACGAGCCCAGGCCTAGGAGGCAGTTGAAGGAGTATGCACGTGGACGATTTGGCCGGTTGTTAGGGCGATTTAGACACGGTGTTCATGGGTACGGGTGTAGAGGTCAAGTCGGAGTCATTTTGAGTCATTTTGAATAATAGATGAATTTCAAACTTTAGTAGTCGTTTTCTCGTAAATCATGCCTTTAAGTTGATGGAAAAGTGTACGCTGAGTTATATTAGCTTTGAGTCGATGTCGGGTGAGTTCGTGAAGTTTTTAAGGTGTTTAAAATAGAATTTCTGGGGAGGAAGTGTCGACCGAAGTCCATAGGTGTCGACCAGTTAGTGTCAATTGGAAGGTTAGTGTCAACCGCGGGGTTCGACCGGTGAGGGTAGAGGGAAACGAGGTGTCGACCAGCGACTGTGGGTATTGTAAAATTGGTGAAAGTGTTGACCGCGAGGATCGACCTGCGCAGAAAGAACCAAAGTAAGTGTCGACCTATAGTTAAAGGTGTCGACCGGTTAGTGTAAATATGGTAGAGTGTCGGCTGCAAGGTTCAACCGCTTGAAAATAGAGAGGACGAAGGTGTCGACCTGGGATGAGCGTAAAATGTCAACCGGCGTTTGCCAGTGTCGACCGATGAAAAACCCAAGAAAACTCAAGTATCGACCGCTGTTTACAGGTGTCGGCCGGTGTCTCTGTTTTATGTTTTGTAAAATAAAGTTTTATTTACACTGATTTTAATTGAGTTTTCCGCTGCGAAGCCGTTTAAAATATTTTCAAAAACGTCGTTTTAAGTTGAGGAACAAAAGTTTTAAATTTTTACTCCAATTTTCCAAGCGTAGTGAATGAGTGGTAGAAGTGTGCGAACCGGGAATCGTGAAAGGTTTTCAAGGCGTTACACCAGATATACAAAGATATTTATTTTTTCAAAAAATCCTAGTACTTATCGAACTTGTCTTGCATTCCGATTGTCATTAATCTTAGTGTCATATTGTCACTGTTAGCATATGTATCAATAGCAATATTCAAATTATATACTTTACCTACATACATATTCATTGAAATATGCAAAGAAGTAGAGATATTAAGAGTCACGGAATGAAATGTCTCTAAAAGCTTGATATATTTTCGAATGCATGACCAATCTTCAGCTTGTTGCGGGCCTTCTCTTCCCATTTCAAGCAAGAAAGAATTGTCATTTTCTACTAATTTTTCAAACACAGTTTCATACTTTTTAGCACTTGCTAACATAAAAAATGTAGAGTTCCATCAAGTGGGAACATTAAGAAACAAATTACTTTTGTAAGTAATTTTAACAGCATCAATACAAGATTTAAATTGTTGCCACCTTACCGGGAAAGACCTAACATACTTAACAACCTTGCATACACCCGTTATGGATTCATGATGTTTTTTTTAACCACTAGAAACAATTAAATTGAGAACATGTGCAAAATATCTTATATTCATGATCAACCCTTTCTAATTTCTAATTGTCTTTATCAAATATGAAATGACAATATCATTAGAAGACGCATTGTTAACAGTAACAGTTGTAACATTTTCAATCTTCCACTTGAGCAAATATCTCTACTTCTTTACTAATCTACTCACCTTTATGGTTTGGAATCAACAAAAGTTCAAGATCTTCTTCTGAATATTCCAATCTTCATCAATATAATAACATGTTAACACTATGTAATTCAAATTCTAAATAGAGGTTCATACGTCATTGGTCAAACTTACTCTCTGGGATGTTGTAAAAAAATATTCCTTCAACTTACTCTATTCTTTCTCAAATATTTTGTGAATATCTCTTGCAACCGTTCTTTTAGAAGGAATAATAAACTTAAGATTGAGAAACAAATAAAATGTTTTAAATTCAATTCCTTCAACCAATTTAATTGACAACTCATCCAAAATAATCATTTTTATAAGAAATTCTGGAGCACTCATTATAGTATATGTGGGCACATTAGATCCTTTGCTCCCATTAGGTCTGAAAAGCAAGGTCGTTTGCTTATTATCAACATCTTTTACAAACTTTTTGCATACTTTGATATGTTTTATAAAAAATGAAGTCATATTTTTTGTTGAATGAGGTGCATAGGTTTGCCCTAATAATTACATCTAACATTATCAATATTTGATACTCTACTATAGTGAATCCAAACAGGAGACGACCTAGTTCTTTTTGCATCATCATGAGAATTTTTATCTTGAGAAGAATTTATTCTATAACAACACAAATAATAATAAAAACTTTAGATGTCCAAATAAGTAATAAACACCAAACTATAAAATCAAATAAAACTCTATATGTACTAATATGACAGCCCTTAAGTATATGCACTATCCAGCAAACAAAAACAAAAAGCAGTATACTAATATCTTAGTGTATGCTGTATATGCAGTAATCAAATAAAGCATATGCAGTAAACAGATATCAAAAGCTGTCAGTAAACAACATATTGATTAAAAGCAGTATGATAATATCTTAGTGTCCTATTATTCTCATTATTTTTTTTTTTCGAAATTGTTGACAAAAGGTACCATTAAAATCACTAAACAATCTACTGAACCTAACGATGTTTGCTAAGTAGTGTTCGGTTGCTGTAAGTGACTGGGGCGCCCATAAGAAACCATGGCAATGAGACCTGAGCTAATGCGAATGGCTCATCAGGAGCAAAGCATACTAAAGCTGTACGCTAATATCACAAAAATTGCAGGTTTTGCCTTTTTTGAGAAGTGAGAACATGCAAAATTTGCCTGTCTTCAGTGTTCCCTCCTATTTATTTGAGTGGGGAAGCCACTTCTTTGAAACTTAAAAGGAGTCCTTTCCCCGTTATTTCAATTTTCATCATTCAATAAAAATGAAGACTCATTTGACAGCCAAGCCAATAGATAGCCATACTTTAATCTTTTGTGAAAAATTAAGCAAAACTCTATTTCTCATCGAACCAGAACAAGAGAGAAGAGCTTACATTGAGCAAGAGAAGAACGAACCATGAACCACAGAAGATTACTAGTTTGCAGTTCGTATCTACCTGCATGGACTGGGTTTCGGGAGCTGAGTCAGAGTGAGCCTAAGGAAGAAACGCTAAAACAGAAGAAGAGAAGAAGAAAACGGTGAAACGAAGATGACGTTGTGGCCTCAGGCATGTGAGTCTGTGACTGCTCGAGAGAGTGACTTAGAGATGTTTAACGAGCTGGCGCTGGCTTGGTCACTGCTATAGCAAGCCTAAACAGGCCTGGTCACATGAGGTGGGCCGAACCGAGTTTAGGGGTTGGGCTTGCGAGCTCGCTAGGGACTGGGTAAGGCGGTTCCCAAAATGAGTCGACAAACAAGCCGGCTCATTGGCTCGGCAGGGAAGGCTTGCAAGCCTGCCTGCACAGCAGCAACGGTCAATCCAAATGTAATAACCCGGAAATTTCAAATTTTAAATTTTAGTTTTCGGAATTTTTTAGTTAATCCCGGTCGGATTTTGAGAAATATTTCAACGGAAAATATTTAAATTATAAGCCTCGAGGCCTACTTTTGCGATTGGTTTTCGAAATTTAAAGTCGGGAGGTCGAGAAGTTACGAAATTTCAGACGATTGAAGCACGTGAGGGCAATTTGATAATTTGTATTTATTTTGTAATAAAAAAAAAAGAAAAAAAAATTGTAAACACCCGAATGGCTTCGCGATGAAGCCATTCGGTTGTTTCCTCTGTGCACCCGAGAGAGAGCCGAGAGGGAAGGAGACGCGGGAGAGGGGAGAGATTCGAGCTCCGACGGCGGCCGACGACCGGAGGAGAAGGATTTCGGCAGTCGACGTGGATAAAGGGCTCCGACAAACCGGGAACGACTTGTAACCCAGCCATTCTCGTGCCGAAGACCCAAGGTAAACTGCCCTGCCTTTTTCGTTTTTCCGCTAGCAAGTGGGAAGTTCGGTTACTTCTGAACTCTCGCCTGGTTTGAGCTCGGTTCCTGGTGTGAGGAGGCTAGGATGGGCACGCTAGGGGCTCGGCATTTCCGCCCCAAACCCGGCCGAGGAGAGGTGGGAATGTCCCCTGTTCCTCCTCTAATCATGGTGGCCGAAGATGTAGGCTACCTGTGTTCCTACCTCGGCTTGTTGTGCCATGGTATGGAGGAATTGCAGCAAGGATAAAGGGTGGGGGAGGGGAGAGCTGGTAGTGCCCTGGTTTCGAAAGGAAAACCAGGGAAGTTTTGCTGCCATTCGAGCTTTCTGATCGAGAAGCTTCGAAATTGTTATGAGTTATGCATAATGGACTGTAATGCGGCTGCTTGGTGAAGGAATTTGCGAAATTGGATCGAATTTAAATTTTCGACTATTTTTAGGTTAGAAGCAGATTCTGTTTTTGGCCATTTTGGCCTAGTTTTGGTTAATCGTTTTAAATTCTGTTTTGCGGGTTAAAAATAGGTTGTTAGAGGAACGTGTGGCCGCTGGGATCGTTCGATTCCGATATCCGACGCAAACGTTATGCGCGTTGGAAGTTTATGCGAGATTTTGGTTTAAGTCAAATTAGTGACCGTCTTTCGTTGAAATTCGACGTGTGAGAGTAGCATAGCCATTTTGATGCATATAACTAGTTGGGAGTGAGTTTTGGTTGAAGGGAAGTGAAAATGTGAAATTTTAATAAAATGGCAGATTCGGTTATTGGCATTTTTCGCTTATCTGCGGCCTACCGATTTAAAATCCGTGTTGGGATGTTAAACTAGGTTCCTAAGGGAACGTTTAGCCACTTGAATCGTTTGATTCCGTTGACGGACGCAAAAGTTATGCGCATCCGAACGTTGAGCTGGTATTCGGCCAAACCAAACCAATGGACCGTTTTAGTTGGAATTTGATGAGTGTAGTTAGATAAGGTTATTTTTAGCTAATTGGTAAATGTTGGGAGAAATACTGATGAGAAATTGGTTGTGTCTTAGGTTAAGGCTTTCTGTTGGCGAAGCTGTGTATCGAGCGAGCTTAGCACGCCAGGTAAGTAGTGCATGCATGTGTTTTGCCCAAGTGGGCCTACACTGTAGAACTTTAGTGTTTATGTGATTGATTGCGGTGTGTGTGCGTATTGTGTGACATGCATCATATTTTTTAAAACGGGAACGAAAATGATTTTTAGCATGCTTTGATGTATGAGGTGAGACGTGTGGTGGTGGTACCGCGGATCCCGCTAGTGTGCTGGCCGGTGCTTCACCAGTCGCGGATCCTACTCGAGGGGTGGGCCGGCTGGGCCGTCATGCGCGTGAATGTGTTGACGGTGAGGATATGGGCAGTGGTACCGCGGATCCTACTAGTGTGTGGGCCGGTGCAACACCAGTCGCAGATCCTACTCGAGGGGTGGGCCGGCTGGGCTGTCGCGAAACGTGTGTGTGTGGCAACTGTGGCCCCGTGCTAGGGAGGATAGGACGGGGGCGACGTGTCAGAGTGTAGAGTGGCGCGAGGTACACCCTTACCCTGATGTGGTTGTCGTGTGGTGATGCGTGGGTGTAGCTTGTGGGCCTCATTGCTGGGGAGTCCGGGACGTTGGCGACGTGTCAGGGTGTAGGGTGGTGTGAGGTTCCTCCTTACCCTGGTGCGGCTACACTACGCGTCACAGATGTAACAACATGAGTGTGAGTGTAGAGACTGCATGTGATAGGATTGTATTGTCGGCTTTTACTTTCATATCGCATTACTTACTGAGCGTTAGGCTTATGTTGTGTGTTCTGTGGTGTAGGTGCTGACGATACCGCTGGTGAGCCTCGAGTGCCTAGTCCTGAGGCGTAAGATGGTTGGCGGCGTGCGACTGCGGCACCGGATGGCGGACTTTTGTTAGGGCGACCCGACCCGTGGATATGGTAGGTTGTGGCCTGGTCGGTTTGTGAGTTTTCTTTCTTTTGCGATGATTATGTACGGAGGATGAGATTGATTGTTGTATATGCGTCAGTGTATAGGTGTATATGGAGTGCGTGTGATTTTGGTGACGTACGCAGATATTTTCCATGTTAGAGTATGTTATTTCTCTATACTGGAGACTTTCTTCATTTGTATTTGACGGATTTTCGTCGTCTTCTTACTCTGATTTGGGTTGGGATGATTTCTCTGGATGATGGATAGGTAAATATTGTTAGATTCTGGTGAATTGTGTGCAGGGTTAAATTTTGGGGTAGCCAGTTTTTAGGCGGTACTCTGCCGAAATTTCGGGAGAGGGGTTGAGATTCGAGAGGATACGCAATAGGTCAAGGTGTGTGTATGATGAATGCTAGAGGAGTGTTGATGAGTGTGGATGTGCGGCGTGATTGCAGGTGCGCGGGGCATGTGGCCCTGTTGGGTACCCACGGGTCGTGCGACACCGGGTGAGGGTGTGCGCGCGGACGTGCTGTACAGCGGCAGGGTGCGTGGGGCACGCGGCGCTGTGAGCGTGCGCGAAACACAGTAACGTTGAGTGGTATGCGCGGCACCGTGAGAGTGTGCGTGAGATGTCAAAGGGGAGACGCGAGTTGTTTTCGAATCAAGTCAAAAAAAAAAGAGGAGAGTAAATTGGAAACAAAAGGGTATTAAATTGAGTGAATTATGTTAAGTGTTAGTGTGTGTGTGTAGGTACACTGTAGCGCACCGAGAACGCGGGGTTTCTCGGGGTGTTACACCAAACGCATTTATACACAAAAATACGAGCAAGCGGGGTTCTTCGGCTAAGAAAACACCCACTGAACCCTAAACACTTTCTTGGCAAAATCCAACTGAAGATCAACTAACCTCAAAAACTTTCTGAACTAGAGAGGTAGAGCTCATCAAGACAAACCCTTTGACACCAAAATCACGCAGGTCAGAGGTTAGCCGCCCACCCGTCTCTCTTTCTCTCTCCTCAGATCTCTCTCTCTCTCTCTATGGCTGCAACCACCAGAAGAGGAGAAGGGTTAAAAGTTAGGGTTAAATCCCAAAACGAATCCAAGTATACAATAAATTTAAAAAAAGACTCAAAGAATTTTTTCGTCCAAAAAAGCTCAAAGTATCGAAAAAGTGCAAAAAATGGCTTTGCGGCAAGCCGATATGCCCCCACGTTTCATTTTCTGAAAGAGAGAAATTTGCCATTCTCTAGACACGGGAAACCGTTATTTGCAATCCCGCGCATGTGAGGGGTACGTGAGAACAGTTTGCCAATATCTGGACGCGATAAACCATTTTTCTTCAGAATTCTGAACGCGAGGGATCTCCAGCCTCAAAAATGCCGCCGCGTGAGAATGGTTTGCTGTTCTCAGGACGCGGCAAACCGTTCTCCTTTAGAGCTGCGATCAATTATTGTTTGATCACGAGCTGCGTTGTAGGAAAACAGAGAACCGTTATAAAAAAACCGTTTGTCGTTCTCTAGCTCTATTTAAAGGCCAAGCCTCCCACTCCATTCTCACACCACCTCCAACTTTCCTCTTCTCCACTATTATCTTGCTTTCGAGAATTTTCTTTGTATTAGCAACGATGATGGATGATGATTCAATTAGAATGACTAATTTAGACGAGCCAACAAGTTTTGATGTCGAGATGGATTGGTATTCGCACGCCACTCCAACATATAGTGATATTCGAGCATTAGATCACGTAGATTGGGAGGAAGAAATAGAGGTGCATTCGACCTCCAGAGCTCTAGATGAGAAGCTTCGAACACCGGCCGAGTTTGACGTTGATGAGGTGGAAAGCTTATCGATACATGAAGAAATCTAAATGAGTTTTTTCTTTTGGGAAAAACATAGATGTATAAAGAAAATTAAAAAGGAAATACGTGAATATTCTATGCAAAATGGTTATGGCGTCAAATTTGACCAAAGTGAAGAGCGACGACTGACGGGTAAATGCATAGACGGATGTGCGTGGTGACTGCATGCTTCACATATGCAAGACGAGGAGACCTTTCAAATAAAGAGTTTGATCAATTCTCACAGCTGGGCGAAGGTAGTTGAGAATCGAAACGCAAGTGTAAAATACATTGCAAATCATGATTTAAAAATCAACTATGTGAGAAATCTCTTTCATCATCGAGACAGTCAAGAAGAATTTGACTGTCAACATTACCTCCGATATTACCAAAAGAGCAAGAAGCATAACTCAAACACTAAACGAAAAGAAGGGCGATGAATAGTATAAGCTAGTTTGGTCGTATGCAGCAGAAATATACAGATCAAACTCGGATAGCACAATGAAAATACATGCTTACGAGACGGGGAGTGATTCAATGGTATGCCAAAGAATCTACATGTGCATGGCTGATTGCAAGGCAGATTTGTTGTAGCACAGTCGCCCTATTATCTGTTTGGACGGTTGTCATCTGAAGGGCTCGTGTTCTGGAAAATTACTCACAACCGTCAGTATTGATGGCAACGATGGAATATATCTCGTTGCTGTTGCCAACGTCGAAAAAGAGTCTGTGGACAGTTGGCAGTGGTTTTTGCAACATTTGAAGCGAAACCTCAATCTTGGATTGGGAGGCGGATAAATATTTATTTCAGATCGACAAAAGGTATCATACATTTTCAAAGTTTAATTTTAATTGTAATTGTCCAGTGTTATCCTGATCAATACTCTATTTTTTTTCAAATATCAGAGATTGTTGAAGGTTGTGGACGAGGAATTTAAAGAAGTTGCACAACGCTTCTGCCTATGACATATGTACGCAAACTTCAAATGTCTATTTCAGGGCAGAGCATACAGAGATGCAATGTGGAAGGCGGCAGGGCAATGACAAAGTATAATTTCAACCTAGAAATGAGGAAATTTTATAAGTTTACCCTAGATGCCCACGCAGGCTTCGAGTAGAAGAGCCTAAATATTGGGTTAGTCATGCCTTTTCTTCTATCCCAAAGTGCGATATGGGCCTAAATAATTTGAGCGAATCATTCAATACACTTCTACTGTCTGTGAGGGACAAGCTGATCCTGATCATGTTTTAGATGATCCGAAAGTGCATAATGGCTCACATCGTAAAAAAGTTTAAGAAGCTAGCCCAATCAACTGACATCTTGTGCCCTCAAATAAAGAAAAGCTTGACAAGCTACAAATTCAAGTTCGTAATTAGAGTGCTCAGTCTGCAGGAGGTGCACGATTTGAGGTGGGTAACGGCTTCGAACAATACGCAGTCGACATGAATATGAGTTTGTGCAACTGCACCAGGTGGGAACATACTGGAATCCCGTGTGTCCTTGTCATTCCATGCATGTATTTCATGAGAGTGGCACCATAAAATTATGTGCATCGATGCTATCACCAGGTGACTTACGTGTGTACTAACATTTTATTCAACCGGTGAACGGCCATCAAATGTGGCCGGAAATACAAGGTCTGAAGGAACTCATCCTGCCCAAAAGATATCGCCAACCTCGTAGGCCGAAAAAGACAAGAGTGTGAGATGTCGACGAGCTGTTGAGTTTGACAATTAGTAAGAAGAAATCGAAGATGATGTACGACATATGTCGACAACAGGGGCATAACAGTCGCGCTTTTTCTCACTGGGGATCCACTTCAGGTCCTGCTTCTCAAGACATGTTTATGAGTTTCGACACATTTGAGGTGACGCAGGAATCTGCCATGCGCAGTCGTGGCAGAAATAATTGATCATTGTACTTTATTTCTTTTAGTTTATTTAATAAAAAAATAAAAATAAAAATGGAAAAATAGGCAGAGTTTTGTTTGTTTTACAACTTCTCCATGGCTAACTTCAAATAATTCTTACATATTCAAATCACAAGTACATACCTAACAGCCAGATTCAGTACAAATATAAACTAAATAGTACTACATAAAGTAAAATAAATAGTACTAAATAAAGTAAAATAAATGGTACCACAAAAGTGAACTAAATGGTACCATAAAAGTGAAATAAAAATAACAAGAAATAAAGTTGCATTACAATACATGCACGAAATAAAGTTGCAAACTAAAAGTAAAAGTACATTACAATAAATATAAAACATAAACTAAGATAAGGGTGCATCGTCGTCGTTAGCGCTGTCTCTACGGGAATGTTCATAGGCTTCTTCGAGTTGTATATAGGTCAATCTCATCATATCTATCTTCTCTTCCATCTTGTCCAACCGTTGGCCCTACCTCTCCCACGCATGATCCAACATTTGACCCAACTTCTCCTACATACTTTCACACCAACTCTCCCACATATCCTTCAACCTCTGCTCCCATGTACTATCCTCCTAGGGGTACAATGGCGGCGCAGTGGTATCTTCGCTGTCGAGAGCATCCTCTATCGGAACATCCAAAGATGTAGAGACTCCGGGATATCCCTTGACCATTCAAGACCCGTCGACTTCGACTAAGCTCTTTCGAATCAAATGAGTCTTGTCAAACACATCGACAGATTTGTGTGCTCTCATATGCTCTCTGGCAGGAGGCTGAATCTGAGCTTGGTGAAGAATCTTCCAAATCAAGGTCCCGTACGGCAGATTCTTGTTTTGGGCTCACCCGATCTCTTTCATGTGACCTACAATCATTTATCCCGGGTCGAACATCGTGCTGGTGTAGAGCTTCTTCATGACATAGAGATCCATCCAATTGACGAGATCTCCATGGCCATCTCTTGGCAAGATGGTGTGATTGATCAAGTTGTGAAGAACTCGAATTTTGACGTTCAAATCCCTTAATCTCGGTTTCATGAAAGCTGCAATCTCCGCATTATAGTGAATTTGCCAAAGGAACTACAATCACTCTTCTGTTCTGGCAAAGTCACACTATTTAGAAGCGTGGTAATATTGCTCGACGTCTTCGACGGTAAATTTTGAGTAATTCATTCATAAGAGCTGCATTTACGACAATATCTCTACCGAAAGGTATGTCTTCAAGTACCCCGTCACTTCGGTACTATACAGGTTCACGTAAAATAAGCAAACAATTCTGTCGCAGCTCTCGCCACGCATGTCATATACCCTGTGGAAGGAGATGTTGTCAAACATCTCCTTGATCACCAAACACTCTCAACCATTAAAATTGACAGTCTTCTCGTAAAAAATAAAGTGGATTCTCGTATCCTACTCGTACTGCTCCTTACACGCCCGACTTTGATGGGCCACCTTCATTCGATGCCTGGTTTGATGGGCCACCTTCTAAATTTTGTTGGGGAGCTTTTCAACTTATAAACATTCTAGGAGGTATTTTCAGAATTTAGGGATTTTTTGGATTTTCAAATTTTTAGTTTTTTTTTATGATTTTTGGCAAAAAAAAACAGCACGAATTTGCTGATTTTTAGCACGAAAAGCCAAATTTGGAAAAAAAAATAAAAATCTGGCAAAAAAGGCTCGCGTTTTTGGATTTGCCTCGATTTTGGCTCAATTTGAGATTTTCTCAAAGAAAACCGTCGATTTTGGCAGATTTCGGCAAAAATCGTTCGAATATGATCTTTTGACGGTACAGTGCTCGGATCTGGGGATTTGGCCAAGAGAAAAGTCATATTTCAGATGAAAGATTGTCCAAATGAGCCTCGGCCGACGTTATACTAACGTTGAATAGTTTATCATTTGAGGGTGAACACCCCCGCGTTCGTGAGAACGGAAAACTGATCTTTGGACGCAGCAAACCGTTTTAAGAACACTCTCAAAACAGTTTGCCGCGTCCAGAGAATGACAAATCATTATCTACGCGGGGGATGTTCACCCTCGCATGTGCCTCCGCATGGAGAACGGTTTGTCGTTCTCCGGACGCGACAAACTATTGTCCTTCAAAAAACTTAACGCGGGGCCATATCGGTTTGCCGCAAAGCTGTGTTTGTACCTTTTCCATACTTTGAGTTTTTTTTTGGACGAAAAATTTGTTTGAACTCAATACATACTTGGAGTCGTTTTTGAGATTTAACCCTAGAAGTTAAAACCCTTTTCTTTTTTCCCCTTTTAATTAAAGTAAATATTTAATTTAGTTTTTTTTATTATTTTAATTCATAAAATAATATGATATAATAAATCCATATATATGTATAGACACACACAATACACATTAATTTACCTCCACTCACCAAGAGGAAGACATGCATCGGACCTTATGTAGGGGCTCATTTGCATAAAGATTGAACTGACATCAAGACAAGAGATCAATAACGAGAGGATGAAATTCTTGAAGAATTTACAAATTTAAATGTTGAAAACTAGATATTATTTTTATTGAATTTCTTTTATAATTTGAAGTAATTTTTTTTCGAATTTGTAATTTTTTTCAAATTCTAATTTATTTTTATATGTCAAAATATTGTTAATGATATTTATGTGATATTTTTAATTAGATAGTGTTAAATAATTTTTTTATTAATATATTCAATTTTATATATTTTAACATAACTTAAATTTTAAATTAAATGAATAAATGTCGTTAACATATAATTTTTGATACATACTATAATTTTACATTATTTTTTAAAAAAACTGATATTATATTAATATAAGTTGAAAATATTTATATATGTTTGGTTCATTGATCCGGGTCAACTCGTTTAACTCCCACGAGCCGGCTCGAGTTGAAATTTTTTTAGGTAGGCTTGGCTCGTTTAACTTGTTAGGTTCGATGAGCCAGACTACTTTTGGCTCGGCTCGGCTTGACTTGATTCGACTAGGCCGGCTCGTTTGTCATCTCTAGAATGATTGAGTGAGAGACTTGAGAGTTGATACTCTTAAGTGAAGAGTTTGGGCAGGGACAAGGTGAAATCAGTTGTGGGTTGGGTAGATGGGCAGGCGAAGGTGTTGGGTAAACAGAGTTTGGCCCATAATTTAGGGGCTGATAACAGTTTCCACCCGGCTGACCCATGGGTCGGTTCTCTCCCGGTCTGGTCAGTTTTGAACATTGAAATCACAGACCGTATTGTGGATCGCGGTTCTATGGGTCTTAGAACCGTATCGGTTCTGACATACTATGGAACCAACCCAGAACTAAACCGAACTGGTTTTCATAAGATGAGAAGTGATAGAAAATGTCCAAACATTCATTTGTAACATCATAAAATGATTTTCAAAAATAAAAAATTATATTAGTTACATCACAATTAGATTTATCAAGATTAATTCTTTGTGTTTTATCATTAATGAAAAAACATAAATAACTAGCCAATATGACCTAATTTCACATATTATCTATATCGATTTTTAATTTTTTTTGTTTAAGTTGAACAGCTTGACAAAATTTTTTATATTCTTGTTGTCTTAAATTAGATCAAATAAGATAAGAAATTGCAGATATAAATAATTCAATATGAGGCAAAATATATGTTATACCATCTTTAAAAACTAAATTCAAAATATGTGATGAGGACATTTTCGATATTTTACTTTTATTATTTATATGTTTTATTTATTTATTTCAATTAAAATTAATTTCTCGTATTTTACGATTATTTGTTATCTTTTAGGGTTAGCCTTAATTTCTTTTATTGAAGTGTTATTGGTTAGACACTTTAAGATTATTATGAACGAATATGTAAGGTTTTAAAACCCTATTTTCCAATTGTAGCGACCCGAAAACCCTCAACGGTTCCCGGTACGCTAACTACTAATACTCACTACTCTGATACTATCTCTGTAGCGACTCAAAAACCCACTCGGTTCTCGATATGCTAACTACTGCTCTGACGCATACACTCGGGTAAAATTCATGTAAAAATTTAAAACTTCGTTCCTCAACTTAAAACGACCATTTTAAAAATGTTTGAAAATCGTTGCAGCGGAAGTCTTTGATTAAAATCATTTTAAATAAAATGTCAAGTTTTTAAAACATTAAAAGACATTTTCCGTCGACCCCTGTAAGCACCAGTCGACACTTCATTTGCCTTTGTTTTCATCGGTCGACCCTAGCGATCGACACCTCTCTGCTCATCACGCTAACTGGTCAACACCTGTGAACACAGGTCGACACTCCAATCTTCTCTGTTTTCATCGGTCGAACCTTGCGGTCGACACTTCTACCATCTTTACACTAACCGGTCGACACTTCCACAAACAGGTCGACACCTGATATGGCTCTGTCTCCGTAGGTTGTCCTTCGCGGTCGACACTTGCCAGGTTTAGTCGACCACTAAGCCTATCGGTCGACACTTCTTTCCCAGAATTCTGCCTAAAATCTTAAAATTTCACAAAAAAACAATCGAACTTTGATTCAACGCTAAAACAACAAAACGATCAATTTCCAATAAACTCCAAATCACTATATACATCAAAACTACTGCCAAACATTTGCAATTCATTTAGTATTCAAAACGACTCCAAATGACTCCGACTCGACCTCTGAACCCGTACCTATGAACGCCATGTTAAAATGCCCTAACATCCAACCAGATCGTCCACGTGTGTCCTCCTCCAACTGCCTCCTAATCCTAGGCTCACTCTGAGTACTCACCCGCTATCACTTCGTCACCTACATCACAGAACTTATCTATTAGCCTAATGCTAAGTAAGTAATGCATAAAACATAACACTGTAAACAAACACATCCTAACATATGCAGTTTCTACAGTTTCGTCTCTACTTTCGTTTTCGTCTCTTTCTTACATCTTCTTTATCTTTTTTACTATTGAGTTCTTTTTTACGTGCTAGATCAAGGTGACACACCTCACGGTCCACCTCTCGGGACAAGGCCGACCCCAATCTAGTAAAGTGACACACTTCGCGGTCCACCTCTCAGGATAAGACCACCACGTAAAGAGGGGAAAGAGTGATACACCTCGCAGTCCACCTCTAGGGACAAGAACACTCAACCCCACCTTTATTATCTTCTTACGTATCTTTTTATTTCATTCGTCTCATCTTAGCCTACTATTTCATTCCGTAAAAATATGAAAATTTATTTTTTGTTTCATTCTCGTACTTTAAAACCATGAATGCATAATCAACTAAAGCATAACATAAAATAAACGTGCATGCAACCTACCGATCTGTGATGTAGGCCCGAAGGCAAAGGCATTACTACATTACTTACTTGGCGTTTTTAGCAACTCGTATTTCGTAGACTGCTCGCTAAACTGCAGAACCTATAAAACCACACATTCATCAACTCTACTTTCCTCCCAATTCATAAAACCCTAAAGGAAAATCAAAGCTTTAACACCTAATCTATCTAAGTCTGAATTTTACACAATTTTTGACCAAATTCGAAAACGCATAACTTATCCAATACTCGTCCGATTTGGACAATTCAAAGTGCTACGAATTCCTTAGAGCATCTAGTTCCTAACGGTCTATTCCAATTTCTAATCCAATACCTACAGCTTTTCCGAATGTAACCAAACGGAAACCGTTCCGTAACTCGAGTTATTCGTTATCCAACACTCAATACTTTCCATAAAACATATAATCTACTCTTTCTTCCAACTTAAACACCAATACACGACTAACACTCGACTAAATTCTGAAATTTCATACCTCCCACCTAGAGCTTTACTAAAACTAACAAATATTCTTTCTAACCTTAGTTTTATCGCTCAAAACGACTAAAGGACTAATTATCTACTCAAAACTAACTAAAATATACCTTAGATTAGAAGATTAACAGAGAAACAAGAGGAATAGTCGGCTGTTGGAAGGAGAAATTACCGAGGGCTTCGCGCGGGAGAGGGGAGAAGAAACAGGAAAGGGGCGTTTTGGTGTGGGGGGAAAGAAAACATCGTGAGGTGTTTTGTTTTTTGTTGTTTGTTGTTTTTTTTATATATAATAATAATAATAATAATAACTTAAGTACTATATTGCCTTCAACCCTTAACCTTTTCATCAAACTGTTATCCAGTCCGTCTCCGGTTGGATTCTTAAAATTCTTTCTTCTCCATTAGCGTCAAAATAATCTTTTATCTACTAGTATAAATTCTCCGCTTTCGATTTCGATCAAAACTCCGCCGTTTACCAACACCAATTTTCAAAAATTAAATTACAGGAAATCCCGGGTGTTACACAAATCCCCTATTCTCTCTCGAGCTTCTCTCTTTCTATTCTCTCTTCTCGGCTTCTTTTTTTTCCTCCTCTTTAGCTATATTTCTTATTCTAATCTCTGTTGGCTGCATCAAATTGGTATCAGAGCAGTTTTTATTATTTTCTCAAACAATAAAATCTTAGTTTAAAACTCTAATTTTTTTATCTTTGTTACTGTTAATCGGGTACTGTTCACCGCATGGTACTGTTCATCGATGCGCACTGTTCACGAGTACTGTTAATGAGTACTGTTCACGAGCCCTGAACCGAATATTGGCTGTTGATTAATATTTAGTCTCTAGATCAAATTGGGTTGATGCTAGTTTACTGATTAGATTTCGAGTTGCTGCTTAGACTTTGACGGTTTTATATTATTAAATCTGCTATCTTCGAGTAAATTCAGCAGAGTCAGAGAGTTTTCTCTTTCGGCCTTTTATTAGTTTTTTAATACTGTTTATTTTTAAATATTGCTTTAATTTTATTCATGTGTTGTGACTTATTCTTATTCCGTACTCACATGCATCTTAATCGTTGTGACATTTTGTCAAATTATATCTGATTATTTGACGCACCCTAAACGACATTTAATTGCATCTATTATCTTGGCTTTCATATGCATATAAGCTTTATAACACTCGGAATTTTTCCGCTAAAACTAATTTTTGGATTTACGTAATTCTTATCACGGAGTTTTGGTCGGAATTGAGAGCAGAGAATTTCTATCATTAAGTAAAAGATTATTTTGAGACTAATGGAGAAGAAGAAATTTTAAGATTTTGACTGAACACAGATCGAATAATAGATTTATTAAACGGTTAAGGGTGGGAGACAAAATAGTAATTAAGATTAATTATATTAAATAATATATAATTTTAATTAAAGAAAAAGAGAGAAGAAGAGAATATCACATTCCCTCGGCAGCTCTTCCCTTTGCGAGAAAATTTCTCTTCGATTCTTTTTCCTTCCAGTGACAATTTCTCAGTTTCTTTTCGTTTTTTCAAATCTAAGATATGTTTCAGTTAGTTTTTGAGTAGATAGTTTGTTCCTTAGTTTTTTTTAACGACAAAAATGAAGTTAATGAGGATATTGGGTAGTTTGGTAGAAACCTAGGAGGAAGATATAGGAATTTTAAGTTAGAGTTGATTTTTATCTGTACATTGGTGTTTAAGCTAGAAATAAAAGTATATTACGAAATTTTACGGGAAAGATTTAGCGTTTGGATAGCCGAAAGCTCGAATTGTAGAACGGTTTCCGTTCGGCCACATTCGGCCTAGGTGTTGGATTATGAATTTGATTAGAACGTTAGAAACTAGACGTCCTCAGAAGTCCGCAACATTTCGAATCGTCCAAATCGGACGAGTATTGGATAGGTTATGCAGATCCAAATTTGGTAGGAAATTATGTAGGATTTTGGGTTTAGTTAGAGTAGTTGTTAGAGTTTTATGAGTTGGACGGAGAAGAATTAATGGGTGTGTGTTTTATAGGTTCTCTAGTTAGCAAACCGTATACGGAGTACGGATTGCTAGGACGCTAGGTAAGTAGTGTAGTAGAGCAGTAGGTGTTTTTCCTGCGGGCCTACATCACAGTTTGGTAAGATGCATGCACGTTTACTTTATGTTATGCTTTAGTGATTATGCATCATGGTTTTAAAATACGAAAACGAAACGAAAATGAATTTCCATGTTTTTATGGATCGAAACAGTAGGATGAGATGCGATGAACGAAATGAGAAGATACGTAAGAAGATAATAAAGATGGTGTTGAGTGGTCTTGTCCCCAGAGGTGGACCGCGAGGTGTATCACTCTTCCCCCGCTTTACGTGGTTGCCTTGTCCCGAGAAGTGGACCGCGAGGTATGTCATCTTGATTTACCACGTAAAGAAGAACTCAGTAGTAAGAAGATGTAAGAAAGAGACGAAAACGAAAGTAGAGACAAAACTGTAGAAACTGCATATGTTAGGATGTGTTTGTTTACAGTGTTATGTTTTTATGCATTACTTACTTAGCATTACGCTAATAGATGAGTTCTATAATGTAGGTAACAATGATATAGCTGTTGAGTATTCAGAGCGTGCCCAGGACTAGGAGGCGGTTGGAGGAGTGCGCTCGTGGACGGTCCGGCCGGCTGTTGGGGCGTTTTGACCAGGCTGGCTGTTGAGGGAGTTTAGTTGATTTGAGTTTAGTTGAATTTGTTTTTTAGTAGTTTTAAAGTGTAACTGGATTTCAAAATTTAGTAGTTATTTTTTTATTGTAAAATAATGATTTTGAATTGATAGAAGAGTATAAGTTGTGTTATTTTATCATTGAGTCGAGTTTCGGTGATTTCTCTGTAGAAATTAAGGTTTTGAAAATAGATTTTGTGAAGTGTTAACCTATGCTCAAAAGTGTCGAACTCTCAGTGTAAAAACGAGTGCGGAGTGTAGACCTATATGTAAAGGGGTCAACCAAACTCTGTAGATGTCGACCGCTTGGGTCGACCTACTCGGGCAAAGAGAAACGTAGTGTCGATCGGTGCATGTAAGTATCAACCGGTAGTATAAAATTGGACGTGAGTGTGGACCTCAAGAATCGACCGACCTGGACGGAGAGAAACGTAGTGTCAACCGGTGAACGCAAGTGTCGACCAGTAATGTAAAATGGATGTGAGTGTCGACTTCAGGGATCGACCGATGCAGACAGAGAAAAATAAAGTGTTGACCTGTATTCACAAGTGTCAACTGGTTAGCGTGAGAAATAGAGAGGTGTCGACCGATAGTGTAGACAGATGAAAACAGAGATAAACAAAGTGTCGACCGGTGTTCACAGGTGTGGACCAAAAATGTTTTTTTTAGAAAACATGAATTTTATTTAAATTGATTTTAAGTCGAAGTCTTCCACTGTGATGTTTTTTTTAACGTTTTCAAAGGTATCGTTTTAAGTAGAGGAGCAAAGTTTAAAATTTGTACTCGAATTTTTCCTAACGTGTTTGTGGGAGTAGTAGCAGTGAGCGTACTGGGAACCGTGAGGATTTTTGGGTCGTTACAGTTGTGGTATCAGAGCAGTTAACGAACAAGAAACAGGTAGATTTTCGGGGCGTTACAGTTGTGGTATCAGAGCAGTGAACGAACCGAAAATGGGTAGGTTTTTGGGGCGTTAGAGGTGGCGTCGAACGTATTAGCCATGTTGTCGGCTATGTCTCTACAGCCCACTATTTTGGAGAAGATTAAGCAGGCCCAGAAGGACGACGTTGAATGCGAAGAAATTAGATCCAGCATGACTTCCAATGACAGGTCGGAGTTCAGTTAATTGGACGACGGGATTCTTAAGCTTCGAAATAAGTGGTTCGTTCCAAGTAATGAAGAGATACAAAGAGAAATACTGGCTGAAGCCCACTCTTCGAGGTTTTCTGTGAATATAGGAAGTACCAAGATGTACTGACCTTAAACAGCAATACTGGTGGCAATATGAAGAGGATTGTAGCAAAGTACATTGAGACGTGCTCGATTTGCCTGCAGATTAAGGCTGAGCATCAAAGGCCAACAGAGAAATTACAGCCATTACCTGTTCCTTAGTAGAAATGGGAGCAAATATCGATGGACTTTGTTGTCAGATTACCTCGGACAACAAAGAGCTATGATTGAATATGGGTGATCGTGGATCGGTTAACCAAATCAACCCATTTTCTACTAGTGAAGATGACATATTCTATGGACCAATTCACCAAACTACATGTACAAGAGATCGTACGGTTACACGGAGTTCCAACTTCGATTGTATCCGACAGACACCCTAGATTTACATCGAAGTTTTGGAAGAGTCTGCACGAAGCCATGGGTACGCAGCTCAATTTTAGTACGACATTTTATCCTCAGACGGACGGTCAATCCGAGAGGACCATTTAGACGCTGGAGGATATGCTTCGAGCTTGTGTACTAGAGTTCCAAGGTTCATGGAGCAGATACCTACCATTAAAGAAGTTTTCTTATAATAACAGCTTTCAAGCTACGATAGGTATGACTCCACACGAGGTTCTGTATGGGAGAAAATGTAGGTCTCTGTTATATTGGGACGAAGTCGGTGAAACACGATTAATTGGTCCAGACATTCTGCAACAAACTGGAGAAAAGATTGCATTTATTAGACAACGGATCTTAACAGCTTGATCGTCGGAGGAGAGAGCTAGAATTTGAAGTGAATGACGAAGTCTTCCTGAGGAACTCTCCATTTAAGGGAGTTGTAAGATTCGGAAAGAGGGGCAAGTTAAACCCTAGGTACGTTGGGCCGTTTCTTATTACGAAGAGAATAGGGAAGACAGCTTATCAGCTACAACTACCAGCCTCAATGGATGAGATTCAAAATGTATTCCACATGTTCATGTTGAGCAAGTGTATACGAGATCCCTCTCACGTCGTCGAGCAGCAGGATATAGAGGTTCAACCCACTTTGACGTATGAGGAGAAGCCAGAGGAGATTCTAGATTTTGCAGTGAAGATTTTACGCAACAAGGAGATTCCACTAGTGAAGGTATTATGGTGCAACCATGACGTGGAAAAAGCAACCTGTGAGCGGCAACAGGACATGATGAGCCGATATCCAGAGTTGTTCAGGTAACAAATTTTGAAGACAAAATTTTTTTGACGAGGTGGAATGTAATACCCAAAATTTTTCCGCTCAAACTAATTTTTAGATTTACATAATTCTTATCGGTGGAATTTTGGTTAGAATTGAAAGCAGAGAATTTTTACCATTAAGTAAAAGATTATTTTGAGAATAATGTAGAAGAGAAAATTTTAATATTTTGATCAAGCACAGATCGAATAACAGATTTATTAAATGATTAAGGGGGCAAGTAATTAGAATTAATTATATTAAATAATATATAATTTTAATTAAAGAAAAAGAGAGAAGAAGATAACATCACATTCCCTCGGCAGCTTTTCCCCTTGCGCGAAAAACCATTTCCCTTCGGTTCTCCTTCCTTCCAACGACAATCTTCTCAGTTTTTCTTCATTTCTTCAAATCTAAGGTATGTTTCAGTTAGTTTTCAAGTAGATAGTTTGTTCCTTAGTTGTTTTTAGTGACAAAAATGAAGTTAGTGAGGATATTGGGTAGTTTAGTAGAAACCTAGGAAGGAGATACGAGAATTTGAAGTTAGCGTTGATTTTTATTAGTACGTTGGTGTTTAAGTTAGAAGTAGGAGTAGATTACAAGATTTTACGGGAAAGATTAACCGTTTGGATAGCCGAATGGTTGAATTGTGGAACTGTTTACTTTTCGCCACATTTGGCCAAGTTATAGGTGTTGAATTAGGAATTTGATTAGACCGTTACAAATTAGACGTCCTCAGAAGTCTGCAGCATTTCGAATCATCCAAATCGAACGAGTATTGGATAAGTTACACAATTCTGAATTTGGTTAGAAATTATGTAGGATTTTGAGTTTAGTTAGAGTAGTTGTTAGAGTGTTGTTTTCTCTTAGAGTTTTATGAGTTGGACGGAAAAGAATTAATGAGTATGTGTTTTATAGGTTCTCCATTAGCGAGCCGTATACGGAGTACAAATTGCTAGGACGCTAGGTAAGTAGTGTAGTAGAGCAGTAAGTGTTTTTCCTTCTGGCCTACATCACAGTTCGGTAGGATGCATGCACGTTTACTTTATGTTATGCTTAGTGATTATGCATCATGGTTTTAAAATACGAGCACAAAACGAAAATGAATTTTCATATTTTTATGGAATGAAACAGTAGGATGAGATGCAATGAACGAAATGAGAAGATACGTAAGAAGATAATAAAGGTGGGGTTGAGTGGTCTTGTCCCCAGAGGTGGACAGCGAGATGTATCACTCTTCCCCCACTTTACGTGGTGGCCTTGTTCTGAGAGGTGGACCGCGAGGTGTGTCACTTTGATCTAGCACGTAAAGAAGAACTTAGTAGTAAGAAGATGTAAGAAAGAGACGAAAACGAAAGTAGAGACGAAACTGTAGAAACTGCATATGTTAGGATGTGTTTGTTTACAGTGTTATGTTTTTATGCATTACTTATTTAGCAACAGGCTAATAGATGAGTTCTGTGATGTAGGTGACGACGCTATAGCTGGTGAGTATTCAGAGCGTGCCCAGGACTAGGAGGCGGTTGAAGGAGTGCGCTCATGAACGGTCCGGCCGGCTGTTGGGGCGTTTTGACCAGGGCGGGGGTATGTGAGGGAGTTTAGTTTATTTGAGTTTAGTCAAATTTGTTTTTGAGTCGTTTTGAAGTGTAACTGGATTTCAAACTTTAGTAGTTGTTTTTTTTATGTAAATAATGATTTTGAATTGATAGAAGAGTGTAAGTTGTGTTATTTTATCGTTGAGTTGAGTTTCGGTGATTTCTCTGTAGAAATTAAGATTTTGAAAACAGATTTTGTAAAGGAAGTATCAACCTATGCCCAAAAGTGTCGACCGCTCAATGTAAAAATGCGGAGTGTCGACCTGTAGGTAAAGGGGTCGACCAAACTCTGTAGGTGTCGACCGCTTAAGTCGACCTACTCGGGCAGAGAGAAACGTAGTGTCGACCGGTGCATGTAACTGTCGACCTGTAGTATAAAATTGGACGTGAGTGTCGACCTCAAGGATCGAGCAACGCGGACAGAGAGAAACGTAGTGTCGAACAGTGCATACAAGTGTCGACCGGTAGTGTAAAATGGATGTGAATGTCGACCTCAGGAATCGATCCATGCGGACAGAGAGAAATAAAGTGTCGATCGGTGTTCACAAGTGTCGAACGGTTAGCGTGAGAAGTAGAGATGTGTCGACCGATGAAAACAGCGACAAACAAAGTATCGACCGGTGTTCACAAGTGTCTAACAAAAATGTTTTTTTTTTAGAAAATATGAATTTTATTTAAATTTATTTTAAGTCGAAGTCTTCCGCTGCGACGTTTTTTTTAATATTTTCAAAGGTGTCGTTTTAAGTCGAGGAACAAAGTTTAAAATTTTTACTCCAATTTTTTCGAGCGTGTTTGTGAGAGTAGTAGCAGTGAGCGTACCGGGAACCGTGAGGGTTTTTGGGTCGTTACAGTTGTGGCATCAGAGCAGTGAACGAACTAGAAATGGGTAGGTTTTTGGGGCATTACAGTTGTGGTATCATAGCAGTGAACGAACCAGAAACGGGTAGGTTTTCGGGGCGTTACAAGCTTTGTCACTTTGACCTCAATTGTGGCCTATCACTATATATATCCCACCTAAATGTCATATGATTTAAACTATCAATTGATTTAATCTTTGTAAATTATTTCATATTCAGCTATTTAATTCTACTTGCATTGTGATAATCAATTTTGTGATGATGCATTTTCGACATAATATTTAGTTTTTTTGCTTCATTATTTTATAATATCAATTCTTCGTGTTTGCTTTGTTAGAATCGACATAATCGTCAAAATAAAATTTTATACGTTGATTTGTTAGATGTTGGCTCAAATAAATATTATTCATTATGAGTATTGTTTGTTGATTGATCTCTACATACAAATCATAAAGTTGTTCATTGATCTCTATTTTAGCCTTCATTAGTAACATTGCATGCAATTACATAGTGGTCATCAGGTCTCGTTCAGTCCTAGTGCTTTAGATATGAAACCTTCTTAATTAGATATTATTTCTCGACAATTAGCATAAATTCTTAACAACCAACAACGATTTCAAGATTAAGTAGCTAATATCCAGACTGAATTGACATTTACCTGTGAGACTAATAGAAACCTCAAAAATAGGTTAAACAATATAAAAAAAACTCCTCATCCTTCGAAAACAGACAATTCTGTAGTGTCCAGGAGATGGACTCCAAAAAGTCAACGAATTCTTTCAGCCACATCCTTTGCGACGACTCGTTCAGCTCACTAAACCCAGTAGGATTTTCAACTTCATTCACCGGTGCCGTCTACTCCGACGTTGCTTAATCTACTACTCCGCTCGGACTTCCGGACTCAACAGACATTGGTCACTAATGTTTGGGTAGTTCTTCTTTCTTTTGCCAGTGATGAGATTCTCGTAAACCGCCTTACTAACCTAACCCTTTTCTCCGGCATACCAACAACTTTTCACAAAAGCCCTTTAAATTGATAAATATCTTCAAAATTGGATAATCTTACCGAATCCATAATTTTATTTTATTTTTTTTATTATTATTCTTATATTACTTATAATCAATAATAATAAGATGACTGAGAATTCAATTACTTTACTATGGTTGATCTGTAAAAGAATGTACAAATTTCTTTGAATATATGAAAAATTAATTTGAAGTAGTGTAAGTGAAGATTAGTTTCTTATTATTCAATGAGCATCTTGTATTTCAAATCAATTATGGGGCAATATAATCCTTACGTAAAGGCCAGCCTATCCAACTTTCGGCCATATGCGGCATCAACATCATCGGCAAGATACTCGACGACACTTTGGACATAATCGCAAAGATGAAGAATTCGGTTGAGAGTGTAGTCAAATTCATTATCATAAATCTTCTTATTCTTCTAATCATCAGGAGGAACAACTCTTTAGGAATAGCAAATTAGATGCACTTACTGTTGGAAGTTCAGAAGAAATAAAGCATCGACTTCAAGAGAAGTATTTACCCCAATCTTACCAGGGCAATTTACTGGACCAATGGAATGCCCTTGCCCAGAGGAATCAATCTGTCATTAAATACGTCAACCAATTCAATGAATTTCGAATGAGAAGTCAAGTTGTTGAAGATGAGGCCATAACTTTGAGGAGATTTTGACAGAGTTTAAAAGAGGATCTTAAACGCGAGCTTATCGTTCGAGGTGTCAATACTGTAGATTATGCATATTCGTTAGTTCAAGATTATGAGCTAGCTATGAAAATGTCGTATAACAAACGTGTTGACAATGGACCTCTCTCCGTCCAACTCCTTTTACTTTTTGTCTAATACCTTTCGATGAGAGAAAAGAAAAGAAAAGATGTAGACAATTCGTGAAGTTTTTCGCAATTACAATGTTTAAATTGTAAGAGTTTTGGTCACACTTGCTCTATTTGCCCTACTGAAACCTTGCCTTACAAGAGTGTGAAAATAAAATTACGCGAAGTTCTTCACATTTACAATGCTTCAATTTTAAGGATTTTGGTAATATTTTATGTAATATCTCTAGTCAAAACCTAGTCTTACAAAAGTGTGAAAAATAAATTGATGAGACAATTGAAAAACAAATTTATGAACCTAACATCGAAGAGTTTGAAGATTTGGATGACGAAAACTTTTTAGGATGTAGTAGACTCATCTCTATGCCTACTCTCTCCAATTCACCCCACTGAGTATTGTGGTAAGTAAACTTATCCAACCCAAAGACGTTGTAGATGAGCGTCTTCATTCGATTCTTCACACATATGTCAAAGCCAATAACAAAGACTATGAAGTCATGGTCGACAATAGTAACTATATTAATGCAGTACCTGTAATTATGGTATCCCGCCTTGGGTTGAAAGTCATCCCTCATCCCCGACCTTACAATGTTTTGTTGATCAACACATCCTCTATATCTGTGAAGGAGAATTATTTGGTTTTCATTCAGTCAAATGAATACAAAGAACAACTCTAGTACAATATCATTCTTCATGATGTCAGTCATGTTATCCTCTGTCATCCTTGGCAGTTTGATGTGAATGTCACTATCCAAAGTTGATCAAACGCTGGTTCTTTCATATTCCAAAGAAAGAAAATCCACCTTAATCTTGTGCCATCAAACCCAAAATCACTAGAGACTCTTTAAGAGAGAAAAATTGTTGAACACACAGGAATAAATATTATTAATTGTCTCCCCACCACCCAGGTCTCATATAACTCTGTGAACCGATCTATAGGTATGAGTTCTTTTAAGATTATTCATAATTCTAAACTTAAGAAACCTGTAGACCTTGCCCCTGTGTCACTGCATGCTAGTGTCTCTATGTCAGTCGAAAAATTTGCACAATATCTTCATGATTTACATGTTGAGATCAATAAATAAATAGATACTAGTAATGCATCATATAAATTATGAGCTGAGTCACATAAACTACACATTGAATTTAATATTAGAGATTATGTTATAGTTCGGGTTCGCCCTGAGTGGTGTTCATTCGGGTGTGGTTCTAAATTGTAAGTTTGTAGTATTGGTTCTTTTAAAATTTTAAAGAGAATTGACTCAAATGCATATGTCTTTGATTTTTCACCTCATTTTGGTTATCATTCTAATTTTAATATTAAAGACTTGCTTGCTTATTGTAATAACCCAGGAATTTTGAATTTTATTTTTAATTTCTGAAATTTTTAGTTTAATCCCGGTCGGAGTTTTGATAAATATTTCAACGGGAAAGATTTGAATTATAAGACTCGGAGCCTACTTTTGCGAAGTTTTTTGGAATTTAAAGTCGGGAGATCGAGAAGTTAACGAAATTCGGACGATTGAAGCACGTGAGGGCAATTTGGTAATTTGTATTTTTATTATTTAAAAATAAATAAATAAAACAAACCACCCGAATGGCTTCGGGAAGAAGCCAATCGGCTGGTTTTCTGCGAGCAACCGAGATCGCCCGAGAGCCAGCGTGCAGGGGAGAACGGTCGTGTGCGGAGCTGTGATTGACGGCCGGCGAGCGTGGGTGCAAGGTGCGGGTTGCGAACAGGTGCTGCTGTCCCGACGAACCGAAGTCATTCGGTTTCAGCAGCTCGAGTTCCCGAGAGAGAGCCGAGAGTGAGACGCGGGAGAGAGGAGGAAAATCCTCGAGTTCCGATTCTTCGACAGACGCGAGTGGGCGTTGGGGAGACTGCCGGGACTGGGTGTTCGGCTGTGCATTGCCCTCCATTCGACCGAGCGCACAGTAACGCAACGGTAAGCTCTTTCCTTGTTCTGCCGTCCCATTTTTTTGGCTTGGCCGAGCTTAGTGCTCGGCCTGCTTTCGGCATTGATGGAATTTGGCCGCAAGTGGTAGGGTAGCGCGAAGGTGATGCTGCGAGCTTAAGGAAATCGAAGGTGAGCCCTGTCGGTTTCCTGTTTCGGCCAAGCTTAGTGCTCGGCCTTCTTGCCTTTGCAGTGAGCTTGGCCGAGAGTTATGGGCGAGATGGGGCTAGTTGTGTGTGGAAGTTTGTAAATTGAAGTTTGAAATAAAAAATTTAACCATTTTTGTACAGGGGCAGTTCGGTTTTTAGCTAATTTGGCCTAGTTTTGGTTAATTGTTTTAAATTCTGTTCTTGTGGGATGGATTAGGCTGTTAGAGGGACGTATGGCCGCTGGAATCGTTCGATTCCGATATCCGACGCAAAAGTTATGCGCGTCGGAAGTTTATGCGAGATTTTGGTTTAAGTCAAATTAGTGACCGTTTTTCGTGGAAATTCGACGTGTGAGAGTAGCATAGCCATTTTGATGCATATAACTAGTTGGGAGAAATACTGATGAGAAATTGATTGTGTTTTAGGTTGAGGCTTTCTGTTGGCGAAGCTGTGTATCGAGCGAGCTTAGGACGTCAGGTAAGTAGTGCATGCATATGTTTTGCCTAAGTGGGCCTACACTGTAGAACTTTAGTGTTTATGTGATTGATTGCGGTGTGTGTGCGTATTGTGTGACATGCATCATATTTTTTTAAAACGGGAATGAAAATGATTTTTAGCATGCTTTGATGTATGAGGTGAGACGTGTGGCGGTGGTACCACGGATCCCGCTAGTGTGCGGGCCGGTGCTTCACCAGTCGCGGATCCTATTCGAGGGGTGGGCCGGCTGGGCCGTCATGCGGCGTGAATGTGTTGACGGTGAGGATATGGGTAGTGGTACCGCGGATTCTACTAGTGTGTGGGCCGGTGCAACACCAGTCGCAGATCCTACTCGAGGGGTGGACCGGCTGGGCTGTCGCAAAACGTGTGTGTGTGGCAACTGTGGCCCCGTGCTGGGGAGGCTGGGACGGGGGCGACGTGTCAGGGTGTAGAGTGGCGCGAGGTACACCCTTACCCTGATGTGGTTGCAGTGTGGTGATGCGTGGGTGTAGCTTGTGGGCCTCGTTGCTGGGGAGTCTGGGACGTTGGCAACGTGTCAGGGTGTAGGGTGGCGTGAGGTTCCTCCTTACCCTGGTGTGGCTGTACTACGCGTCACAGATGTGACAACATGAATGTGAGTGTAGAGACTGCATGTGATAGGATTGCATTGTCGGCTTTTACTTTCATATCGCATTACTTACTGAGCGTTAGGCTTATGTTGTGTGTTCTGTGGTGTAGGTGCTGACGATACCGCTGGTGAGACTCGAGTGCCTAGTCTTGAGGCGTAGGATGGTTGGCGGCCTGCGACTGTGGCACCGGATGGCGGACTTTTGTTAGGGCGACCCGACCCGTGGATATGGTAGGTTGTTGCCTGGTCGGTTTGTGGGTTTTCTTTCTTTTGCGGTGATTATGTACGGAGGATGAGATTGATTGTTGTATATGCCTCAGTGTATAGGTGTATATGGAGTGCGTGTGATTTTGGTGACGTACGCGGATATTTTCCATGTTAGAGTATGTTATTTCTCTATACTGTAGACTTTTTTCATTTGTATTTGATGGATTTTCGTCGTCTTCTTACTCTGATTTGGGTTGGGATGATTTCTCTGGATGATGGATAGGTAAATATTGTTGGATTCTGGTGAATTGTGTGCAGGGTTAAATTTTGGGGTAGCCAGTTTTTAGGCGGTACTCTGCCGAAATTTCAGGAGGGGGGGTTGAGATTCGAGAGGATACGAAATAGGTCAAGGTGTGTGTATGATGAATGCTAGAGGAGTTTAGATGAGTGTGGATGTGCGGCGTGATCGCAGGTGCGCGGGGCATACGGCCCTGTTGGGTACCCACGGGTCGTGCGACACCGGGTGATGGTGTGCGCGTGGACGTGTTGTACAGCGGCAGGATGCATGGGGCACGCGGCGCTGTGAGCGTGCGCGAAACACAGTAACGTTGAGTGGTATGTGCGGCACCGTGAGAGTGTGCGTGAAGTGTCGAATGGGAGACGCGAGTTGTTTTCGAATCGAGTCAAAAAAAAAGAGGAGAGTAAATTGGAAACAAAAGGGTATTAAATTGAGTGAATTATGTTAAGTGTTAGTGTGTGTAGATGCACTGTAGCGCACCGGGAACGTGTGGGTTTTTCGGGGTGTCACACTTATAAATGTAATTTTAGTTCATATGCTGATCCTTTTTTACCTACACATATAGATTTCAAGTCTATATCTGCTAACTTTGTTTTCCCCACATATCATGTCACAACACATAAGGATAAAATTGATGCTATTTTAGATGAACAGATTGTATTTACTAATAAATGTGAGGTTCAACGCTTCTTGGTTTGTTGGGTGGATCGACCAGATAGTGATTGTATGTGGATTTTCAGAGAGACACTTCGGCACTTGGATCCAAACCTCTTCGAGTTCTTTCAGAGTCATCAAGATCTTTCTTTGCTGGATTCCATACCAATTCGAAAGATTTTCAATCTAGGTATCCGGTCGCACAAATTTATGGACGTCGAAAGAAAATTGGTGTACCGTTTATCTTATGGTTGAGTGATTAATCAGTTTGCTACTTTGTGGTTTCATCAACTCGATTAGGTGATTCTTCTACCCCGGGAGAGTTGATAAGGAAATTTTCGACATTTTACTTTTATTATTGATATATTTTATTTATTTATTTAAATTAAAGTTAATTTAATGTATTTTAGGGTTATTTGTCGTCTTTTAGGGTTAGACTTAATTTCTATTTAAGTGTTATTATTGTAACTTAGTTAGACAGTTTAAGATTATTATGAATGAATATGTGAGGTTTTAAAACCCTATTTTTCAATCATCTATTCTCTTTTGAGCTTCTCCCTTTCCATTCTCTTCTTCCTCCTCTTTACCTATATTTCTTGTAACACTCAGGAAATTTTTTTTGGGCCAATTAAATTCCCGCTCTAACCAAAGAAATTTTAAAAGGAAAATTTTCCCCGAGTAACTTAAATTTCTGCGTAAAGTCTACGAGAGAGATTTTAAAGGAAGTTATCAAATAAAAATCGTAAGGAGGGAATTTTAGAGGAAATTTTTTTGAATTCAAAAGCGAAAGAATGTAATTTGATGGAATTTCAGAGGATTAAACACATAAGGGCATAACGGTAATTTAATAATATATATAATCTGATGCGGGTGGCTTCTCGCGGAAGGTACCCACACGCAAACTCTCTTTGACAGAAGAGAACCCGACGCGGAGAAGGAGAGAACCCCGACGACACCTTCAATCCCGCGACGTTCCACGTCAATTTTCGATCTTCCGCCCGCCAACGAAGCTTCCCACTTTGATTTCTCTCCTTTCTGTGCAGAAAAACAGAGCAGATTTCTCAGTGAGCCTCCTTCCTCCCTTCTCTGTTTTGGCCGACAGGTTTAGCAGGTTGAGTTGTTTTCGTTTTCTGTAAATGGTTAAGAGGTTAGAGTGTTTTAGAATGTCAATTGACTGCATTTATGTTGTTAAACGTGATGGGCACAAAAATTGGAAGAAAACCGAGAGGGGTGCTGCGCATTTTGGGTTTTTGGATTTGGAAACCTCTAAATTTTGTTAGATTATGCTTAATAGTTTAGAATGTGACTGAGTGGTGAGGAAAATTAGTGGGTTTGAGTTGAAAACCAAAATTGTAGAATTTTAGGCCAAAACAGGTTCTATTATTGGTGTTTTTGACCTAGTTGTGGTTAATCGTTTTAGAGACCCTTTTAACATGTTAAAATAGGCTCCGTGAGAAGCGTTTAGTCGCTGGAATCAAGTGATTCCAATAACCGTAAGAAAAGTTATGTGCATTCGAAGTTTAGATTGATTTTTAACCGAGATGAGTTAGCGATCTGTTTTTGGTTGGATTTTTATGGGCCGAGTTGGTAATCGTAGTTTTAGTGTGTAGGATGAATTTTGGGATGAATTTTGATATGAATTGGTTATGTGATAGGTTGAGCCCGAGTGTTAGATAGAAACCGAGCACCGCAAAAGCTAAGACGCCAGGTAAGTAGTGTTTGGATGCGTGTTGCCCTTATGGGCCTACACCACAAGACTGTAGGGATGATTTACATGTTTTGTATATTTTGTTTCAGTCATGCAGCATGTTTTGAAGATAACACGAAAATGAATTTGAGCATGGTTTTAAGCACGAGCGAGTAGTGCGACATGTGAACGGTAAGGATGGTGCAAACAGGCCTCGAAAGAAGTGATTCGCCCTTCAACGCAGACGGAGAATCAACTTGGTAAACCTTATCCGCTTTCCAACTCAGCATGAAAATTGATGTCAGGGGATTTGTATGCAACTTGTGCGCCTCGTCGCTGGTTGAGCTGGGACGGTGGCAACTTGTCAGTGGCAGCGTGGTATAAGGGCCAACTAACCTGGCGACGGTTTGCATGATGAGCCTTGAAGGAGGTGATTCACCCTTCGACGCAAACAGATAATAGACTTGGGAAATTTGATCCGCTTCCCAAATTAGTGTGAGGATCGTACGAAACAATGACAGGAAACAGTAACATGAGAGAGAGAGAATGTAGAGATTACATGTGATAGGATTGCATCGACAGTCTTTACATTTCATTACGCATCACTTATTAAGCACTAGACTTACTTTGTGTTCTGTGGTGTAGGTGTGGTCGAGCCGGATGGTGAGTACCAAGAGCATAGCCATGAGTGGAGAGTAGTTGGCGGCGAACGACCAGGGCATCAGCTTGGTGAATTGTGTTAGGGCGACTCGACCCTTGGATGGTGGTATGACATGGTAGGGGTTATGAGAGAATGCTTTTGAGGGTCTTTTTGTATTTTTTGAAACAATCTTTCTTAATGTATTTCATGTATAGATTTTTGGTTGTTTAGTGGAAATCTGATGTCACTAGTTTGATGAATTTGCTTTCTTTAAAACTCAATTTTATTTGGTGATATGGATTAGAACATGAATTAATAGGTTTGAATTTTGTTGGGACGTGTTGTTCTGGATTTGATTTTTAGGTTTGGGGTTGGCATTTATAGGCGTTACTCTGCCAAAATTTTGGGATAACGCGCGGTGTGGAGGGTGGCGCTCATGGGGCGAGCGGCGTTGTGTGTGGTGCCCGTAGGGCGCGCGGCGTTATTTGGGGCGCACACGGCGTCATATGTGCCCGGCGTCGTGTGTGGGGCACGCGGTGTCGAGTGTGGCCCACGCGGTGTCAGGTAGCGTGCAAAGATGCGCGGTGTCAATGCACGCGACACGCGAGAGGGAGTACAGTGGGCGTGTGGCGCGTGTAATGGGTCCGCGGTGGTGAGTAGAGGGTGCGCGGCCCGGTTAGCGCATGCGACCCTAATGGTAGACACAAAGGCCTGGCGGCGAGGAGTGTTTTAATTGTTCAAGACTTTCTTGAAGTTTTCTTAGATGATTTACCCGGTTTGCCTCTGGATCGGAAAATAGAGTTTACTATAGATGTGTATCCGAGAGCCGAGCCGGTGTAAAAAAATCCTTATATATTGGCACCAACGGAGCTGAAGAAGTTAAAAGAGCAATAGATAGAGTTAGTGGAGAAAAGATTTATACGCCCTAGCTTTTCGCCGTAGGGCACACTGATCCTTTTCGTCAAGAAAAATGATGGGTCGTTATAAATGTGCATAGACTACAAAGAATTGAATAAGCTGACGATTAAGAACAAATACCCTCTACCAAGGATAGACGATCTGTTTGATCAACTCCAAATTGCACGAGTGTTTTAATTGTTCAAGACTTCATTTTCATGCTTAGTTTTCACGTGATAATTTTATCGTTCCTTTTTTAAATGTTTTAAATTTAATTTCGTTTGCGTATTTTCAAATGTTTTCAAATAAAATTTTGGGGTAAAATGGGTCAAGGAACATGTTAGCCTTGTCGGCAGCCCGGCAACCCGGAGGCAGCTCCCAGGGTCGCAACATTTCTTATTCTAATCTCCGCTGCTTGCATCAATATGACATACACGTCTGATATGGAAAAGAGAATCAAGTGTAAGATCCAATTGAAAATATTTTTTAAAATGAAAAATAACAATATCGTTAACACTAGCATTATTGAGAGTAATGTTAAATATTCTATCTCTAATAGAATATTTTTGCAATATTGCCACAATATATCTATAAGTAGTAATGTTATTGTGAAAATATTTATAGTCATGAAATCTTAAAATTTTTTTATTTTATTGTCAAGATTCGTTAATAAAATAAGAAGTTACAGCAAGATATCCTATAAAATTACGTGCACTCCATAAATAAGAGATAATACAAATAAATATTGACGAGACATTTGCAACAAATATAGTTAGCTCATTTTTTATATATTTAAATATTTTAATAATTCTAGAGACATGTTTAAAATTAAGAATAGCATATTCTTTCATAAAATTTTCAAATAACTCATTATCGGTGAAAGATAAAGATAACTGGAATATGCTACAAATTTTGCTATTAATTTTTTTATTCTATTTTGTGAATGTAAAAAAATGTCGTTACCACTAATATTTAATAGTCTTTGTATAAGGTCTTTTACTTACTCATTTAAGTAACATTTTTAATAATGTCTACCAATTGTGCTAATAGAACTGCCGGAAACCTATAAATAATTTTTAATACAATATTTATATTGTGCTCAAATTTCTATTTTCCCACCAATTTTAAATTCTTTCATTTCAAAAGGCTTCCACACATTAGACGTTTTGGATTTTGGACTTTAATTAATATTCAAGTCTTCCGTTGCAAACAAAGTCTTGGACTAGGCAATCAGTTCCTCTCCAAAGATCCGATCGTCCGTCTTGCTATTCTGTTAGGCTTGCCTTCGGGTCGTGATACTATCATTCTCAAAGGATATCTTTAGAAAGATCCTAACAAGGTTTTTTCCTATAAATCTTAGTTAGGGTATCCATACCAACGTGACTCAACAAAAATCCGCTTCTCGAATTAAACCGATTATGGAAAGAAAATCCATCAACTTGCTGAAAGCGTAACTTTTACGATTCTGAACCAAATGTGCTGAAATTTTAAATTAAGCTTACTCAAAGTGAGGATGAAATACCTTCCAAATTTTAGTGCCTAACTCTCTGGAAATCAAAAGTTATGGTCGAAATAGTAAAGGTCACTGAAAAACGCAGGTAACTGTTCTGGCGGAAAATTATATACCCACTTTGGGAAGGTGTAACTCCCTCGTTTGAAATCAAATCTAAAAATTTCAGAGATAAATTCGCAGAATTGAGAAAGTTATGAAATAAACACCGATGTTAATTTGATAGACGTTAATTTGGGGCGCCTAGCAAGACTTGGTTGCTTCGAATGAAAAACACTTCAACGATCTGAATATGAGAGTTTTTTTATGCCTTATGAGAATGCTTACTATCAACTAAGAGTGTAGGAAGGTAGCACTAATAAGAGTTTTTCATAAAACTCATAAGATTGGAAAACAATTGTGAAGAACAAACACTCGGGTGTATGTGTCGTGCGGTGCTTTAGAGCTTCAGGGTTTGAGAGCAAAAAACATCAATAATATTAATCAAATTCAACTTCATCAATGTCAATATATAAAGGTGCTTAAATAACATCTCTTTAAAACAATAATTAGAAAACCTTACTAAAACTATAATATTGAAAGTTTTCTAAAACTATAATTAGGAAAGTTTTCTAAAACTATAATTAGAAAAACTTTCTAATACTATATAATTAAGAAAGATTTCTAAAACTATACTTAGGAAATAAAAGAGTAGTTCTCGGATTGGGTCTTGGGCTTAATTTTCTTGTGAGAAAAAGTATCTCTATAATTGGTCTGTTTAACTAAGAAAATGATGTCCAAATTTCATAATCCAACCCATTATAGAAACCTTGATATTTCAGCTATGTTTTTTATGAAGCACATTTGTTGTAATAAAGTTGTTAAGGATGTTGAATATGCCAAATATACTTTGGAGCTCAGTTTGACGGCAGTTTTTTTGAAAATGCCAATAATATTTGAATGTGTGCTTGATCTTCCATTTATACCTCACTTTAAATAATGTCATAATGTAAGTGGATACTAAATTGAAGATTTGGATATTCTTAAACTATACTCTTCTATGAAAATCTACAAAATAAACACTTAAAAATCGGTTAGAAAATCTCCATAGAATTATTGTTGAGGAATGACAGATCCGTGACACATCATCCTCCTGGGGTTGGAAATGATTTAACCTCAAATCCAAAGTCTTCCTTAATCCACTTTCAAAAACCAAAAACACTTGCAACTTAATCTTGAAACTCCAAGGAGGTTGACATGCCTAGGAGGTCAATCACTTGGTCACAAACAAAGACCCTAACTTTACTTAATCTCTTCACTTATGACTTTGTTTCTTTTACAGGTGTTGATCTATTTGAAAACTCCGCTTGGGAGCCTAACTTAATGGACATGGATCAACCTCTACACATCTTGACTTGGAATGCACAGATGGATTTAACTCAAGGACTAAAGGGAATTTGTCTTCCCGGCCTCAACACTGTGTAGTCATTTCTTTGTCTTTTCTTTCTTTTTGGCATACACTAACCTTTATATTTTGGTAAGATATTTAGTCATTTATATTGTATGCATGCGTTAGATTGTGTGGGTAAGACTAGATGATACGACCCAGAGGCCAGAGACTCACACACAAATTCAGGTAAGTGATCAATCGAATCATTTCTCTAAAACGTATGTTTATTTTGTAGAAAAAGGGCTTTGAATTGCTTGAATTGAGTTTTGAACCAAAGGAGCTCAATAGGATTTTCATCAAACAATTGGTGTGCACACAGAAAATACGACTCGACAAGAAGTTTCAGGCATGCACAAATGTTCATGGTCATTGGCGGTTGCACTCAAGAGGGATCATGGCCTAGAAACACTGTAAGGGTTAGCATGGTCGGAGAAAACCAATTATGCATCAAAATGGGAGCTGGGCGCGTATAATAGCATGGATAGGCGCAGCCACGCATGCACAAGAAGGCGCTAGCAGCGCGTACAAGAGCCTACCAAGCAGCAGTACGAGAGCGAAACATCATGGCGGGCGGAGACGAGCATGACCAAGCAGCGCGCACGTGAATGACCACTTATGTGCGCGCGAGGATCAGACCCAGCCGACACTAGGGCGTGTGTGGGCGCGTGGGCTGAACCATCAGCAGCTTCCAATGGCTAGTTAGCCAAATGCTCAAACGGCTATTTTCTTCTCCTCAATCTCTCCTTTTCTATTTCCTGTAATCTTTCTTTTTCTCCATCATTTCCTTGTTTTAAACTCGATTCGGAGCTCATTGGGACAACCAATTTTGAATTGAAATCAGAATAGAGAATTCTTCTCGTCGTTCTTCGAATCGTATTCCTTCAGGAGTTTTAGGTGACTACCGATCAGTGAGTCACATCCGATTTGAAGCTCCCATTCGATGCCCCTTTTTCTATTGCGTAATATCATGAAAGAAACGTCATTCGGTTCCCCCCATTTCGGTGTGTAATATCCAAAATTCAGAGCACCGATTGTCTCAAGAAGAACGACCCAAATAGCTTTGTGCAATTTCTTTGTCCAAACATAAGTTGTACATTCTTTGATTTGAGTCTCTCCAACCAATAAATCTCATGTGCCTCCATTTTGCAAACAAAGCTTCTCCATATTGAATAAATTTTTATGAATAAAGATTTCTCAGTTCTCAACTTTGAGTCCATAATGTTTGAGCCAATAAATATTGTCTAAAATAATCAAATTCCACACCAATCCAAACCAATCAACAATAAGCTCAAAAGAAAAACTATCCCTTTCAAATCAGGTGTCACCCATCAAATCTAAAGCATACGACTAATACTTGATTTTCTCCACCTTAGTTTTGTCCACAATCATAGCATTCCAATGATAAAAATTCTCCAACGCAAGTCCATGGCTATCAACTTGATTCACAAAGTAATTGACTATAAATGGAAATAATGAGTAACTCATCATAATAACATAAAATTGTAATTTAGTTAACCACCAACAAAGTGCTTGAGCATAGTATAAAAAATTTCCATAAACTTCATCGCTTAATTTTAACCTATTCAAAAGTAAAATAGTTTCATTGAAAACACTTGAAGGGTGTCACGAGTTCATAGTATAAAATGGATCCATATATTTGCTCTTGCTTTCCATATTAAAGTATCTTTTTTCCCATGCAAGTAGTAAAAAACCAAGAGGGGAAAAAGATATTACTAATTGTGTTGAACTCAAGTTGCCTCGAAAATATTCCAACTTAGGCATTGTGGTACTATGTTGGATGATGAGTAGAATATCGTCATGGAAATCTAAATGCCATCTAATAATGTGACCTTTAAAGGGTAGTGCAAAGTGAGGAAAGTCTCGACAAATTAAGATGCTCCATAAGTCATTTGAAAATAATAACCAAATTTTCTTGACTTTCTTTTCCTCCTTGACTTGGTACTCAAGAGTGATTTGTCTAGATTGTAAATGAGTTAGTTTACGATCATTTCCATTAGACTAGAATGAACTTAATTCCTTGTAATCTTCATACATCATCTTTTTGTCAATGGCCAAGATGTGCCAATATAATAAGGATCCTTATTCAATACATTCATCAAATCAAAATGCTTAATGAAAGGACCATCTATTAAAGACTGATGTATTCTTTCCTCTTCAAGGGTTGAGGAAGTTAAAAGCCTTTCAATTTTCAATACTTTAATCTCCTTTTGAACAAAAACTTCCTCCTCATGCTCACTTGTTTCTTCTATGGTTGTTGTCCATATATCTTCACACTCTATGATAATAACTTCGGAGGTTTCCCCCCTAAAACAATCTTCTTCATCAACCGTTTGGTAATCGATCTTGAGTAGTGGACCTTCATGAGGGTACCAAATGTCTTCTTGTAACATTACATGCTTTTTTTTATACGCGGTTTCTTCTTTAAAATCATCATGAACTTGTGCTTGCAAAGGCTGTGGCTTGAATGTGTTTGGACTTTTAGAAAAGAATCGTCTATAAAAATGATTCAATGACCACTTGAATTGCTTCTCAACTTTAGTTGTCGATTTTATTACATTATCCAAGGAGTCATATGTATGCAACTTCAAAACTGCCCTAATCTCTTCATTTAGACCCTTAATTAACCTAGAAATGGTGTATTTCTCCGGCTCTACAACACCACTTCTCAAGTTCATAGTTTTAAACTCAATCGAATAGTCTTTAACGTCGAATGTACTTTGTTTCAAGCTTTCCATTTCCAACAAAAGTTTTCTTCTAAGATGGCTAGGAACAAAATGTTCCCTAATTAACCACTTCATCATTTCCCAAGTAAAAATATTGACTTTACCATCATTCTCTCTCTGGGTCTTTAAAATTTTCTACCATACCCGTTGAAACTCCAAGAGGCTAGCTAAATTTTTCTTTTCTCCAAACAATCGTAACATTAAAAAACTTTCTCCACTTTTTCCAACCAATCAATAAAATCATAACCATTGAAACTATCTTTAAAAATAGGAAATGTAACATTTAAAGGTCTTACATCATAAAAGTGATCATGAAATCCTTCGACTAGACTCTTCCATTTATGTCTCACTTTGAAGAATGTCATAATCTAAGTGGATGTAGAATTGAAAAGTTGAATATTCTTAAATTATGCTCCTCCATGAAAACCTACAAAACAAACACTCAAAATCTCAAAAGAAGAGACATGTTCTAAATTAATAGTGTATACGTTTTCATTTCTATAACTAATAAACAAAATCTCAATCATTGGAAATTTTTTACTCAAAAATAAATCTACATCTCTTATCACATAATTGACTAATGCTCAAAAGATTATACTTCAACCCATCAACCAATAAAACATTTTCGAAGATAGAGTTAGAAGCAATACCTATGTTTTGAATACCAACAATTTTCCCTTTTTGATTACCTCCAAATATGACGTTTCCTTTCTTTTTGGTGATGGAGGTAAGCTTTGAACAATCTCTCGTCATATGCCTTGAACTACCACTATTAAGATACCAAAAGTCTTTAAAAGGAGAATTTTCAACTTACAAGAAAAACTTTAATTACATATGTTAGGTATCCAAATCTTTTTGGGTCTCTGAGTGTAACGACCTCGAAAACCTACTCGTTTCTGATTCGTTCTCTGTTTTGATACCAACTCTATAGCACTCCGAAAACCCACCAGTTTTCGGTTCGCTCTGCTCTAATACCAACTCTGTAGCGACCTCGAGTCGTCCCCGGAGCTGGGTCGCTATCCTTACTTTCAACTATAAAATCGGGTAAAAATTCATGTAAACTTTAAAACTTTTTTCTCGACTTAAAAAAACATTTTTGAAAACGTTTAAAATCGTTGTAGCGGAAGACTCTATCAAAAATCAATTTAAATAAAATTTAAGTTTTAAAAGTAATAAACAAAGGGTACCGGTCGACCCCTGCAGGCTGCATTCGACACTTAACCCATGCTGCACCCAAGGATCGACACCTATATACAAAGGTTGGCACCTAGTTTGCCTCTGTTTGCATCGGTCGACCCTAGCGGTCAACACCTCCATGTTCATCATGCTAACAGGTCGACACCAGTATGCACATGTCGACACCTTAAGCCTCTCTGTCCGCCCCGGTCAAACCTTGGAGCCGACATCTCTGTTATTTTTACACTAACTGGTCGACACCTACAGACGCAAGTCGACACTTTAATCTTCTCTACCTTCGCAGGTCAACCTGCCTTCGTAGGTCAACCCTCGCGGTCGACATTCACCTAGTTTGGTCAACACCTCCAGTACACAAGTCGACACTTGCTAGATTTGGTCGACTACTAAACCTATAAGTCGACACTTCCTTCACAGAAATTTCATTAAAACCTCAAATTTTTCAAATACAAACCGAGTTTCGACTCAATGTTGAAAATAACAAAACAAGTATTTTCCAATCAACTCAAAATCGTTATATACATCAAAAACGACTACTAAAAGTTTGAAATCCATTTACTTTTCAAAACAATTCAAAACGACTCCAACTAACCCCAAAATTCCGTACATACGCCCACTATGGTCAAAACGCCCTAACATCCAGCCGAATCGTCCACGAGCGCACTCCTCCAACTGTCTCCTAGTCCTGGACTCGCTCTGAGTGCTCACTACATCACAGAACTCACCTATTAGCCTAATGCTAAGTAATTCATAAAAACATAATCGCTGAAAACAAAACATATCCTAACATATGCAGTTTCTACAGTTTTATCTCTACTTTCGTTTCCGTCTCTTTCTTACATATTCTTTATCTTACTACTAGGTTCTTCTTTACGTGCTAGATCAAGGTGACACAGCTCGCGGTCCACTTCACGGGACAAATCCAACCTCAATCTAGTAAAGTGACACACCTCGCGGTCCCTCTCAGGGGACAAGGCCACCACATAAAGTTAGGGAAGAAGTGATACACATTGCGGTTCACCTCCCGAGACAAGACCACTCAACTCCATTTTCATTATCTTCTTACGTATCTTTTCATTTTGTTCATCACGTCACATCCTGTAACGCCCCAAAAACCTACCCGTCTTCGGTTCGTTCATTTCTACTACTCACTCATTATGCTCAAAAGAATTTGAATAAAATTTAAAACTTTTGTTGCTCGGTTTAAAACGACGTTTTTGAAAGCATTTTAAACGGCATCACAGTGGAAAAATCAATTTGAATAAAACCCCATTTTGAGAAACATAAAACAAAGACATCGGTCGACACCTGCGAGCGCCGGTCAACACTCGGGATGTCTCGAGTTTTTCATAGGTCGACACCAGGAACACCAGTTGACACTTCTATGCTCATCTCAAAGAGTGGTCGACACCCGCTTTCACAGGTCGACACCTTGATCCTCTCTGCTCGCGCAGATCAAATCCCGCGGTCGACCACCTCACTGATTTTACACTAACCGGTCGACACCCACGATCGCCGGTCGACACCTAATTGCTCTCTGCCCGCACAGGTCGAACCCCGCGGTCGACACTCACATTTCATTTTACAAGGACCGGTCGACACGTATGGACTTCGGTCGACACTTTGCACTAGCAGTCTAAAAATAACAGCAGTTCAAAAGAAAACAAACACGAAAACTTCCACGATTAAAACCACCGATTCGAAACCTGAATTATTCAATCACATTCTTTCAAATAGTTTAAAAACGCGCCTATACATCAATCCCGACTATTAACATTCACCCCATCTATGCCTCAAAATCTGTACACTTAACATAGATCTCTCAAAACACAACTCCCATAACCTACCTCCCGGCATCACTCCACGAGTCGGGCCGCCGCGACAAGCTTCACCTGCCGACACACGGTAGCACGCCGCCAACTGCCTACTCATCCTGTCTAGGCTCTTGCAACTCACCTGCTGGAATCTCTGCACCTACACCACAGAACACACAACTAAGTCTAACGCTCAGTAAACAGTGCAGTATAAAACGTAAAACAACAATGCAATCCTATCACATTTGGTCTCTAAATTCTCGCTCATGTTGTCACAACCGGTACTGCGTGGTACGGCCGCACCATGGTGAGCCTAGACTCTCTCGCCACCTCACACCCTGACACGTCACCATTGTCCCAATTTCTCCAGTAACGAGACTCTCAAACCATACCCACACATCACTCTACGCACCGCAACCATTCTAGGGTGAGGCTGGACTCACTCACCACACCACTCTCTGGCACGTCGTCATCGTTCTGGTTCCTCCAGCAACGAGGCCGTAGTTGTCCACCACCATACACACACTGCAGCAGCCATCCCAGGGTAAGGCTATACGCACTCGCCACACCACCCCCTGACACGTCGCCACCGTCCCGATTCCTCCAGCAACGGGGCTTAGCTGCCCACACACGCATTGTTCTCACCGCCGCACATCACACTTCACACTCGCCCATAAAACCATGCTCAAATTCATTTTCGTTCCCTTTTCAAAACATAATGCATGTCAAACAATACGCATGCACATCACAATCAAACTACATACTCCTAAAGTTCCTCGGTGTAGGCCCATCTGGACAAAACACATGCATGCACTACTTACTTGGCGTCCTAGCTTTCCGTGGTGCTCGTTCCTATCACCTCCTCAGGCTCAACCTACCACATAACAATTCACATTAAAAACTTATCTCACAATTCATTCCACGTACTAAAATTATATCTACTAACTCACTTCACCAAAACCCAACTAAGACGGCTCGCTAACCCGAATTTTGGCAAAAATTAACCTAACTTCCAACGCGTATAACTTTTGCGTCGGTTATCGGAATCACTCTATTTCTGTGGCCAAACATTCCAATAATAACCTAGTTTAACATACCGCAATAAAATTTAAAAAGATTAACCGCAGCTAAGGCGGAAATCCTAAAATAAGATAGGCCTTAGGGTCTAAAGTTCCCTCTGCTCGGCTTTTCAACAAAACGCGGCACATTCCTCATCCATCTATCGAATTTACCCTCAATAACTGACAACAATTAATAGTAAACCCAATACATACTCTAAAATCCTAATTCCCTATCCATCAACTCCCGCCCCACACTCTTCCGTTAATCAAAACTAAACCATAAACCACCAAAATCTACCTTACCGTTGAAATAGAGCGGAAAAACGGAGGTCGAAGTTGGTTGAACGTTGTCGGAAGGAGGGTTCGCCGCGAAAGGGTCTTCTTCTGTTCACCGCTTCCTTCACGCTGGTTGGGGAGGGGGGGAAGAAAGAACAGGGAGGAGGGGGAGTTTTACGACCCCTCCCCTCTGTTACTTATTTTATTTTTTTTAAAATAAAAAACATAACATAATAATAAATTAATTACCTTTTCGCCCTCACACTTTAATTATTTAGTCAAACGGCTATTCAGTCCGTTTCCGATCAGATTCATAAAATTTTCTCTTATCTATTAGCCTCGAAATAATCTTTTATCTACTAGTACAAATTTTCCTCTCTCGATTCTGACCAAAACTCTGCTGTTTACAATACGAATTTCTGAAAATTAATTTACAAAAATCCCGGGTGTTACACATCTTACTGTTTCATTTAGTAAAAATATGAAAATTCATTTCCGTTTCGTTCTCGTACTTCAAAAACCATGATGCATAATCAACTAAAACATAACATAAAATAAACGTGCATGCAACCTACCAAACTGTAATGTAGACCCGAAGGCAAAAGCACCTACGTACACTACTTACCTGGCGTTCTTAGCAATTGCTCGTAGATCGCTCGCTAAATCGGAGAGCCTATAAAACCATACATTCATCAATTCTACTTTTCTTCTAATTTATAAAATTCAAAAGAGAATTGACAATTTAACACCTAATCTAACTAAACCCGAATTTTGGCTCTATTTCCGACCAACCTTCGGAAATTCATAACTAAACCAATACTCGTCCGATTTTGACGATTCAAAATGTTACGAATTTCATAAGACATGTAGCTCTTAATGATCTCATCCATTTCTCAATCCAACATCTACAACTTGGCTGAATGTGGCCGAACGGAAACTGTTCTGTAACCCGAGTTTTATGGCTATCTAAACAACCAATTCTTTCCATAAAAACCTATAACATAATCTTACTTTCAAATTAAACACCAATAGACGAATAAAAATAAACTATAAATCTTAAAATTCATATCTTCCTCATAGGGTTTTACCAAACTGTCCAATACTCTCTCTACCTTTATTTTTACCGCTCTAAAAACTAAAGGACTAATTATATACTCAAAAACTAACTAAAACTTACCATAAATTTAAATAAACGGATGAGGCATGGAGAAGGATCATCGATGGAAGGAGGAATCGCGGAGGGAAGAGGGAGGGCTTTGCGCGGATAGAGGGGAGAAATCACCGGGGTTTCTCTTATTCCTACTCTCTTATTTATTTTATTTTTTTTATAATAATGATAATATTCCTAATTACTTTTTTGGCATCAACCTTTAATCACTTAATTAAATGGTCAATCAGTCCGTTTACAGTCAGAATCTTATAAATACATCTTGTCTATTATCCTCACAATAATCTTTTACTTAATAGTATAAATTTTTCGTCCTCGATTCTGACCAAAACTCCGCATTTACCACTCCATAAATTCAAAAATTATTTAACAGAAATTCTGGTTATTACACTGAGTGTTGACCTTGGTTCTTTTAGGAACCCACGTGGTACTAGAAGGTAACTTTTATTTATTTGACTCCAAAGGATATACAAAAGATTTATAACTAATTTTATTACATACATTACAAATAGTTGAACTAACAAAAAAAAATTTGTATGCCTTTTTCTTTTTAAATGATTCATAACTAATTCTCGTTGAATCAAATGTAACTCTTTCTTTTCCCTGATGCATATTCAAATTTTTGCTACCATTTATAAATTGAATCACAATATTGTTCAAATCAATATTTTTGCTTTTTAAATCACTAATTTTTTTTTTTTTCAATGAAGATGTTACATTTGCATGCTTCTTAATAATATCAACATTCTCCTTTAACATTTTGTATTTAGATTTGAGTAAATTAAATTGTTTAATTAAATCATTAAATGCATCAATCAATTTATTCTCATCAACATCATCGTCTAAATCACTAAAGAAGTCACTTATTTTATTTTCTTTTCCCATAAAACACATATTTGTCATTTCTTCATCCTCCGATGATGTGTCCTCTTCGTTATCTTCACATGTGGATTTCATTATTGTCATCTTGAATGTTTGAGTGCCTTTTTGACTTGAGGACAATTGGTTTTGAAGTGGCCGACTTTTTACTATTAAAGCAAGTGGCTTTCTTTTTGGGGTTTATATTCTTTAATGAGCTTCTTTTCTTGACATTTTTTTTTATTGGAGAAACTTGCTAAATCTTTTTGTGTTGAAAGCAATCTCCTCGTTATCTTATTCTTCTTCATATTCTACTTTTCACTTAAGGAAGCTCTAAGAGCAATGTTATTCTTGTAATAACTACGAAATTTAATTTTTTGGTAAAAAGGGGAAAAGCTCATCTCAAGGAAATTCCTCCTCCCCTTTTGTGGAGCGTTGCAGACCAAGGAAAGAAATTTCCCTTCATTGCTCTGTTTCTTTCCCTTATTAAACAAAGGATTTCCCTCTTTTTCTCTCTCTGTCTCTTGTTTTCTTCCTTTAAGCTCTGGGTCAATCCCTCCTTCATACTAAAAGTTTTAATTGCAAAAATCTCTCTCTCGCAGCCATTTCACACAAGGGTTTGAAGCTAGGATTGCTGGACAGAAGTACTTCGTGATTATTCAAGCGACACTGTGACGACCCTATTGTCGGTTAAAGGAGCCGGAAATTGGAAGTGGGTAAGGTGAAATTACGTCAACTTTTAAGTCAAAATTTAGGAATTTATATACACTTATCTCCTTTGTTGGAAGGAGGCGACTTCCCCTGTATTCGGCGTGAGTTTGGCGAGGAAAGAATCAAACCTTTTTGCGGTTGATCGGAGTTCCAGAGGGTCAGAGAAATTGTTGGAATTGAGGTAAAAATCCGAGTTTTGAGCAGCCGGATTCGAGAACGAAATCCGCCGAGTGCACGATGTCGCAGACGAAATAGAGAAACAACGCGGTGCTGTCTCGTTGCTTCGTCTACGAGGCAGCAAGACATCATCTCACTGTTCATCTGTAAAGCAGAGAGCGAGCCCCGGTCCATATATAAATTTTGGACTGCAGTTCGAATTTTCTTTGGCCCAGGAAGTAGGCCACGGTCCATTTTCTTTTGGGTTGTGGTCCAATTTTTTTGGGCCGAGTTTTAGACTCTTGTTCAGTATGATTTAAAATTAATTTCTCTACTAAATATGGGCTATGTTGAGTAGTGAAAAATTGGGGATTTTTAATTGGTAAAATTACCCAATTAAAAATTAATTATTTTAAGAAGAAGAAATTGAGAATTTTAAATGATAAGTTTTATCCCAAAGAATTGATGATTTTGTTTTTAACTAGGTGCCAATTTATTGAGATAAATTTTGGACCCATGGACATTGAACTTGAATGTTATTGGACTCAGGCGTTGGTAAGCTCACTTGAGTTAGAGATTTATTTGTTCATGTTTTAATAATTATTTTATTTTATAAAGTAATTTATAAATCATTTGTTAGTACTTTATTTTATTTCATATGTTGTTTTATGCACGTTTCTATTATCGTTCGTGAAAAACTTGTTTTAACCAGAGTATGAGATATCTGACTGTATTGTGTCCCTTAGCACAAAACCCTAAACCTGAACAAAGTGTTTTATACGGATTGTTTGGTATCGGTGTTTTCATTTTATTGCATAAAGCATGATATGTACGGAGATTTTGGGTGACTCTATTTTTATTTGAATTTTAAAATTGTTACTAAATTGTTAACTTAAACATGAGAATTGGGATAAGAAATACATCTCTATAAAGTTTAGTTGACTTACCCTAATGATATCCTTTCAGGGTTTAATTAGAAAGATTTTCTGTTGCCGACTCAAAAGTAGACTCGGTGTTCAAATTCATCTCTTTATATTAATTTCTTTAGAAATCGTAAATTTCATTCGAGAGGTTATGATGTGCCACACGTTGCCATCATCCGATCACAAACCAAGTTCTTAGTTGAACATTCAATTAATATGTTTGCTAATTTTGTAAGTGATTCTTTAGGAGATTAAATGAAACCAAAGTCCAACATTCAAGGCATAGGGAGGCCATTCAACCTAGCTAACATGCAGGCAAAGAAGCATCCTTGCTGCCACATTCTCAAGTTGAAGAAAGGATTTGTCTCCTTTAAGACAAAATTATGTAACCGAATACTCTTTTATTTTCTTTTTAAACTTTAGTTTGTTTTCTTGTTACCGTTGCATGCATCACAAGATAATACTCTTAGAGGGATAGTAAGATGGTTGAATACTTTGGAGAGAAAGTGTAATACAGTGAGGGTAAAATGAGACACTAGATCATGACGGAGTAAAAAGATTTTTTTTTTTTTCAAGTTGTAAGAGGGACTCTTTTTTTAATGAAACCTCAAATGTTGCTGCTGCAAAATTGTAGTCTTTGAGTTCAAAAAACAGCGCCTCCTTAGTGAGTCACATCCGAGCAAGGAGTTGTTTCTCATTGTCCACCAAGTTTAAGATTACTTGGGGAGCTCTTATTAATATCCTTTTCTCCAGCCTTCCCAAGGGTTGTTGAAACTACAATAAAGAGTAGAAAGTCTTGTGTTGTTACTGGAGCATTTCTCCTTCATTGGAGGTGTCATAATCCGAGGGAGCTATTTTTGTTGCCTTCCAGACCAACAGTGGAGCATTCGGTCATATCTTGGTCATTTCTGCGAATTTCTTTATGAAATTTAAAGGGTCTATCATCCACGTATCAAGTAAGGTTGTCCTAAATTTTCAGCATATTTTGTTCAGCCAATCAAAAGTTATACTTTTTACGAGTTTGACGATATTTTATCAAGAAAACTGCTTACCCTAAGAAGCGGAATTTCTATTTTGTTTGTTGTATAACTTTTTGGCCCCAATGAATTTAGCCTTGAAATTTTTGGAGCATTTTATATATATTTTTTGCAAGATTCTATTAAATTTTCAGAGCACTTAGACGTCATTTGATTAAGTTACATATTTTGGATTTGGGGCATTTTCGGTTAGAACTGAGTTTGCCGAACTTGTTTTTGTTGCTTGCTTTGTGCTTACCATTTGTTGCCATTTCAAAGCAGGTCATGTTAAACTCTTATGGAATTTGTAAACATTTAATTTATTTAACTTTTATTCAGCATATTTATTTCGGATATATATCATTGCATTATTTTAGATGTCACTAATAGACTTTACTGTTAGTCCATTTTATTTAAGGTCCAGCTATTATAAAGATTAAGCCTTCCATTATTAATTAAAAATTTTAAGTTAAGGGTTGGACGATTCAGTCTGTTTTGGGTCGAGTCGTTCCTTCGTTCTGTCTTGAGTCCCCTTTGGGTGTGACATTTCTTTTTTGAGATTTTCTTCTCCTTCTCTTCCTTTTTCTCATTTGTCTTTATGATGTTCTCATGCGTCACGAGAGATCCAATAAGTTTTTCCATTATGAGAGTTTTGAAATATTTTGTTTCTTGGATTGGAATGACCTTAAGTTGTCACAATCTAGTATCGAGGAATTTTCCTAACAAAGTCTTTGTTTGGATAGCTTCTATCAAACAGTTTTATACTATTAGTAATGTTAGTAAATTGAGTATACATTTGACTAATAGTCTCATCATTTTCTCTAGAAAATGATACATATACTATCATACTCAATTTACTCTTTATAATTTGTTATATGAATCAAGGTGCAGCCAACTTCAACCTCAACGTCAAACATCTATGTCAAGATATTAGAGGTTCAATGACAAAGTCAAGAATAAAAAAATGCATGAAGTCTTACATGAATTGATTCTAGAAATCCAAGAGAAAGATTATTTTCAACAATAGCTGAAATTAATAAATTTGTTAACAATTGAAGATGATGCTTTGGAAACAAAAGATAGCAAAATTATTTGTGTATTTAGAAAATATTTTCATGACAATAAAACATACACATGCAAAATCAATGTAGAGTTTTCTTTTCTCAATCAAATTAGCAAAACACTTATTTCTAATTTTTTAAGGGAGGTGAGGCACGAATTTAAGAAGAAGAGCCACGAAATTCACCAAATCAAATTGGTCAAAGTTTTCTTTTATTATGTAGTTGAAGTTTTCTTTTGTTTTGTTACCTAATTTTTCTTTGTTTTAGTTTAGTTTTCTTTTATTAATTTGTTAAGTTTCTTAATCTTTAGGTAATTCATAATTATTTTCTTATTACTTTAGGATATTTTGATGTCTTTTGTAGCCTATTTAAAGGCATAAACCCTACGACAATTTACAATCAATATACACAATTTTGAGTTACTTTTTGTGAGAATTTTCTTCCTGGTTTTTTGTGAAGCACTAGATCTTTTTCAAATCAAAACTTGAAAGATCAACTTGATAGTTTTGGTTATAACTACAAATTTGGTTACGGGTCAATCTCCTTGTTTGATAACTTTGGTTCTGTCAGCAAAATTCGATTGGGGTCAATTTCTTATACTTGATTTCAAAAGCGTCATGAGTTTCTATTCTGCATTGTTGAAGGGTCTTAGGTTTGACATAATCGTGGTTCTTATCAATATGATTCTTGCCTTCGTGAGTGATCTCAAGTAATCTTCAAATATCAAAGGTATGATCATATCCTTGCACTCTATTGAACTCTTTCCTATTAATTGCACAATTGCTCTACATACACCTCCTCTAAAATAAACTCATTTAGAAATGCACTTTTGACATCCATTTGGAAAAGAGAAATTTTTAAAGTATGCAAAAACTAAAAGCATATGAATGGATTCTAATCTAGCTACCAGAGTAAAGGTTTCCTCAAAATCTATACATTCTTCTTGATGATAACCTTTAGCAGCCAACCTAGCCTTATTTCTTATAACAATTCCATTTTCATTCATTTTGTTCTTAAATACTCATTTTGTTCTTATAATGGAGTGATCCTTAAGTCATGGAACAAGTTCCCAAATATCATTTCTCTCAAATTGATTTATCTCTTCTTGTATGACCAAAATCCAATTTGAGGGATGAAGACTATATTTGCACACAAGTTCCTAAGAGAGGCTCTAGTTTTTACTTCTAAGGTAGAATCACCTAGAATATCATCCATAGGGTGACTTTTGGCATATCTCCAATCTTTAGTAAAATCATCATTCACATTATTGATTAGAATGATTTATAATGCATTAGAAGAAAATTCTAGAAAAGTTCTCTCATGAATTGTACTATCCTTCTCACCTATAACAAGGCGGTTCATATCACTTTCTAAATCATCGTTTAACTCCACATAGTTTATCGGTTGTAATATTTCATCAAAGGTGACATGCATGAATTCTTCCACAATTAGAGTTCTTTTATTAAAAACCTTATACACTCTACTAGTTGAGTATTAACCTAGAAATATCCCAAAATCCGTCTTGGAGTTAAATTTACCCAAATTATCCTTGATATTGAAAATGAAGCATTTGCAACCAAAGACTCTAAAATATTTTACATTTGGTATTCTACTGTTCCAAAGTTCATTGGGACTTTTCTCCAGAATAGGACGAATACAAAATACAGCATGCAGTGACAACGATTTCTGCTAAAAAATATTTGGGAAGAGAATTCTCATTGAGCATAGTTCTAACTAGCTCTTGGAGAGACATATTATTTTTTTCAACAATCTCATTTTGTTGAGTATTTCTAGGCGAAGAGAAATTATGCATAATATCATATTTAAGTGAAAGACTCTCAAACTTCTTATTCTCCATTTCTCCACCATGATCACTGCAAATGACAACAATAGATAGATCATTGTCGTTTTGAATTTTCTTTTTAAAACTAGAGAATATGTCAAATGTTTTAACTTTTGACTTTAAAAAGAAGACTCAACTAAATCTAGAGAAGTCATCAACAATCACAAAGACATAATATTTACCTCATAAGCTAGCAATTTTTTAAGAATAAAAAAGGTCCATATGAAGAAGCTAGAGAGGCTTGGAAGAAGAGACAACACTTTTTGAGACAAACAAACTCTTTGTTTGCTTTCCCATCTGACAAGCATCACAAACTCTATCATTCTCACAATATATTTTTGGAAAGCCCCTAACTAGGTTGTTTTTAGAGATTTAGCCAAAGTATTCATACTAACATAACCTAATCTCCTATGTTAAGACCAATTATCAATATATGATTTTGTCGCAAAACACTTTTCATCAAAACAAGAAACATTATCCAAATCATTAGTATATACATTTTCATTCTTATATTGTAATGCCCAAAATTTTCGTTAAATGATTTTCAGAGTGGTAAACGGCGGGGTTCTAGTCAGAATTAAGTGCGAAAAATTTAGTCGGTTAGGTAAAGGATTATTTCGAGACTAATGGAGAAGAGAAAATTTTAGAAATCCGACCGAAAACTGACTGATTAGCCGTTTGATTAAAAAAATTAAAGTGTGACGACGAAAATGTAATTAGTTTATTATTTTTTTTTATAAAAAAATATTATTATATACAGAAACAGAATGGCTTCGCGAAGGAAGCCATTATGCTTCTATTTTTCCTATCGCCGAGCGAAGGAACGAGGGGGGAGGGAACTGAGCGACGAACTGGGATTTCGCCGACGACCGAGAATGGGGAGGGACGCCGGCGTGCAGGGGACTCTGACAAGCTGAAAGGAGGAGCCAGTTCAGCCCTTTCCATGCCGAAAACCAAAGGTAAACCCTCTGTTTCGGTTTCTGTCAATCAAGTGTGAGGGCTTGGTGGTTTTTGAATTTTTGATTGATTGAGCTCGGTTTCTGGGGTGATTAGAAGATAGAAGTAATGGTGTGCTGGCTGACGGTAATGAACTCTGAATGTTGAGGAGAACCGAGAGCATTGAGGGGTAAATTGAAGTTTCTGAATTTGAAATCTCCAACGGCAGTTAGAGTATGCTTAATAGGTTGGAGTGTGATATATTGTTGAAAAATTGAGTGAGTTTTGTAGAGGGAACTGAGAATAGGAATTTTGGGCATTTTAGTGTGAAATCCGGTTCTGTTTTTGGGATTTTTAACCTAGCTATGGTTAGTGATTTTAAATTCTATTTTGGTATGTTAAACTAGGTTATAAGTGGAGCGTTTAGTCTATGAAATCGAGCGATTCCGATAACAGACGCAAAAGTTATGCGTATTGAAAGTTTAAGATGATTTTGAGCCGAGTTGGGTTTGTGAGCGATTTTGGCGAGTTCGTGGGGTGTCGTGCTAGTATGGTGGTTTTAGTGCGTGAGGAGGGTATTGGGATGAGTTTTGACGGAAAACGGTTTCTGGTATAGGTTGAGCAGGTTTTTGGTGAAACGAGCACTACGGAAAGTTAGCACTCCAAGTAAGTAATATAGTAGGAGTTTTGTCTTCGGGCCTACATCACAGTTCAGTAGGATGCATTGCACATTTATTTTATGTTATGCTTTCATGGTTGTGCATCATTGTTTTAAAGTAGAAGAACGACACGAAAATGAATTTTTATGTATTTATGAGACGAAAACAGTAGAATGTGAGTAGTGCAGAACGAAATTGAGAAGATACGTAAGTAGATAATGAAGGTGGGGTTGAGTGGCATGGTCCTATGAGGGGGGCCGTGAGGTATGTCATTTCTTCCTCCACTTTACGTAGTGGCCCTGGTTCTATGAGGGGGATTGCGAAGAGTACCACTTTACTAGGCTAAGGTTGGCTCTGTCCTATGAGGGGGACCGTGAGATAGGTCACCTTGTACTAGCGCGTAAAGAAGAACCCAGTAGTAAGAAGATAAAGAAGATGTAAGAAAGAGACCAAAACGAAAATAGAGACGAAACTGTAGTAACTGCATGTGTCATGGGGTGTTTGATGTAGTGTGTGTTTACGTGAATTACTTACTTAACATTAGTCTAATAGTTGAGTTTTGTGATGTAGGCGACGAAGTGATAGATGGTAAGTACTCAGAGCGAGCCCAGGACTAATAGACAGTTGGAGGAACACGCTCGTGGATGATCCGATCGGCTGTTAGGGCAATTTTGATGCGGTGTTCATAGGTACGGGTGTAGAGGTCGAATCAGAGTTGTTTTGAATCATTTTGTAAAGAAATAGATTTTAAATGTTCAGTAGTAGTCTGGATGTATTTAACGATTTTTAGTTGATTGTAAGAATGATGGTTTTGTTGTTTTTAACGTCGAGTTGAAATGGATCGTATTGGAAAAAGTTGAGGTTTTATTGAGGTTTTGTGAGAGAAGTGCCAACCGATATGGTCGACCAGACCCTGCAAGTGTCGACCGTGAGGGTCGACCTGCACGGGCAGAGCCGAAGTAAGTGTCGACCCATGGTTGTAGATGTCGACCGGTAGTGTAAAAATAGCAGTGGTGTCGACCGCGAGAATCGACCTGCACGGACTGAGGGGATCAAGGTGTCGACCTACGACTGTAGGTGTCGACCGGGAATGAAGGAGATGGTAGAGGTGTCAACCGCGAGGGTCGACCGATGAAAACAGAGAGGATTGAAGTATCGACCGCTAAAGAAAAGTGTCGACCGGTCTGAGGGTGAGTAGAAGGAGGTCGACTGTGAGGGTCGACCTATGCCGGCAGAGACGAACGAAGTGTCGACCGGTGACGACAGGAGTCGGCTGAAGATGTCTTTTAATGTCTTAAAGACTTGATATTCTATTTAAAATGATTTTTAACCAAAAGTCTTCCGCTGCGAGGTTTTCAGTCGTTTTTAAAAGTGTTGTTTTAAGTCGAAAAATAGGTTTCAAATTTTCAAACGAATTTTATCAGTGGATCACGAGTAAGAGTAGTGAGTAGTAGTGGTCAGCGAACCGAGAATCGTGGTGGATTTTCGAGATCTGACAGAGATGGTATCAGAGCTTTTACCCAACCAGAAGTGTGGCCGACGAGAACGCCGGGTATCTATGAGGAGGGGTGGATTGTGAAGGTATGAGGGTCTGTCATAATTCCCACACCGTTTGTGGAAAAGGGGAGTGGATAGTTAATCAGTAATAGGAGGGGATAGTATGGGTGTTAGAGTTAGTAAGTCAAACCGTTCAAATGATTGCCTAACAGCGCCGATCGCCGCACGACGTACTTCGACAGCTGTAAGTGTTTAAGTTTAACTGTAGTTATTAGATATTTATGCGAGTAATTGGTTTTGTCTAGGAAATTAGCCAGAGTGTCTAGACGACCAGGACGCCCACGAGGGTCGAGAGATGTAGCTGACTTAAGTAGGAATGATGATTCGTTGACGATTAGATAGTTAACGGATTTAAGAAACAGACAGTCCCGACAGCTAGGAATACTATGAATAGAGAAGGAAATGAAAATTCAGGTTCCAGGCCGATTAACTACCTAAGTGGAGATAAATTAGGCATAGAGAGAATCATGGGAATTCTAGTTCAAGTACCTCAGTTGATAGAAATGGAGAAGGAATTGGAAGTAGCACTATGTGCCAGATGGACATTAAAGATGAGTACCCTCATAGGGCTAAGTGGCTGACACGTGAGTTCCCACAAGAAGAGGAATGGTTAGATTCATCATTTGTTAAGAGTTTAAATTCTAGAGGATAGAAGTTGGAAGACTAGAGTGCATAGTTCTAGCTATGAAATCTAGGATAGAAGATCCATTACGGAGTAAACGTTTTGACTAAATCTCGGGTTATAGATTATTGGAGGTTAAGCCGTTGTGGACCAAAATAGTGATTATGATAATATAAGTTGATGGGAGAAAACTTAAGGTGGAAATTGAGGTCAGAGTTAAAAACTAAGGTTGTGATATAAACGCAAAACTCATATTCAAGGTGGTACATAGGGTAACCTTTATTGTGGAGCAGTAAGGATGAGTAATAATTGAGAGACTTAGTTTACAAAATTTTGAGAACTTACACCGTAGAGTTAAGTTGACGGATTTAAGTGTGCAATTACGCTTAAATATATAATTTTAGACAAGCGTAGTCTGACGAAAAGAAGTAACCGACCTTGAATAAGGAGTTACGGGAATGTCAAGGATCATTGGACATTGAGGAACCTCGAGGTGAAACTAGTATTCAAATGGTTAACGGGATGATTATACAACCAAGGGAGAATATGAAATCGGATTTTTAGTAAAGTATTAAGAGCACTAGGGCTGTTGTGAGTAAAAATGAAACACAAGTGTCAGGATTAATGGGACGAGCTGCTGACTTTCAGGTACGAGATATTTACCCTAGTAATTTCAGATGGATAGACCATTTTATGTGTATAAAGGAATTCATGTAGCTGATAGCAATTGCTTATAGAACGTATGCTATTAGAAAGGTTGCGTAGAGTATCGGTTGGGTAATTAGAAGTTTGAGTTAAACTGAAGAGTCATACGTGTGGATGAAGTCGATCAATGAGAAGTTGAGGAAATAGAGGATACTACAGTATGACGTATGACGTTGTTTAGAAGTTTGAAGGCTAGCGGTCAATTGGTTACGTAAGACTCGGAGACGTAGAAAACTATATTAGATAGTAGTTCGAGGCTTTAAAGGATTAATGAAAGATTTAGGAAATTATGTACAGAGTTATAGTTGGTGACCGATTTAAATGGTAAAAGTGCTAAGTGCTTAATGTTATTTGATTAAGGAGTATGGACGTTGCTTAAAACATACAGACATATTTGAAATATCTAGATATAAAATAGAATAATCGTAAGTGGAGGAGCATAGCAAATCACAAGGAAATTAAGAGACTGTAGTTGAAATTCCGTATGCTAGTATGTATGTTGGGGAGATGAAATATATATGACTATATTGGGAGATTTAAATTAGTTGAAACACGATTGGGAGATCTAGGAACGAGCTGTGATTTTAAGTGCATAGATTCTAATACTTTTGGACGAAGGTGTACGTATTAAATGATATTTGTTTGAGGCTCTAATCGAGGAAATTTTGAGGAGCTACGTCGGTGAGATGGTAGATTACCGACAAGGATTTTGTGGAAATTCAGTCTATCCAGTGGAGATCAAGGACTTAGAAATTTAATTAAGATATTTAGTCGAAATAAATATTACTCGAGGAAATTTAGAGTAGTACTTTATCAGCGGTGCTAAGTATAAATTGGAAATTGAGAATTTGGATGAATTTCTTTGAGAGGTTATAAAGAAGAAATTCCGTTAGGTGATTTCGAGAGTTGAAGTTATGGTAAAGTGAATAGAGTCACCTATTGGGTTAGAACCGAGAACTTAAGAATTTGATGAAATTTGGAACAACAGTGTAGCATGATCTACAACAAGTTTGCAAACAATAAAATTGATGGACGAATTATTGTATGAGAGTGAGAAGAATACTCAGATATGGTTGAGGATAGAATGATTAGATTAGAATAATTCTATTATGAAGCCTTTAAGGATGATTGGGATAGAGGAGTTAGAGGTTGAGTAAATTATAGCCAATGGAACCTAGATATGGAGTTAGGATAGAAGACTTTGAGGAGTTAGAATATAGTTGATTAAGGTAATGAACGAAGTACATGATTGAGTTATGGGAATTGGATAATACTTAATGCAGAGTTAGAGATGCAGATAGTTAAATTAAATGTTGCAAACGTAATCATGAAACTGGAATCGGATACATGCCTTTAAAGGTTATTAACGGGCGAACCATGAGGTTAAGGTCTTAGTGGGTGAACCACTAAAGTTCTAGGATATAGATGGAAACCAAGAAGTAATTGGATGGAATGAAGTTGAGGATAAGTAAAATGATCACAGGTTGAAAAATGAAGTTGATTATAAGGACGTTTAAGAACTAATAGCTTAAGATAGATTTGACGCTGTTATAAGAAAGCATGGATATGAGACAATGGATTGCCGGCGTCAATATCAGGAAGTGATCGTTACGCAAATTTTGAGAACAAAATTTTTTTTAAGTAGGGTAGAATGTAACGCCCAAAATTTCTGTTAAATGATTTTCAGATTTTCGGAGCGGTAAACAGCGGGGTTCTAGTCGTAATTAACGGCGAAAAATTTAGCCGATTAGGTAAAGGATTATTTCGAGACTAATAGAGAAGAGAAAATTTTAAAATTCTGAGCGAAAACTGACTGATTAGCCGTTTGATTAAAAAATTAAAGTGTGAGGGCGAAAATATAATTAGTTTATTATTTTTTTTTATAAAAAAAATATTATTATATACAAAAATAGAATGGCTTCACGAAGGAAGCCATTCTGCTCCTACTTTTCCTATCGCCAAGCTAAGGAACGAGGGGGGAGGGAACTGAGCGATGAGCTGGTATTTCACCGACGATCGAGAAGGGGGAGGGATGCAGGCGTGCAGAGGACTCCGACAAGTTGAGAGGAGAACCGGTTTGGCGCTTTTCGTGCCGAAAACCGAAGGTAAACCCTCTGTTTTGGTTTCTGTCAATCGAGTATGAGGGCTTGGTAGTTTTCGAATTTTTGATTGATTGAGCTCGGTTTCTGGGTTGATTAGAAGGTAAAAGTAATGGTATGCTAGCTGAGGGTGATGAGTTCCGAATGTTGAGGAGAACTGAGAGGATTGAGCTGTAAATTATGTTTTAAATTATATTTTTGTATGTTAAACTAGGTTATAAGTGGAGCGTTTAGCCTCTGAAATTGAGTGATTCCGATAACAGGCGCAAAAGTTATGCGCATTAAAAATTTAAGCTGATTTTGAGTCGAGTTGGGTTAGTGAGTGATTTTGGTGAGTTCGTGGAGTATCGTGTTAGTATGGTGGTTTTAGTGCGTGAGTAGGGTATTGAAATGAGTTTTGACGGAAAACGATTTCTGTTGTAGATTGAGCAGGTTTTTGGTGAAACGAGCACCACGGAAAGCTAGGACGCCAGGTAAGTAATGTAGTAGGAGTTTTGCCTTCGGGCTTAAATTACAGTTCAGTAGGATGCATTGCACGTTTATTTTATGTTATGCTTTCATGGTTGTGTACCATTGTTTTAAAGTAGAAGAAGGAGACAAAAATGAATTTTCATGTATTTATGAGACGAAAACAGTAGAATGTGAGTAGTGCATAACGAAATTGAAAAAATACGTAAGTAGATAATGAAGGTGGGGTTGAGTGGCATGGTTCTATGAGGGGGGCCCGTGAGGTATGCCATTTCTTCCCCCGCTTTACGTGGTGGCTCTGGTCCTATGAAGGGGATTGCGAGGAGTACCACTTTACTATGCCAAGGTTGGCTCTGTCTTATGAAGGGGACCGTGAGATGAGTTACTTTGGTCTAGCGCGTAAATAAGAACTCAGTAGTAAAAAGATAAAGAAGATGTAAGAAAGAGACGAAAACGAAAATAGAAACGAAACTGTAGAAACTGTATGTGTTAGGGGGTGTTTGATTTAGTGTGTGTTTACGTGTATTACTTACTTAGCATTAAGCTAATAGTTGAGTTTTGTGATGTAGGCAACGAAGAAATAGTTGATGAGTACTCAGACCGAGCTCAGGACTATAAGGCAGTTGGAGGAGCACGCTCGTGAGTGATCCGACTGGCTGTCAGGGCAATTTTGACGCGGTGTTCATAGGTACAGGTGTAGAGGTCGAGTCGAAGTTGTTTTGAGTCATTTTGTAAAGAAAATAGATTTCAAATGTTCAGTAGTAGTCTGGATGTATTTAACGATTTTTAGTTAATTGTAAGAATGATCGTTTTGTTGTTTTTAATGTCGAGTCAAAATGGATCGTAAAAATTGAGGTTTTATTGAGGTTCTGTGAGGGAAGTGTCGACCGATATGGTCGACCAGACCCTGCAAGTGTCGACCGTGAGGGTCGATCTGCATGGGCAGAGCTGAAGTAAGTGTCGACCCATGGTTGTAGGTGTTGACCGATAGTGTAAAAATGGTAGCGATGTCGACCGCGAGGGTCGACCTGCGCAGACTGAGGGAATCAAGGTATCGACTTACGGTTGTAGGTGTCGACCGGGAATGAAGGAGATGGTAGAGATGTCGACCGTAAGGGTCAACCAATGGAAACGGAGAGGATTGAAGTGCCGACCGCTAAAGAAAAGCGTCGACTGGTCTGAGGGTGAGTAGAAGGAGGTCGACTGTGAGAGTCGACTATGGCGGCAGTGACGAACGAAGTGTCGACCGGTGACGGCAATGGTCGACCGAAGAGGTCTTTTAATGTTTTAAAGACTTGATATTCTATTTAAAATTATTTTTAACCAAAAGTCTTCCGCTGTGAGGTTTTCAGTCGATTTTAAAAGTGTTGTTTCAAGTCAAAAAATAGGTTTCAAATTTTCAAACGAATTTTATCAGTGGATCACAAATAAGAGTAGTGAGTAGTTTTGGGTCGTGACCTATATCAAATGAACAAGACATTTCCATTTGAGCTATTTTCAATCATGCAAATTTTTTATTCGAAAATAACTTTATATCATTTATCACGCAATTGACTAATATTTAAAAGATTATGTTTCCAACTATCAACCAATAAAGCACTCTCAATAATAGAAGTAGAATCATTACCTATGTTCCTAATGTCTACATTTTTTTTTTTTTTTATTTCCACCAAAAGTGACGTTCCATTTTCTTTTATTGATGGAGGTAAACTTTGAGAAGTCTCCAAGTCATATGTCTCGAACACCTACTATCGAGATACCATAAGTTCTTCAAGGGAGATCCTTCAACTTACAAGGAAATAATCATATGATTCTCTTAGGTACGGTTAGTTTCGATTACTTTAGAAACCCACATTAAAATAGGAGATATTTTTCTCTCACTTAATTTTAGAGGACAGAAAAAAATTTTTATGACCCATTCTATTGCACATATTATAAGTGATTGGTTTAACAAAGAATTTTTTGTACAGCTTTTTCTTCTTAAAAGTCTTATATCCAATACCAACTTTATCAAAAGTCACTCTTTGTTTTCCCAAGAACATTTCCAAGTTTTTGCTACCATTAAAGAACTTAAGCTCTATATTGTTTAAATCAACATTTTTAGTCTTAGATCGCTAATTTCATTTTCTAATGAGGATGTCAGATTAACATGCTTTCTAACTAAATCAACATTCTCCTTTTTCAACACTTTGTATTTAGAATTAAGCAAATTAACTTAATCAACTAGATCGTTAAAAGCATTTATTAAGCCACCTTTACTAACATCATTATCTAAATCACTAAAGGAGTTACTTACCTTATTTTCTTTAGCTATGAAACACATGTTGACAACTTCTTTATTTTCAAAATAAGTATCATTTTTGCTATCATTCCATGTAGCTTTCATTGATTACTTCTTGAAAATCTTTGGCATTTTTTTGGCTTGAGAAGAATCGGCCTTGAAGTGCTCTGGCTTCCACATTCAAAACATATGACTTCCTTTTTTTTTAAGCTTATCTCCTTTTGATAATCTTTTTCCCTTTCATTCTTTTATATTTAAAGAATTTACTAAATCTCTTTGTAATGGAGGCAATCTCATCATCATCATATTCTTTTTTAGATTCATTTTGTTTACTTGAGAAAGCTTTGAGAGCAATGTCTTTTTTCTTGAAGATTTCCTTTCCTTTTGGATCTTCCATCTCATTGACTTTTATAGTTATCCCGTGCGTCATTAGTGATTCAATAAGTTCCTTTAGTTTGAGAACTTTAAGATCTCTAACTTCTTGGATGGCCGTCACATTGGGTTGCCATTGTCAGGATCTGATCTGAGGCTCCGAAGCGTGGAACGGATTCTCGAGGTGAGAAGTTCCTGCAAACGACGTACTCAAAACATATATTCCCTAAGTGGAAACTTCTAAACGACATATATCCTGTATTTTCTATGTGTCATCCTAAATTAGGATACTTCCAATAACATCCAAACAATATATACAACAACCGAAATACATTTCATAAGTTGAAATATATTACATCATCTATATTATCAAATTCTTTACGTCATTAGCCTATTAGAGTACTCAAATGGAAACGAATAAAAATATAAATACATATAAGTCACGACATATGACTTTCCACAATCCAAAAACCCTCAACCATAATCTTTCACTTATGTCTATTTGCACACTTTACTTTGCTTTTGCCTTGATTTTTCTATTTCGGTGAACGTTCTCGCTATCTGAAAAATAGAAATATTTCACATAATGATTAATTGACTATGCAAATAAAGCTAGCGATTAGAATAACTATCCTAGACTCTATTCACACTATCCAGGCTCAAACGTCATCCTCCACTTAATCATTGATTATTTTGAAATTAATTTAAAATCAATTTATCATTTGAAATCCATGTCATTAAGTACAGTTTAAAACAGCCAACCTTTTAAAATTTATCAACCACAGTTTAAAAATCATTCTCAACAACTAATTAAATTCAATGCAATATTATAAATATGCACGATTTAAAATCAAACCACCATTTTCACAAAACAACCAATGTCATTTTTAACATTCAAATTGAAATGCAAAAATGCAATCCATTCTAAACTAACTCATATGATCATTACACATCTACACGTTTTCGGGCCTTCACCAGTAAGACTGCAAGACCCTACACATTGCTTCCCCATAAAGTTTAGAAACTTTCAACTCCAGCCCAATGGGTTCTAATGTTATCACGGCTTTCCTACTCACTCATTCCTAAATACATGCTTTAAAATAGTTATAAAGCAATTATATGCATGTTTAAAACGATGCAACTTAACCCACCTATGCAATTGATAATTGAAAATCAATATAATCAATTTAACAAAATCTTCGTTTTCAAAATAATATTTTTGAAACATTTTTATAAATATTGAAACATATAATTTTTCACAACTCACATCAATTTGAATTAAAATCAATATCAATTTCCTCACACATCAAAACACATCCAATTTATCACTTCAATCCTCAATCCAAAAACATCAACCTAACCAGATCCATGACATAAATTAAAACTATCTCCACTAATTAAGGTAATAAAATATAAACTAACTATTCTAATCGTTAGAGGTATTTATCGTATATCAGTTTATCTACTTTACTCGAACTTTTCCACTAAACTTATTGATTTCTATACCAAAACAGTGTTCTTACCGAGCTAAACAACTTTCTTTAAAGAACGGATTAACGAATCTCACGTTTCCTCCTCCTTTTCTCCTCCTTTCTCTTTCCCTTTTCTCTCTCTCACTCTCTCTCTCTCTCTCTCTCTTAATTTACATAAAAACAATGTTTGTCCTTAGCAAATGACCATTTTACCCTCTCCTTATTAATTATTTACCAAATAATCAATTTTAATTAACCCTTAATCACAATTAATTTTTATTTAATCACAATTAAATTAATCTTAATCAAATTTAATTTTTTTAACATATCATTTCTTTAATACACTTTTTTTCTAACTTAATCATCACATAACATTTATATATGTACATCCACAATTACATATTGTTCACATATATAAATATTCACTCTTACATCATTGACAGAAAAAAATAATTAAAAATTTGAACTGATACAGTAATAAAGGTTCTAACCATTACAGCCATATTTTTGGTAATCATGAGTATTTTCATAACCAAATTCATTTAGATAAACTCTACCAAGCACTTTCAAACTATTAGTAACATTAGTGAAACAAGTAAACACAGAGCTAATAGATTTATCTTTTTGCATAGAAAATAACTCATATTCATGCACAAGCATACTCATTTTACTTTTCTTCACTTGATTAGTTCCTTCATGCGTAATTTTAAGTAAACGTCAAATTTCAAAGACGTTGTCACATCTTTGCACTCTATTAAACTCATTTCTATTAAGAGAACAATGTAACGTGTTCATTGCTTTAGCATTCAAACTTAAATTTCTCTTATAAAAATCATCTAACTCAATTGGCAATTTGGGAACGTTAACTACATTTTCAACTTTGATAAGAATATATAGTCTCTTTTCAATGACATTCCATAAATCATAATCCATAGCTTGAATAAAGATTTTCAATATAGTTTTCCAATACATTATGATTTTCATCATAATCATTTCTATAAAACAATGGAGGCCTGGAGATAAATTGCCCCGGTACATGCAAAGAGTTCAAGTTGATATCATTATACAAAATTACAATAAAGCAATGATAAATCACAATAAAAAATCTTTAACCAAGCTTTGATACTAATTGTATTATTGAAAATAACCTAAAAGGGAAGTGAATTAAGTTATTAAAAAATTTTTCGTAATCAGCTTACTAATTTGTACTACTTCAAATTTAGTGATATTTTCAAGGAGTAAAAATTTATATTGAGCAAATTCTAAAGAAATTATAAAGAAGAGATGCAACCAAGTTGTTAACGCGGTTCGGCCAATTTTGTCTACGTTCACACTTCAAAGCTCATACTTGAAGATTCTTCCCAATCTCAACTTCTTGAATTCACTCGATTGATCTTCTGAACGTCAATCAATACCTTATAATACTCTTCTTCAGGGCGTCACTTTTTACACGTTCACAAATAGTAAAGAGATCGAAATATTGACGAATACAAATCTCAGACACTCTTAGTGCATACAATCACAAGTTGACTAAGAGGTGAGAGATCAATTGAAGGAAGCGATTCTCAAGTTTTGATTTGGCAGCACTTCGTTGCAATTTTTCCAGATTCAGTAATTTTGCATGAACCTTCATTGTTTTATTTATAAGTGTTTTAAAAAAACAGCTAGTGCGGTCCACATTTCCTCTTGATTGGTTGACTTGTTGACGTTGTGTGTTATTTTAAAGTCGTTCAACAACTCGGTAAATACTTTGGCTCTCCAGTCGACACTTTAAGCCTTTTGGAATTTCTAGATTTTATCTTTCGGTCGACACTTGAATCTCTCTGAAATTTCTACATTTGTTTCGGTGGTTGACACTAGTACTATCTGGTCGACACTTTAAACTCTCTGAAATTTTTGCATTAGTTTTTGCTGTCAACACTAACATTGTCCGGTCAATACTTTAAACTCTCTGGAGTTTCGTACATATGACTAGCGGTTGACACATTGAACGACCAGTTGACACCTTAACCTGTTTATCATATTCTTTTGTATCTAAGTTCTATATTTTTCATTGTTACTTGAGAGAACTTAAACGAAACATATTAGTACAATCAAATACCCCTTGTCAAGGGTATTTTCATTGAAAAAAAAAAATAATAGAATATTTTTTTTTACTTATTATCGATATAATCATCAATCAATGATAATTTGAATAGAAACATTTATCATAAAAAATATATTAACTTTAAAACATACTTTAAGTTAACAAACCTAGCATTATTCTTTATAACAACAATAACTCTTCATTATATCTAGATGTGTCAAATGAGTGTGGTCCAAGAAAAACCACTCTAGATCGACCCACTTAAAATAGTGAATTGAGCTAGCTTAGCTACAGTAGTAAGTTTAGCTAGTTTAGTCATTGGTCCTACTGTACAAGCCTAGCCGAAGCCACGTAATTGAGTTTTGTTATGCATTATATTATTACAAAGAATAATATTATATTTACTCTATATTCATACTCTTTAATTTTTAATCATTGACATAACAAAAATTGATTATTATGATAAATTATAAATAATTAAAATAAGTTTTTAATTGCACCAATTAATATTTGACACGTCAGAAAGTAGGAATAGAGATTGGATAAAGAATATAACATTAGCTTATTATAAATAGAGTTTTTTCTTAATTTAAATTTTAACCTATAAATTTTTTTTTAAAAAAATCCTCAAAGTTTACTATTCATTTGTTCAAACATCAAAATTTTGAAAATAAGCAAACTAAACCTCGTTGGACGGCCACTCCATTGTCCAATCACTGTTCATGTACAGACTGGACAGCCGGTTTATTAGACTGCTCATCATGTCCAATTTTTTATTTTTTTTAAATATTATAAAAATTTAATTTTATAAAGATACCAAACAATATTGGATTTATTTGAAAATTTTATCGCATGTTCACCATACCATGAGAAGATAATCTATAAATTTTCAAGTAAATACAATGTCGTTTGATATTTTTATAAAATTAATTTATTATAATGTGTAATGTGCATCTGTTTTATGATTTAATTCACTAAAATGGTAATAAATCGTACAAGTGTTAAAAGATGAAAAAAATTTATAAATTATCTTTCATGGTTTGGCAAACATACGGTAAAATTTTCAAATAAATCTAATATTGTTTGGTAGTTTTATAAAATTAATTTGTTATAATGTGTGATGTATGTTTGTTTTATGATTAATTCACTAAAATAGTAATAAATCGTGCAAGTTAGAAAATGACAAAAATTTACACATTATCTTCCCATAGTGTTATAAACATACGGTAAAAGTTTTAAGTAAATTTAATATCTATTGAAATTTTTATAAAATTAATTTATTATAATGTGTAATGTACGTCTGTTTTATTATTTAATTCATTAAAATGATGATAAATTGTACAAGTATTAAAAAATGATAAAAATTTACATATTATCTTTCCATAGTGTGGTCAATATGAAGTAAAATTTTTAAATAAATTCAAAATCGTTTGGTATTTTTATAAAATTAAATTGTTATAATATTTAAAAAAAAATAAAAAATTAGACCGGACAGTTGATCTAGTGATCGGCCATCCAGTCCGTTTATGAACAGTGACCGGACGGTGGACCGGCCGTTGGTGAATTTCATTTTAACTATTTTTGAATTTTAAAGTTTAAACCGATAAATAATAAATTTTGAATATTTTTAAAAAAAAAATTCTTAGTTTAAAGTTTGAATTTAAAAAATCCAAATTATAGTTGAACGAGGCAAATGGTTTGACTCAGTGTTTCTGGCCTTCGTTGCACTCAACTTAGTTGTCAGTCTCATTGGAAAAGCTGGACTACTGTGCACGAAAAAATATGCTTGAATACCAGTTCACTGCTCTCAGGAACACTCTCTTACCCTTGATTGATAAATGCAAGAACATGAAAGAGCTCAAACAAATTCATACCCAGATCATAACATCTCGCGTCATTCTTCAAAATGATCAGTCCTTTCTCATCTCTCGTCTCCTTTTCTTTTGCGCCCTTTCGGATTTGGGTTCGCTTCCCTATGCAAACGATGTTTTCCGATCGATTTCGGCGCCCAATCTCTATATTTTCAACATCATGATCAGAGCTTATGCTTCGCTTGGCGATTCTGACCCCGGAATTGATCAAAGTTGTTCTTTGAAGCTGTATAAGAAAATGCTAAGTTCTGGTATTAAGCCTGATTTCCTTACTTTTCCATTTATTATAAAAGAATGCACTAGGCAGGTTGATGTTAGAAATGGTAATAGCATTCACGCTCAATCTGTAAAGTTGGGGCGGTTTGATGATATTTTTGTTCAGAATTCGTTAATAGCTTTTTACCATGCCTGTAGATTTACAGTTCAAGCACAGAAGGTGTTTGATGAAATGTTAAACAGAGATATTGTTTCTTGGAACTCCATGGTTATAGGATTATTGAGAAATGGGGAGCTTAATTACGCATTGGATTTATTTAAAAGTATGAAGGAGAAGAGTATTATTAGTTGGAATTCGATTATAACTGGATTAGTCCAAGGAGGTTGGCCGAAGGAGGCCTTGGATCTTTTTCATGAAATGCTGATGACGAGTAATTGCATAGTTAGACCTGATAAGATTACAATTGCTAGTGTTCTTTCTGCTTGTTCTTATCTAGGAGCTATTCATCACGGAAAATGGGTGCATGAATATTTTTCCAAAAGCGGGTTGGAGTTTGACATGGTAATTGGAACAGCATTGGTTGATATGTATGGAAAATGTGGATTCGTGGATCAAGCATATGAAGTGTTCGAGAAAATGTCCAAGAAGGATACATTGGCATGGACTGCAATGATTTCAGTTTCGGCTCTCAACGGCAATGGGGAACGAGCTTTTGACCTTTTCAAAGAAATGGAGTTGAATGGAGTGAAGCCGAACCAAGTGACCTTTGTCGGACTATTATCAGCCTGTGCTCATTCCGGATTAGTAGAAAAAGGCCGATCGTGTTTTGAGATGATGAGCCGTGATTACTCACTTGAACCTCAGGTCCAGCATTATGCTTGCCTAGTTGACATACTTAGTAGAGCGGGTCTCTTGGAAGAGGCTGAAACGCTTATTAGAGGCATGCCTATGAAGCCCGATGTGTTTGTCTGGGGCGCTTTACTGGGGGGCTGTCAAATGCATGGAAATGTAGATTTAGGAGAAAAAGTTTCACGATGTTTAATCGAATTGCAACCTCAAAACCATGCTTTTTATTTGGCCTCGTGTGACATATTTTTAAAGGCCAACAGATTTGAAGATGTAAAGAGAGTAAGAGCCCTAATGGCAGAAAGAGGGATCAGAAAGGAAGTCCCAGGTGGTAGTATGATTGAACTTGATGGAAATGTTTACCAGTTCTCAGTTAAGGGATCAGCCGCAGTTGCTGTGGAGGAATTAGTAATGATTACGAGTTGTTTTCGGCTTTTAATGAAAAGAAACTGGGACACACTGTATTATGATGAGATATACTGAGAAAAAAAGGTGTTTGATTAGGAGAAAAAGAGCCGGTCGACATACCTACGTTTAGAACTAATTAATAGAACTCTTGAACCCTTGAATTACCTTTTTTTTAATAAAAAAGGTTGAGAGCTCAATTACCTTTTGTTGAACTTCCAGATAACATTATGAGAAGGCAGTGAAAAAATTGCTGCAAATGGGGTTTGCTGAGGTACTTTGGTCTTTCTCTAGTTCTGGCACTGATATATACAAACTATGGAAGTAAGTAGATTCATTAAGGGATTGATATTATCTGTTTTATCTTGTCCTCCTCATATTTGCCTGTTACTTTTAGGGTTCACGCACATGCAGGCAACAAACTCTAGCCCATGAAAACAGTTAATTGTAGGACTGTCTTTCTTAGTAAATACAGTTAAACACCTTTAAGGTTTTTCTTTATTTTGAAAGTGGTCCAGATTTGCTAATCTAGTTTTGAGATTTGAAACATGAAAGTTATGGCTAAGAAAACATCAGAATTTGAGTGGCTGTAGGCACATATACCATAATAAATAATTCATCTTAATAAATTGTAATATCCAAGGCCTTATTTATCCCCCCCAGTCTTCCATGCTGCAATTTTCTACTAACTTGGCCATTTTTTTTAATCTTTCAGAATGTGAGACAGCTGCAACAGCAGAACACGGGGAGAGTCAAAAATAACACAAAAAAGTAAAAATTCAGAAAGGTGAGGTAAGGTCTTTGTTTAGCTTAGCATCTTGGTTTTTGATTTTATTTCCTTTTTTGATTCCCAAAAAGGATCATAATGCAAACCTATAGAAGAAACCAAAGGTTCACTTCTGGATTCCATGATTCTGATTCTCACAGCTTGGCCTTGGATCGCTCCATTTTCAAGCCTGTGAAGTCTCTTGTAACCCACGGTTGTCCCACTAGCAACCAGTTTACCATCTACGTAAATTTCGTGTCGTTTAATCCGCTGTCCAAGCCCTATTGGTTCTTGAATCCTTATAACATTAAATCTCAACCCTTCATTTGTTCCTCTGATTTCAATCCAGTGGTCCATTTTGTCGCCATCATGACCATCCCTCTCCTTTGGTGCCCAGTACGTCCACAAGTGGTCGTTGTCCAGAACATTTTTGGGTCCAAAACCTCCTCCTTTCCCTCCTCTTTCGCTGCTAGCCTCTATATCACATTTCTTGGCCAAGTTGGTCAAGAAGATTTTATCGATTGCACCTCTGAATTCTTTCAGCCTTTGCACATCTTCTTCTGATATGAGCCCTGTTATGTTAGGGGGGACATTAAACAGAAGAACACAATTTCTTCCAACAGATTTATAGTAAATGTCAAGTAGTTCGCTAAGCTTCTTGGGTGACTCCGATTTGTGCCAAAACCATCCTTTTCGGATTGAAACATCGCATTCTGGAGGTACCCAATTAGTTCCTTTTGGATCACCGGTGTTTAGATAGCTGCATTATTTAAAGCAATTAGTTGGTTGTTGGTAGTCACACTCTTCAATCACGCATACTCAATAATCATTTTCTCTTTTTTTTTCTTTGTGGCTAAGTTTATAGGTAACTCATAAAGTGTGTTTCAGAACAAAAAATGATCAAATCTGTCAAGTCCAATATTTTATCACTGTTGACGATGAATTCTAAAATTATAAACAAGCATGAATTTCTAAGTTATAGGTGAACAAGAAGTGATCTAAACTAGGGCAGAAATAGCTTTTTTTTGCAATTTACTTACTGTTCTGTGCTTGCATTTCCAATTGATAACGAGCTCCGATTTATGGTCGACCAGCTCGTTTCTCCGGCAAACCCCTCCTCATTTCCCACCCATCTCACATCCGGGCCGGCATCCGAAAAGATGTTGATCGAAGTCTGCAACTCCTGGACCATTGAAAACCAATCCGAAAAGTAATAAGTCATGTTTGTTGCATTCTTTCCCTTTGCTCCATCGAACCATATCTCTCGAACACTCCCATATCTGTCAGGAAAATATAGAATCAGATCAAATGAAACTTCAAATTGTTTTTTTTTTCCTCTTTTTTTGTCCTTTCATTTTATATTTTGTGCTTACTTCTTAAGAAGCTCTTGCAACTGTGCTAAATAATATTGGTTATATTTCTTTTCATCTCCGTATCTTTGATCGTGCAGATCCCACGGCGATAGGTACAATCCAAGATCGACTCCTCTGGACTTAGCTGCATAGGCCAAGGCTCCAACGACATTTCCACTGCCATTTTTCCACGAACTGAGAGCTACAGAATGGCTAGTATATTTCGAAGGCCATAAGCAAAACCCGTCATGGTGCTTTGCCGTGAGAATCATAAGCGAAATGCCGGCCTCCACGGCCGTGCTGACCCACTGAGTCGTGTCGAGTCGAGTTGGGTTGAAGATGGACGGATCTTCATGACCCGTTCCCCATTCGGAGTCACTGAAGGTGTTTACTCCGAAATGGAGGAACATTATGATCTCTCTTTGCTGCCATTTCAGCTGTGAGAACGTTGGAAGTGGTAGAACTGGTAATGGAGGTGTTTGTAGTAGGTCAGGCATGGAAATGGCAAACTCAATATGTTGAAGAATCAAAACAATGTGGAAGAAGAAGAAGAAGAAGAAGAAGAAGAAGAAGAACCGCCATAGCTCAGCCATTGTGAAGGTTTGCTTCCTCTTCCTTCAACTTGGAATGTTATAAATGTTTGAAGAATAATGATAGAGAGAGGGAGAGAGAGAGAGCGAGGGAGTGGCAAAAATTGTCCTAGCTTTTATGTCTCCACTTTTGCTTGTTTTCTTTCTCTAATTTTTTGGTTTTTTCCATAAACTTTTTTGTCACAAATGTTACAAATATAATTGTAGAGAGAGAAAGAGCGTACGCATTGTCTAAATTCATGTCAACTTTTGTTTGTTTCTCTATGTAAATCTGCCACTGTTCTTGTGAATCTGGTTAGAATACCATTCACGGGTGGTTCGCCAATGGAAGGCTACGCTTGTGATAATTCCTATAAATTGGACATATCTGCTTTTTACTTCTGTAACATTTTTTTTAAAAGAATAATTTTACGTTTTCTCTCGTATTCTACCTTGTTAAAATACTTACTGACGTGTCAAATAATAATTAGTTTATTTAATAATTAATTTATTTACTTAATTGTACTTTAATTGCATCAATCATTGATATACATGTCAACGAATATTTTAAGAGCATAAAATAAGAAAGTAAACGTAACATTATTTTTTTTTTCAAAAATAAAATAAAAATCACGGTCGTAAGGTGAGCAGATTAAATTTTAAAGACTATTATTTCAAGTAGTCGAAATTTGTGATATAGTATTCAAATTTGTAATTTTGGACTGTTAAGTTCAATTTTTTATTTATTATTAGGCGCGATCAAACTTTGTTTGATCAAATTTTTTTTTCGAAAATAAACTTAATTATTTGATCGTGTCTTTTCGCTTTGATTTGTTTTTTTTTTTTTATTTAATTTAATATATTTGTGAATAATTACTTAGAGAATGATGTGCCGTGAATGTGAAATTATATATACTTGGTATGTGAATCATATATTCAAAAAGTTAATGAATTAGATGAGTCATGTATTGAATTATACATCTGCGGAGGAGTTTATATATTATGTGACTTGGTTGAAGAGAGTTGTTCATGGGAGGATGACCAAAACGAACTCGGCACTAAGTTGATCAATTCAGTTCAATAATGGTCTGTTTCAGAAGGTCACTGAACCGATATTCGACTTCGAATTTTCAAAACTATTAAAGTTTGTTTTAACAGAGCCAAATAATCACGAGGCTTAAAAACTAATCAATTTTTTATGCGAATAAATCAAAGAATTTGATAAAATGATAGATTCTATTTTTGCAGTATTTTATCTAGTTAATCATGTCCTATTGATGATTTAAGTATTCCTAGTTAGGCGTAATTGGATATTATTAGGAGTGTTTACGGATCGGTTCGGTTCGGTTCTATGATACCTCTAAACCAAACCGATATATGCTGTTTCTAGTAATTTTAGAACAAGAACTAGGATTTTACATGGTAGAAAACGATCTAGAACCAAACCAAAACATTTGGTTCGATTCCAGTTCTACCCAATATAAAATAACAATTTTTAAAAATTTTATATTTTCTATAAATTCGATATTTATTAATATATCTAAGAAAAATAACTTGGTGATATCAATCAATGCATAAATTATCGATTTTCTTGTTTGAATAAATTTTCATTATAAAATATCAACCTATTGTGGATCAAAATATAAGTTACTCACACTAACAAAGTAAAAATTCAAAACAAACACTTCATTTCAAATCAGTAATAGGGGTGGAATTCAGTTCGGGCTAAACAGAAGAATCGAACCAAACTGAACAGAACATTTGGTTCGGTTTTGATTGCACAAAAACCAAATTTAAAACCGAACGACCTAAACCAAATTTGTTCGGTTTAGTTCTTATTTGCGACTTTCAATTTGCACTAGCAAAACTGCAGAAGCGAGTGAAAGGCGTGTGAGCGCGAGAAGCTGCAGAAGCGCGACAAAGCAAGGGCGTGCGAGCGAGGCTGCGAGCGACTTTGAGCAGAGGCGTGCGAGGTTGTCAGTTCTTTCAAGCAGAGGAGAGCGAGTGAGTTCTTCAAAAATTTGTTCACTCAGTTTCTGCGATTGGCACCTGCTTCTCTGCTTCGCTTTCTATTTCTTCAGGCTTTTTCGTTTTCTCTGATTTTTTTTTTCTTTATGATTCTGTCATGAGCAAATTAGTTCTTGTTTAGTTAGGTGTGTTTACGAGGGTAGTTGGTTGAGAGAGATGCATGGATTTACTAGAATGTGAAGATTATTAGGTTAGAATGTTTTGTTTTTTTGTTTTTTTCCATCTTCTCTCCGCTCAATGGTTGCCTTTAGGAGTCTATAAAATTGAAAAGGAGGGTGAGTGAAATTAGTCTTCTGTTTTCTGTTTCTGAATTTTATTTCCAAGCAAACCCAACTCCCGTAACAAATAGTTTGACTTTGTTTCTTTGAGTTATGCGTATGTCATTTACAAACTTATATTTCTTTGTTCTGCTTTTCGCTCATTTTGTTCGTCTAATTTAGTCAAGCATGTTTTCGTTCGCAATTCCTGAATCAAAGTGTACGAAGCAAATCAGTTGGTATTTTAATAATTCATTGATATGTACAGATTTTTTTATAGGATTTGTGGCATTTTTTGGTGGATTCTTTTTTTCTTTTACTGGCAGTTGGCTAGTTCATAATATTATTTTCCTTTTATATTTGAAATTTTTAGTTTGTTTTCTTCAAGTAAATATTTAGAAATCAGTTACAATTTTGCATGATGGTCAATCCTATTTGTGCAGTCAGAGATGAACTTTTTAGGAAGTCATTTGCACCTAAACCTTGTCAAGCTATTGTGAAACTGTTGGAAAGCCAATGTCAAAGTATAGCTATCTTCTCAAGTCTTTCTTTTCATTTCTAATTTTGTAGTTCTAGTTTCTATGGATCTTTATGATTTTTAATTCTTTACAAATTCATACTTTATTTTGCATTTGTTTGTTGTGGACTAATTTTGCATTTATTAAGACGGAAAATAGTACGGATTGAAACAGGAAAAGAAGCAAATCATGTGTCACATGGAATTATTTTACTTCAGGAGAACGAACGTATCTGGATAACCCCAAGGCAAATTGCAATTACTATGAGATAGTGTATGTTTTTCATACAACAAGGAGTGAGACTACAAACTTGAACGGACATGTAAGTTTTTGTAAGAAACTGTTAGCCACTTTACACGAGTCACAAAAGACTTTATTGTTTCGTAAAAAAAAGATTGTAGAAGAAAGTTTAGTTGGTTCTATGTCTGTCAAGTCATTTAGTCAAGAAAGATGTTGATAAAAGATTGCTACAGTGATTGTGATTGATGAATTACTTTTTGGTTATGTTGAAAGAAAAAGTTTTTTTAGAGTTAGTAGAAGAGTTGGAGCCTAAATTTGATGTTCATTGTCACAAAACTATTGCAAAAGATGTTTTTAAGCTTTATACACAGTAATAGAGTAAATTGAAGGTTTTTTTTTTTAATTAGCCAGAATAGTATGTTTAACTATTGATATATGAACGTCTATACAAAATGCAAATTATGGTTTTGACTACTCATTTCATTGATGTAAATTATAATTTACAGAAAAAGATTATTAGTTTTTGTATCATTCCTGTTAATAAAGGAGAAATCATTCCATTATTTTGGAAAAATGTTAATTAGAATGGGAAATAAAGAGAGTATTGACCGTTACAATTAATAACGTTTCTTTTAATGAAGTTGTTTTGATTCATTTGGTTAAAAGTATTAGAAATTTGAAAATTTTAGTGCTTGTCGAAGAATTTATATATGTAAGATGTTTTGCTCATATTTGTAAATATGACTGATTGCAATGGCCTAAAAGAACATAATGATTTTATTATAAAGATTTGTAAAACTCTAAAATATGTCGGGTCTTCTCCTTCGAAGTTGAAAGTGCAAAAATTATATGAAAAAATATCATGTCTTAATGTCCCAAAAATTGTTGGATTCTGCTAAAAATTTTGAAAATGTTTTTACAAAAATAAGTGGATATGACAATCAATTTGTGTACGAATTTCTTGAAGATGAGAATCCAAGTGTTCCTCCAACAAATGAAGATTGATGTGCCGTTCTTAAATTCATTGTTTTGTTGAAAATATTTTACGACATAATGTTAAAAGTTTCGTCTACTTTACATATTACCTCCAATGTCTTTTTCTTTGATGCTATAAATGAAACTCATCACTAAGAACCATGATATCTGGTATGCGCTTAAGTATGAAAAGTATTGGAGAAATTTTAGTAAAGTCAATCACTTTATGTATGTGGGCATTGTGTTTGATCTACGAAATAAATTAAACTTCATGAAGCATTGCCTAATGGAATTGCATAAACTGTAGACAACTAATGAGTTAGTAATGAAATTGGAACATTCAATTAAAAGGTTGTATTCTAATACAAATTGGATCCACTAACAAATAACATGGAACAAGTTTCTAAGTATGTGGTTGATGTTACTCATGACTTTGTGGATGATAACAATTTTAAGTCGATATTTCAAGCAGAATTGAACAATAAAGATGAATACGGTGGTAGAGGAAGTGAACTTGAAAATTATTTGTCGAAAAAACTTACCAACTTTGAGTAAAATAGCAATAGATGAGTTTCTCATTCATATTTCTACAATTCCCTTATAGTTGACATTCAGCTGCATCTGTCGATTGTCAAATGCCTATCAAAGTCCTTTAGCTTTAAAAAAGTAAAAAATCTCATTTACATATAAAGTTAGATTAGTGTTTCAACTAAACATATAAATATTTACGAAATAATGAACAAAATCGAAGAACTGAAAAGGTACAATCATTTATATTTTACAATATTTAATAATTAATAGTAGTTGATTTAGTCAATTATTTATTAACTTTTTTATTGATTTGAATGATACTAAACGGAGGCTAAAAATTGATTTCAAATGTACGACTGGTTATGCTAGGTTTGGTTGTCTTTATTTTGATTTGACTTGAGTTGTTTCAATAAGATTTTTTTTTTGGATCAATTCCATCAAAATACTCTCTGGTTTTGATCTATGAAATCCAAGCAATTCCTTAGATTGTGTGCTGATTGTTTTAAGAGATATTCGTAATCATAACTTGGACCTTTGCACAGCTAGAATTTTCTCTTCATGGTAAATGGACGCTTGTCATGAAGAACTTGGCATGAAATAGCTTTCATGGTCATGATGTTAATTGTGTAACAGTCATCCAAGGGAAAGACAAGTATTATTTTGTTAGTGGAGCCTAAGCGAAAGTTGCCAAAGTTTTCAAAGCTATGTTATCTTTTTCTAAAATATTGACTCGTGCTACTTCTATGAACTCTACTTTGTTTAAAGATTTTTTGGGCGATGTTTAGATTTTGGGTACGTTAGCCAACTCGTGGACTTTAACAAAAACCTATATATGTTTAAGGTGAGTATTGGTTCCAATCATGCCATGTGAACTTGTTCTCTTATTGTTAGTAAACTTGAGTAGCACTATCATTCTAAACAAAACAATAACAATAAATGTAACACGCCAAATTTCTTTAGACAAAAAGTTGTATGTGCAGAACTTTGTTGTGTGTACATTGAGTTAAAATGTAAAGTGCCTTGCCTGATAACTCATGGATACTTGGATATGATTAAGAGTAAAATTAAGAACCAACCCCTCTAAAACATAGCATGAGTGACTAAAGGGAAAACAAAAAGGTAGATCCAATAGATTAAAGAGTGAATATGATCTACATGTAGTTTGGATAAACTACATGTAGCTTTCAAATGAAAAAGAACAAGTGTGC